>VSDK01003911.1:177415-221002 GCA_009767595.1 Symbiodinium kawagutii | reverse complement strand
CTGTTGGATGCCTATGGATGCCTTTCGCTTCCCTTGTTATTTGCAAAGCCAATGGGTAGTGAAGGTAAAGAAAGGTAAACTACCGATGGTAGCTATTGATGGTAAAGAATGGTGGATGATTAGCTAATTGTTTTTTTTAATGATCAGCCATGGTAAACTACTGATGGTAAAGAATGGTGGATGATTGGTCATGGCTGATTTGAGCTCGTAAGTTTGGGTCAAAAGCCATTGTGTTGTTTTTTTTCTTTCCGAGAAAGATGCCCAGAAGGAGCTGAAGAGATAGCGCGTTGTGGCATGTCGTGGACTAGAATATTTCAAGCATATTACGACAAATTATAGCCTGACGATATCTAATCATTGGCTTTGTGACTACCCCCTGGTAAACTAACCTGGCAATGGAAAATCCACCATTTGTTGGTGTTTTCCCAGGGTTTCACCAAAAAAAATATGGTCACAATCCAGCTAGCCAGGTTAGGGACTACCGGAGTGTAATGATGGTCATTTACATCTTACCCCTGGCTAACCACCACCATCCCAAGGCCCATGATGGCTACCTCTGGTGTATGCGTCCAGTCCTACTATGACCCGAGGCTACCTCTTCGTAGGTCGACCCGTGGGCTGACTCGTGCCGCAGGTGCTGGACTTTGTCGACCAGCATCCTGGTTGGGGATCCCAGGCGCCAGCATTTCAGTTACGGGGATTGGTATCAGCCATGGAGAGGTGAAGATGCCAAGAAAACTGCAGAAGTGTTCGTTGAATTAAATGTGTTGGGTAGGTGAACACGCCATTGGTTGTTAACGAATGGGTGTTTCTCAAAATAGAGGATGGTCTTAATCATCCAATGTTATTATGGAAATTAACCATCCACTTTTGGGGTCCCCTATTTTGAGAATCCCCAAATTGAGGCACCACGGAGCGTTTTGACAACTATCAACATTTCCCCGGGGACAACCACCAGTTGCACTGTAGTTAGCGCACATGGAAACCACATCGCCTATGAAGTTGCCACAGTTTCTGGTGAAGTATGTTGGAAATGGCACTTCAGGAGTGGGCAGGGGCAGAGCATCTCCCTAGTTTCAGTGCATACTCAATGATTTCCAAATGATTGCCACAATCAAATATTACCAATTGATCATTTACCAAAACTAAATACTAAAATTATATGGTCAATGATTTTGGTACTTACGTAGTGGTTCGTTCACTGTATCCTATTACAGGACCTGCACTGATTCCCTGTGTGGATATTCTTCTCAACTTGCAGGATGTTTTGTTTACCGCTCACAGAGGTACCAAAGTTGTTGCATTTTTGTACATACTACCCTATGCCCTATGCTTCCAGTTACCACTATAGTAGGTAACCAACCCCAAAGAGCAACGGTAGAAGCCAGCTGCTTACCTACTATGATGCTAACTGGAGGCATTTATAGAGCATGTTTTCTCCACATAGATTTGGATGTGTACATAGATAGCTTTCTTCCTACGTCTTTGTGCACAGATTGCTGCTTGGGTGCCCCTGGAGACGATGGTTTGGAACGGAAAATGGCTTTGACAGGCAATAGGCAAGTGACCACCAAAAAGCAACCAGATGATTACATAAGTACGATGTGGATTCATATCACTATCACCAATCTATCCTTAGTCATCATGTATCATCATAAATTTCAGCTATTCAACCCTACTAACTATCGTAGATTGTGGTGAATCATAAGCTATAGCTGTTATCCCTTGTATGATAAGCCTTATAGTAGTTAACCCTTATCATATTGTAGTTATTCATCATAACTAACTATTGTATGTTCACCACTAGTAGTTATGATATTTAGTTATGTTAACATAACTTATGTTAGTTATGATTGTTCACCCTGGTCATAACTCATGTTATCCCTCATAGTCACCACCATGATCCACCATCAGAATATGCACGCGTAGCAGATCCCCAGTGGTGTCGACTCGTCGCCAAGGAGTGACCTTGCACTGCAGCTTTTTTGAGGCGAGCAACGAAGACGGGAGCGGATGGCAACGTCAGGCAATGAAGAAGTTGCATGGGATGTGAATCTGTGGGTTCATGTGAAAATAACAAGGGGTTGCGGATGTATTTATAAATGTGTATATATATATATTTATCTATTTATTTGTTTATTTATTTATGTATTTATGCATTTATTTATGTATTTATTCATAAACAGGTATAGATGAATAGATATAGCTAAACAGATTGATAGCTATCATGTCGCGGTTGCATGTGCAAATGGATTTGTGAGCTTGTAGCAACTGCTGCTGATTGATCATTGTGCTATTCATTTGGTATTGTGCATGATTGCAATGAATTGCCCGGAGGCCAACTGTTTTCGCGAGCGAATACTTGTCTTCACATCATAGCGATTGGCTTCAAGTACTGCTGATTGTGGAACAATCAGGGATGGCTCGCTGTTGACATTTGCTGCTTTACTTTTATATCATGACCATCCACTTAAAGCATTGGAGTTATCCCTATGATTAGCTGGCTGGTGGTTAGTCCTTATAGCCCTTGCGGAAGCAAAGAATGCCAGGCCAACCAGCTATCCATTCTTTCATGTGGCTCATTTTTTGGGCTCGTGCATCGTTGATCGCTGCACTGTGCTGCGTCAGCTCGAGGTTTACCTGGAGAAAGTGCGAGACTTTCTCAGCAAGCTGCCAAACGCGCAGGTGAAGGACTGGGGAATGTGGCTGCCAGGGGTCACCAGATCTATCCCCAGGTTGGATTTTCGGGTCACAGAACCAACTGTGGACACATACCAATTGAGGTACCATCATAGTTATCTCCAGTTCATAGAGAAGTTGACATCATTACACCAAACTTGGGGAAGGTTATGCTATCATCGTGGTTGTAACCAATTTATGATATCAACCGTGGTGGCCTGGTTAGTGGTTTCAAACATTTTTTATTTTCCCTAGTGATTATTTACCATTGGTTGGTTGACTAATATGTTTCATAGGGGTGGTTCAACCACCAACCAGATGAATGATCATGATTAGCCATTACAATCATCATATTAACTATGATTAACCACTACTAACCACTGGTTGGTTATAGGGGGTGGTTCAACCACCAACCAGTTCCTATTGGTCAACTTCTCCTGGTTCTGCCGTTGATCACTGATGACCCAGGAGTCGCCGGGCAGCGACGGGTTGACGTACCGCAAGGCGGGACGACCCACTGGGCCGAGTTTTGATGGGATCCAGGTGAGTTTAACCGGAGGCAAAAAGAATCGTTGGTGAAATGATGGTTCAATGGTGGTTGACTAGCTGGTTAACTAGCTGGTTAATGGTTAATAATAGGCGGGGATAACAACTAGCAATTGATATACCAGCTATATATGGCTATGGGTCAATACTAACAAACCAATGATGGGGGTCAATAACCAACAGAACTATAGGGAAAACAGTAGTTAATGATGGGGGAACCAGGGGTGCGGGGTTTTGACCCATGGCCATATGAATATTGCCTGACAGAACGGATGTTTAATAGCGACACAATCAAGTTTTGTATATAACAAGGGGAAATGTCAAAACCAGACGGTCACAAGCATGTTTGTTCTAGGGAAAGGACCACCCCAAATGGGGGTTTGGATCTGGAGGTATAGCAGGAACATGCTTAGCAACTGATCTTTCTCCACATAACTACTGTCACTAGATGACATTCTGATCATGATATGCGTGATTTTGTTGTTTGCCTCGTCGCAACACTTGAGTTGCTGGGATATTTTTTGAGCAGCTGGCCAACCAGAACATGCTAGTTGGTTGTCAGTGGTTACTGCACCGTGTTCTGATCATGGTCAACTGCTATGCACTAGCATTGCGAAGCAACCATCTATCACCACAAAGGATATTGGCCATCATTGGTCAATATTATGTAGCCAGTCTTGCTGGTTATTACTCAAGTATGTGTTTTCTTTAGAAGTATGTAGGCCGTCATTAGCCAAATTAGTGTTGGGTATTTGTTAATTATTGTATATTAGTATTGATCAAGCATTAACAATGTTGGTTGAAGCATCATGGCTCACGTTGCGCGAGTCTGCCGTGGGTTCGACGCCAGATTACAACGGCGGCTGAAGCTTTGCAGATCTTGAGATTGGGGTGTCCTGGCAGCCATTGTTGAGAGCGCATGATGGATGTTATGGAGGGAGGAATGAGGTCGACCATCAACAATGTAAGTGGATGATACAGTAATGGTTCATAGTGGTTAAGAATGATTCATGATGGTTCAAAATAGCGAATGCGGATGCTATTTGATCAATGGTCAATCCAATTTATTATGTGGTTCGTTGTGGTTGATAATCAGCAACAAGAAGGATACAACTATCAACAGTATGTAGTTGGATATGGATCACTACAGTCCGTCCAAGTAGGTGAAAGTCACAACAAAGAATGTTCCGATCAATCTTGGGAATTTTGGCTAGGAGTACCGGGTGTTGACCCATGTCCAGATTTGCCAAAGATATGGTGTTCTCAGAATGTGTAAAGTGAACAGCGTACTCGGAATTGACGCATTTGATTGAGAACAAGCAGCGGCCAAAGAAGTTCTCATTGTTTGGGATTGGATCAACCCATCCTATTTGTACATTGGTTTGTATGAACACATGATCACATGCATGTTTAGATATGTGTGGAAAAAGCCATGGTATGAGCGTCCAATCTCTGTCAAATCTCAGTGTTGCGATTATGACTTCAAACAGACCTGGGTGTGGCAAATTTGCATTGTGATCATTTGCGGGTCTTCAGCTACATTAACGTGAAATTTGAATTCCAGATGTATCCAAAGCCATGATCTAAATTCGAACATCATCATTTGGTTTGCGGAGTTTGACATTTTTCATGCCCCCAAATATTTGGGATGGCTGGTTGAATGACAAGCATAGGTTCAGGGTGGCTGGGTGACCCAGCCTACGTCAACGCCTAGCTGGTTGCTGCATGTGGACTAGGGTAGCTACCAGGCTGGTGGCTGATGCAGGTCTACATCAACGGCTTATGGACCAACAGTCATCCAACTAACTAGTGAGTCATTGCTGATCATTAATAGTTGCCAATGCCTGTCATCGTCATTACTCATACTTTATCATTGTCAACCATTCTCAATTAGTTATAGTCATCAGCAGCCATTATCAACTACTACTCACCAAAGTGAAGCAGTAATCAGCATTAACTATTCTCCACCACTACTCACCAAAGTGAACCATCACCAACCATCACGGATCATCATTAACCATCAGTTCATCCCTAGTTCACCACCTCCCTAGTTCACCCTTCAACATCCTTCAACCCACCATCAGCAAGGTGGGTCCCCCCAGCTATAAGTTGGTAAGAAGTCAACATCCAACCAGCTGGTTCTATCTACCAACCTGGTAGCTACGCTACTTATAAAACAATTTACATCACTTTTGAGGGCTCCACCCTGGTAGCCACAGAAAGTGAATAATCAGCTTGCTAACTATCATTCACCATCAGTATTAATCTTCGTTCAGCATCTCCAAACCATCATTGACCACACTATGATAGTGGTTATGAATAGCAACCATCGACCCATCACTAATCAACCACTGCTTAAACCATGAATACACTATTAGTGGTTGATTAGTAGTGGTAACTATGGTGAACCATCACCAACAACCACCATCAAGTACTTGGTATGTCAATACTGAATGTTTGTTTATCAACCATTCAAGTATGTCATTCACCATGTTTTGACATGGTTGATTAGTATTTCGCCATGTAGTAGCCATTAATTGTTTATACCATTAACCAAACTAATACATTAATAGTGTTTCAACCAATGCCAATAGCCATCTAATCAACCATTAGTTTCAACCATTAAAATTCAACCAATTGATATCAACTATGGTCAACCAATACCATGTTTGTTTATCATGTATTAGCCACGACTTTGCACTCAAGGCTCAAGCTCCGTGTGGCCGCAAATACCCGGCTCAACGAGCACTCGCCGGAAACCCTAGCGTTGATGGTGTGGATGGATGGATTCGTAGGGTTTGTTGATGGTTGATTGATGGTGAATCAGGGTTGAAATTAATGGCTTTGATGATGGTTGGATCATGGTTGAAATTCATGGCTTTGATGGTTGGATCATGGTTGAAATTCATGGCTAATGAACGGTGAACCAAAAGTTGATGAATGAGTTGATTAAGGGTTCAACCAGTAGTTGATGAATAGTTAATCGTGGTTGATTGATGGTTCATTATAGGTTATGGTTGGTCGGCTAACGAGTGGTTGATGAAGGATGATGAAGGTTGATTGACTATCAACTAAAGGCTAATCAAAGGTTAAGTAACGGTTGACCAAGATTCACCTTCATCCAAAAGTTTGTGGATTTCTCGGAGCAGACCCGGGCATCTTCGAGCTGAAAGGGCGAGCACGCGCATGCTCGTGAAGTGCTTGACCCCTGGGAGAAGTTGCCACATCTTGGAAAACAGCTGTAACTGTCGCATTCCAGTGCCCCCCTGACTGGTTTGAGATTGAAAATCACAAGAGCGACTTGATTGTTTTGACTTGGACTGCAAGTTGCATACTTTAGATCATGAGATTTCAGCAACTTGAAGACTAGAATGGGATAGTCGGATTGTCACTTTGATACAGATTTGATTGCAATTCTGAATGTGGCATTATGTCAGTCCACACTAGAACCACGGTCTTGATTCAAAGTTTGGTGTTAATACCACTGGTGAAGCAAAGATGAGTAGAGAGATCGATCCAAGTTGAACTGGGTCGGGAGCTCATTTTTGTCATGCATGGTCCTCCATGACTGTTTCTACATGTCGATTTCAACCGTCCGCATGTGTTGGAGCCCCGAATGCGTCCACTAACACTCCACAACACGGTTCTTTTCTGAAACTAATTGGCGGTTTCTGAAAATGGGGGGCACCCCAAACTTGTTGGTCTGTTTATGAAAATGATCTTATACAAGTAATAGTATACCCTCAGTAGTAGATAATTTGGGGGTATTTGCAGTCTCCCTATACTTGAGAAACAGCCAATTCCTGCCATGTCAAGCTGCAAATTTCGGAAATCATTGGGGGTACATCATGGACTAAGCCGCGGGGAGCCATTGTCCATAGCTTCATAGGCTTGCCTACGGCTGCCAGTTGAATGAAGAAGGGATAGTTGTGACGTTGTCATTGCATAGGTGAAGCCCTAAACTGGGGGGTTTCTTCAAGTGGGGTACCCCCAAATCATCCTTTATTAAGCATTTGAAGTGATGTACCAACATAAGCCAACCATAGCTTTAAGGTCCCAAGTAAAAAAAGCACCAAACAAAGGTCATCTATTGCACATGGATTTGTTGCTGAGGCCACCCGTTGAGCTATCCGAATTGCTAGTATCATCAATTGTCAATAAGTATTCTATTTGAATGTCGGTAGTGAAGGACAGTGTGGGCTAGTTATGGCATGAAGGTCATCCTTGATATTCTGACTGTAGTTAGGCGTTATGATTGCATACATTGTAGGGGGGATATTGATTTGGGCCCTTATTCTGTACGCATGGGACTTTGAATTTGTGATGACTGATGGACGAAGAGTTTTGACAAAGCCAAGCCAGAGGCAAACCTCAGGCCTGAAAATGACAGTGTAAATCTTGAAACTGTCAGTTTGGTCTCAGAGGAGAACGGCGGCAAACAAGTGCTTGAGCGCCTCCCACAGGGAAACATGCAGATAGAAAGAGCCGGCCCCGAAGAACCCGAGACGCCAGTGCAGCTCCTGGCGCAGGAGAATTATAGGAGAATTTGGGTCCGGCACGCAGTTAGGGATTGCGGTAACTTGTACTTATAAAGATAAAACATGAGCAGGAAAATATTGATTGGTTTCCATTTAAGGTCACGGGCCCATGCAGGATCTGATAAGTTCACCGCCCAAGTTATCATTTCCAACATACGGATACGCAAACGGTTTTTAATTTCAATATGCACGTTTAGTCAAGTGTCCGCAGGTGATTTAGATCCAGCAAATGTTCAACATATCCGAATCCGAATGGGAGGTTGCGGCAGTGGCATTTAAAAGTGGGTGTGTGTCCTCCCAACAACGAACTCGTTTCCTTGGTGGGATGGCCGTAGTGACCAATCGCGATTTGTTTGGCTTCTGTGATGTACCCTTGAAAAATTCCTTTTCGCTATTGATTGGCTGCTGCGACCTCAGACGCAGGAGAGGCTGGAACACAGCCGCAGCTCCCTGAGCAAAGGGACCAAGCGTGCCATGAGGGCCGGCGAGAACGCTTGGAACTCCCTGGTTAAAGCGGCGCACTGGGACCCGCACCTCGCCTTTGGGGCAGCCTCTCAGTACGGCAAAGCCGTGGGTGACGTATCCAACCCGCCCTATTTCCCTGCCGATCGATGACCATCAATAGATCAAAAATGTTAATGTACCACTATATTGAGTACATTTCCGTTAACCCTTCAAAACAAGGTCATTTGTCGAAACCATGTGTCGGAAGTTGTCGGAAACCATCAAATTCATGGATTTCAACAATATTGGCTGTGCGCAGGTGTATGCATCAAGCTTTGCTATCGGAAAAGTCAGATTGATCTTGGCAATCCATTAGGATCTTGAAGTATGATTCACTTATGGCCACTCTGAATTGCATTCAGTTTCACATTACCTTTTTTTGGATCCATTAAACTTACTCAATCTTACCCATATGGTGAATTCATGTGTTGCTTTCCAAATACATGTGATGTAAATTCTAGAACACCCAGTAGAATGAAGCGAGCCATAGCCCTTCACAGGGAGGGTCAGCGCAAGCGGGCTCGTATTGCTGATGGCGATGATGCTACAACCACAGAACGACCTGAACGACCTGTGGGCCTTATGAAGAAGTGGGGAGGTGCGCCCTACCCACGCCTTGCTTTCTGGAGATGCATCACACTGATCCTGAATGCTAGAACTATAGTTTGAATAAACTAGCGGAGCTGTGCATATTAAGTATGATTATCACACACCACGCCTGCTCAGAGCACTATATATATATATATATATATATATATATATCTGTGTGTGTGTTGGGCATATTGAGCAGCATGCTCTTAGAAGTTTCTTTCGCAATCACCAGCTCACATCAGATCTGATTTCATCACATCCAGCTGCCGGCCAATACCCGTCGACCATTTTTTGCTAGAACCCGCTCGTGCTTGGCGTTGGTGAAACCTCATTGCTGTGCTGGGGCAGTGATGGATAACCGGGCGCAGCGGCTGGTGCTGGAGGAGGGGGGCACCACAAAGGTTAAACAAAAAAAATTATGTTTAACAATAATTATCTCCCTAATATATACAATAGCTTTTGAAAGATATAGTTATAGAGATTGCAGCTGCCTCTCCAGGACTTCTTGAACTCCTACTTCATGCATCATGCAGAACGTATCAGAAATGACGATGAGCAAACCGTGCTGGCAGTGCCAAAGGAAGGTCCAGCATCTGCTGAAATGGTGTCTTGAATATACCTTGGCAAATGTTTTGCAAATGTTTTGTATGCACAGGTTTGTAGTAGAAATTCCATAGCTAGATCATTGTTTTCCCTATTTATGTACATGTGTATCTTAAAATATAATGGTTTCAGGGGATCATACAGGGGATTGCAATGTTGATGGCCTTCAACATCTCACTAACATTGATTGACTGGATTCAGGTGGAGGCCCATTGGTCATTCGCATTGGAGTTTCTGGCAAGTTCTGGCTGCTGCTGTATTCCGTCGATGAGGATTCACCAGGACAGGCATCTGGCAAGTTTTGGCTGCTGCTTAATTAAGCCTAGGGACCAGTGACATTTTTTTTTACATGTATACAGTCAAAATTAAAGGTGTTCAACAAAAAAAATATATATGTGGTTATCCTTCATCAGTCTGAATGCTAGGTGTGCCAATCCCATCCTACCAGGAAGTGCTGATCATCCTTGCCAAGAGATATGGAATCTTTGCCAAGCTCAAAGGCTACGGTCGGCGCTTGAAGGAGAGGGAGTGAAGCGTTGAGAAAACTATTTTGAAACTAGAATATAATAATAGACAGTATTATTTTTATACTGTTTGGCAATACAATGGTTTTGTTGTTTGTATTTTTTTCAACTAAAACATGTCCCTTCAGGATTGGGCTTTGAAGCAGGCTCCACCAATCAGGTGTGTCTTTGTTCATGCTTTGCGCTTGTGCCGCCGCAGCACATCTTCGCGTTCTCCAAAGATTCGGCTTCTTAAGGAGTCTCTTCAACTCATTATGTCCAAAGCAGGCTAGGGTTTGCAAAAAATATATGTGAAGAATTTCAATATCATTCCTATAAGGTTGGGTCAAAGTAGAATTTGGTGTCAGCCAAAAAAAAATCCCTGTGATAGGTGAAGCTCCCGATGCTGGCATTGAATCGGCTTTGCATGCAGCTCTGCAGGAGGACATCAATGACCAATATTTTTCAAACAAGTTTGCTATGTGATTTTCAAAAGTATTGTGGGGTATAATTGGGCTCAACCGGTCTTTAATTTATGTATTTCCGATACTAGCTGTAGCTAGGTGCCAAAAAATGTAAACCTTGAAGGATGCTGATGGTGCTGAAGTTTCGACTCCATCATCCACTGCTTCCACACCTCCCAGTGCAAAAGCTATGCCGAAGCGTCGATACATCCGAAAGGTCATATGGTTGAAAAGTATGTTTTTTGTGTTTAGGTCTTATGGGCTTCTTCGCAATTCGATTCAACACCAAACACAAGTTATGCGCATATAGTATGCTTTGTTTTTTTCTAGTTTGATATTGTCAGATTGTGGCGATCCTGTCTTTAAAGGGTCCAAATCTAAGCGGCATCAGGCTCCACCGCCTCCGGTGAACCCAGATCAAATGGACACTTTGCAAATTGCTGATGATCTAGATGATCTCATTGCTGCAGATCTCGAAAATCTCGAAGCAGAACTGGATGAAATGGATGCAGTGGACATCAAGTACGATGGTGATCGTCGTCAAGCCACCAAGGACTGAGATTTCAAACAACAATAATATCATATTGTTAAAACATACACATAACACAGGAACTGCAAATGACACATGGCTTTCATGAGTGTTTTGTATGCATGTCAAGCGTTAATGTGTGTTGTGTATATATATATACATATAGCATCAAAATGATTTATAAATCTATTTATCTATTTATTTATCTATCTCCATCTATCCATCTGTCTGGTTGTCGTTCTCTCTGTCTGTCCGTATGTCTTTATTTTCCTTTCTATCTTATACTTGAAAGATAATATATTATATATATATATATAAATGTTGTTATTGCTTTTCACTGGGGGTTGGAATCATAATGTAGTGGAATTAAGCACCTTGCAGGAGGCCAAATGCATGGAAGTTGTGCCACCCCAAATGCCTTCTGATCTACCAGAGGGCATGCAGCCTGAAGAGGAATCTGCCCAGGATGCGTACAAGGCGCAATTGATGTTGGAGAAGTCCAAGAAGGTTGCCAGTGCAGAGACTCTCCTGAAGGCTGCGCAGGCCGACAAAAAGGTCATCAAGCACATTGCCAAATTGACCAACCGTGGCAAGGGGAAGGGGCGCGGCCGTGGCCGGGGCACTTCACAACCAGCTACTGTTGAGGGCAATTCAGTTCCAGCTACAGCTACTGCTAGTGCCGGTGATGCAGGTGCTGTTGAGGGCAGTTCAGTTCCTGCTGCAGCTACTGCTAGTGCCGGTGATGCAGGTGCTGTTGAGGGCAGTTCAGTTCCAGCTGCAGCTACTGATAGTCATGATGCTGGTGCTGATGGTACGGTAGCACGTGGTGATGAGGAAGCAGCCAAGCCTAAGTCCAAGGGCAGGAATCACATGACTCCTGAGGAGATGGATACCATGTGGAAGATGAAAGTTTCATGGATATATGCAAAAAATTTTCTAGTTGTGAAATACTAATCTTGACAAATGGCTAATGGGTATTCTAATTGTTTGTAATATATCTCTTGGTTAGGTTCATGGTTCCTGTCGAAATGGAATATCATGTGGTTAACTATATTAAGTGGGAAACAGCTAGATGTGGGAAGAATATCTTTTTGGAACCAGAGTATCAAGAAAGAATTTTGCATGTCATGTGCTGCAGTTGTGTCTGGATAAGGTTACCTTGCTACGTGATGCTGGCATTCCGATTCCCGATTCCTTTGTCCCCACCGAGAAGAAGAGCTGGACACTTCAGCCACCAACTGGTGTTGCTGAATCATGTGGTTCTATTGGTGTGCTGTATTTTGATCGCATCAAGCTGTTGGGATTGTTGATGCTCGTGGCCATATCTAATCATAAGTTGTGTATAACCCTGGGTAAGATCTTAATTAATGATGATTGAATAATCTATGGTTAGCCAAATTTGTGATGAATATACTTTAAAATAGTAATCTTGAACTACAACTTGCAAATAATACCAAATTTATTTTCAGAAATATGTTCGAGTGCGATGTCCTAACACCACATGAAGCTCATCTTGCTTCCCAGGTGGACGTTGGACCAGATCTACGTATCGAGTGTGACAAATCCGGCAGCGGATTCATCCGTGAATGTGAACAAGAAGGGGGGGGCCACAATCTCCATCAGAAAGCGGGGATGGGCAGAATCTTATACCGCAGCTACCAAACTGGCAGGCTGGGCGTGATGATATGTCCAAATCTTTGAAATGCTTAGCTTTTGATATCAACAGGCACCAACGTGGTCTTCCCTGATGGCTTCCCAAAGTGTGTGTGGTTGCAACAATTTGTTTTCCGGTGCATGTAACTAACAGATCAAGAAACACACACACACACACACACATATATATATATATAGAGCACTAGTGTACACCTTTAGTATACAGCTGTGACAAGGGCTGCGCCGTGGTGCCTGGCTTTGATCTAGATCAATCCAGTTGTGTGATTACACACACGGGGACTACTGAAATCCAAGCCAACCGAGCACAAAAAATGCTGGACGTCAGCTTCACATGAGCTTTCACATCAACTTGAGCACTGGTTGTGCCAGCACTGTGACATATGTGGGATGGAAACTTGTATGTTAATTTCTGTCTTCGAACCATTCCAAACTAAGTCTAGGGGACTTGCTTCGTCACCTTGCAACTGCTTTGAGACATGTGAGCCCCAACTAGCTGATGAATTGCGGGTTTCATTTCGCCAGCATTTTGTGTCATACACCGACGCCCGATCTCCTGTTTGTCCTTGCTGAACTTCCGCGCATCTCATGGTGGTCCTGTCCAACCGCAAAGCATGCGCTCTTCTTTTTTGGGGGGCACCCATCGTATTGAACCTCGGATGCATATCCAATCCAACATCTTCGTATAACTTAAGTATTAAACACATGATTTAGAAAACAAATTCATATAGCATGTGTATATTATGTATACATGTATTTATGGTAAGCATATGGTCAACTAGTACTGAAGTATGCGCAACATCCACACCTTCGCATTGCTCAGGATTCACCTTGTGGATTATTGCTCTCAAGTATGGGCTGCTGAACATGGCACCACTTCCATGCGGGTACCTTTGGCTGCAAGAATTCGAAACCACAAACTAAAACCCACAACACCAAAACTAAAACTGAAACCAACCCTGAGGACTTGGACATGCTGGAGCTCTTTGCTGGTCAGGCAGAACTGACTCGCCAGTGCCGAAGCTTGGCTCTATCAACCGTTTGAGTGGGTGGGCTACGAAGACTAAATTTGGGAAAAAAACAACATATTGAATACATTATATAGATCATCGAGTTTTTATGCACTTCGGCTTGGTCTATAAGTATTTAATAGTTTAAACATATAGCAATATATATATATATATAAATATGTAGTGCATATCAAAATCATCTATATGTCACCCGAATGGCCTCCAACCGGTCCCTTCTTGTCAGGATCCAATGACATGAACTGTCGATCGATGGACTTCTTGAAGAACCCGATGCACGATATCACTACGTCATATGGGTTTTGCATAGCCTTGGTACGTCTACTTCGCATCCGCCGGAATGGGGTGATGTGGGGTGGCAACCCATGTTCTTCGTGGCTAGCTCTGAAATTATTAGTTTGACAGTAAAACGCTTAACAGTTTTCATGGTGCCCAAGCTAAGCATAAGGAAACAAAAGACTTAATCAGACTAGCGAGTTGGTACTGTTATGTGCTGCCATTGGGAATTCATTTTCAACGACAAGTACTTACTGTGTTCGAAATTAATTTTGTTTTTACCCGCTGCCTTTCTAGGTGGGTTTGGATAAGTTCCGCTACAACCAAAAGGAGGAGTTCAGATTACGGCATATTCGGAAATGAAAACCTACAGTCAGTACGTGAAGCGAATTGTGTAGCAGCACGATTCGCACTGTTGGCAATGGTGGCCGTTATCAGAGGAGTGTATTGGTGTGTCACTTGGCACATACCAAAATGTTTCAGTTTTATATTATTTTGGTATTGTTGAAATTTGTGGTAAATAATGATATGGTTCGATATGTTCTATGCATGCTAGTCTTGCAATATGTTTGAACATATGGGGTTGGATATGGGCTTTTCCATTACCAAGGTGGAACAACCATCTTCCAGTTGTTTGCCGGAATGTCCATACCTGGTTCACGTTTTGACCAACATGGCTCCCAGCTGGTACTTGCGGACATGGATGGGGGCCTTCGGACACTTTTGTCCCAAGCCCACTGCGCTGTTCGGCTCGTGGTTCCTTGACACAACACATATTTTTAATGTGTTTCCCTGAACTGTTAATGATATATTTTGGGAAATATATATAATTGTCCTGTGCACCGTTTGGGTTCACCAATTTGATTTTCCTAGGCCACTACTTGAAGAGTTGAAGCGTACTCTCTCGAAGGTGGAGCAACAGGCTTTGCGGAAATCATCGGTTGGCATGTATAGCAAAACGCTTAAAGATGATGGACGGGTCGTGGTAACTGGTGGCAAACGCTTAAAGGAATCTGGAGCTTACACGAAAGAATTTGGCAAGAGTGTGGCCAAACTTGCCAAACGAAAGGATGTTTCTTGCATCATCGTTACTAGTATGTTGTTTATATTTCTTTTGTGTTTAGTGTGTGGTATATGCATTTTCACTTCCTTCAATCCCGAAGCGCCTCGGTTTGATGCCAATCAGGTTCCTTCAGCTTCTTCCCTGGCAGCTTTGCGACAACGTTCCCTGAGACCCGTTGTTGGATCTCGTGGCTTTGATACTTGGTGTTGCAGGAACGGGTGGCGGGCCATGGGGAAAACAAAATCTGAAAAATATGTCGTTCTATATAATATATTTAGAGAGATTCAGATAACAATCAAAACCCTGGTGACTTGTGGCTAACAAGAGAAAAAACAGCTGGCAATTCTATATAACAAGGCTCCTGAAGGTGTTACAGAAATCTCATAGGCTAGATGTGAAGGGGCATTTGTTGGTTTTCTGGTCAGATACTTTCGCTTCATGATGCTACTTACTAGACATGGTTGTGTTAGGAACACCCAGACCCCTACTTTATTAGTTCAGCTGACCAAAACAAAAGATTTTCTGAATCTTCCTGGCTTCCGATGAATGCCAGTCTTAAACAAAGAGGCGACTTGGCAGTATACACATGCATCACTAATCAAAAATATTGATTCACAAATCAGTCAGGAAAAGATGTGTTTACGATACATAAATCAATGAGCCGGTGAAACAATTCGACCAAATGATAAACGTGATGTCAACAATATATATATATATATAATACATATATATATTAATATATGTATTTAAATATGTAAAATAATTTATATATGATATATCATTACACACACACATATATATATATGTATTATATATATATTTGTATTGTTTAAAACTATATCGTAGACAAAAAATAGCTATATATAGACCAAAACAATCAACCAACCGTCGCCCAAGAACCATCAACCCAGGCACTCACCATCACCAACTGACCACCAACCCTGTTGGGTCGTAACATTAAAACACAACACACATATTATCATTATATTAAAAAATGCTGATATACATATGTCTGAAATTATTCATGATACATATAGGGTTGGAGATGGTCGAAGTACATCAAGTACACACACACACACATTTCAAAACATAGAATTACTTATGTTATAAACACTAAGCTAGAACATTAAACTGTGCATGTGTGATCACACATTAATGTTGAAACAGTGGGGAGAATCCCAATCTCAAGTGACACCCGCATGCCTTCACCATCCCAGTGTTCAAAACCTGCATCGAACCACAGTGCTGGCTGCCCAATCTTAAAGGAGAACAAACTTATATGTTAAGGTTTGACCTATATGCTTGGCTATTGGGGACCTGTAATCTTAGTCGAAGTTATGGTGGAAAATGGTTTACTGTTGAAACCAGCTGTCTGGTGGCATCCCGGGGTTCTATCATACCTGATTGCCAACACATTATTAAGGATGAGCCCATGGATTGGAAGCATGCCAACCTCGACGAGCTTCGGGAATTCTTGTTGGCCGAGAAGGAAGCTGGTCGATTCAAACCCCAGCCGGGCCTTCCACTTTAGGTGGTCTTTGGCCTGATGCAGGGTGGGTGTCATGGCCCATCTAAATTCAGTCTGAAAGGCTGGTGATATTGGGGGTGACATAAAGTTGAAACAAACGTTTTAGTGCACACCGTATGCATCCAAACAGACATACTGTATCTACAACAAAATAAATAAAACAGTCAAGAACCAGAATAGTAATTGTTTTGTTTTGCTGGCTGATGTATATGAGTCACCCAACAACTTCAGCATATGCTTGATAATTAGATTCTGGCATATGGCTGTGCGCACAGTTCGCATTGCCGAAATTATGTGCCTGGTGGTTCTGGTTGCATTGATGCTGCCAAATAGTGGACAAAAACTGTCTTCTGATAGCTGCCGACATGTGATTGACTTCAAGATGGGAAGGTTTTCATCAACTAGCTGGTATACGGTGGTATATGTATCAAAACAAGTTAAAAACTGTTAGTGAATATCACATATTCACCTGATGTTTTGAGGAAGTCGTGCACGAAAATTCCCTTTCTCCCAGCTACATGTGCCAGCTGTTCCAAATGTGACTGGAAGTCGTGCGTGAAAACCCCTTTCCCCAAGCCATTTGTACCAGCTGTTCAAGTAGTAGCTATATCGGACGCCATGTCTAAGCCTATTGAGTGGACGATCCTAGCTCGAGTTGAGAAGAGGCTTCTTACCATTGAAAACTTGAAGCTTGCATACCCTTTCGCAGCCCCGGTGATTTCAGCCTTCTTTGCAAACGACGACATCGCCTCTATGTCCAAGCGGACCTGGGAACGCAGAGCTGGGATTGCCAGAGAGCTTGTTCGAAATCTTGAGGAATGGTGGATCGAATAGTTACGTGGATGTACAGCTTAATTCAAGATCATGCCAGGGAGCCTGTGTGAAGGGGGAAAACCAAAGTGTACATGCTGGGTAAAGGTGTTCAACATGGCAGGCAAATGCACAATGCTGAATTTAGTTACATTGTATGATATATATTGATGACAATGCATATAATATAAATATATATATATATAATAATATTAAAAAAATACACTTGCATGATGGTATTGTTTTCCGGTCCAACTGGGCAATGGTATTTACAAACATAGCCTCTGGAAATTTCAGTGTTTTCCGATCTTGGTGGATTTGAAGGACTACACATGGGGAACGTGTTGCTTCGCTGGCTTCAGTCACAACTATAGACGATCCTGTTGAAATGAAACAATTTTGGTTCACCAACGTTGAGTCATGTAGGGTATATACACAATGGAGTCATCATGTGCTAAATACAAATTTGGATTTGTGACATATCTGGTTTTGAGGGCCCACAGTCACTGGATAATGCATCAAGTTTGTCGAAATGTTGTAAAAAAACGTACATTTTCTGAACCTTCCTCTCCCGGCAGGTCCATGGGTGACCGGTGGCAACCGTGACAACCCGTGATTACCCGTGATCTATTTATTTTTCTTTATTTAAAATTAGGTCATTTGTCGAAAACCCGTGATTACCCGTGATTGCCCGTGATGGGCCTTGGGCGGCTCGGGATGGCAGGGTTACCCTTAGGCTATGGCCCAAACTGTTCTGTGTTCGTATTCACAAATGTTGTTTTCCGTGGGTTGTGAAGCCAACATCCCCCAAAAAATGGCTATATTGAAAACGTAAACTTGTCTGAGGTCCGAAACGGGTACCGCTGGCTACCGTGCAAACCCCCAAAGTCTATCTAAGGGTGGTTGTGCAATGGGAAGCCCAGGGTTGGAACGCTATGTGCCTATGCAACATCTCTATGCAGCATTTTGAGCTTGGAACAGTTTTCGAACTCGTTTTGTTTGGCCATGGCGGGGCCAGATGGAGATCTGGTAAAGGCCATACAAGTTTGGAAACATCAAAATACATATATATTATATATATATAGATTATAAGTTACTGTGCATATTGTAATATAATTACATCAACAGAAAGCTTTTCTACTTTGTGGTACATAGTGCATCCTCCCAATTTATACGTGTTAGCTGTTTCACCCCAGCACTGCTAGCCAACGAGCCTCGAAGTAAATGTTCTGGCACCTCATCCCTGCAGGCAGCTCAATTGGCGATGCAGAATGCACTACGTCGGCAAGGGCTTGTGGAGGGTGTGATGAACACTACGACGGCAAAACGTGACCGAGGGGACATCACCAAAACCACATCCACGAATGTTACACCTGAAGATGTGAAAAAACACCGTGAAGGTTGTGTTGAACCACGTGCTTTGGACTTTGCTGAAGCAGCAGGCACACTATAGTTTGAGTTGGGTGATTGTGTAGTTCACTAGGTGAAACCACTGGGTTTTGACTTTCAAACAATGACTCACCAACAACCTGAACAACAAAATACCAAGACTATATCTATAGTTATGCGTTTGTAATAGCGCTGGGTCACTGGTTTAATCATTATGTAAGAGACATAATGCTAAGTTTGTGATATCTAATCAAATTATGTATATATATGTTTTTTTATATATACATATATATAAATATCGATGTCAAGTAAATCAGGTTGATTATGCAACTTTCACATATGTCACATGAACCCTGCAAGATGACAATGCTACTGGCGGCCCATCATCTTCCTCGACGGGGGACACTGGTGGATGTGCCATGTCGGACAGAGATGCTAAGCTGGTTGCAAGTAAGTTTTTGTTATGATGCATACTTATAAAACACCCTCCTAACATGATCACCACAATCATATATATATATAGTTTTTTCAGGACGTGATTAGGGGGATAAGCTTATAAAGTACTGGATGAATTTCATGTCTTTACCTTTCAGTTGCTCCGATTCTAAGGAGTGCAGTGCGGCGCCAAGCACTGGTGATGCCCCTGACCGCACACGCATGCAAGGTCAAGCAACCCCTCAGAAGATGCCTCTGATAGCGACAAAGACATCGACTGTAGACGACACTCTGGTGGTTGAAACACCAGCAACTATCCCTTACAAGCCTTCGCCCGATGAAAGAACACAAGCCTACTTAGCATGCATGAAGAGAAAGTCTACAGATGAGCTTTCGTTGGCACCTTCACCCACACCTGGCATGCCCAACACGGCAGCACCAGAAGCATCGGCAACAACTGCCCCAGCAAGCACACCGCCAGAAGCAATGACAGCTGTCACAGCACCGACACCAACAGAGTCAGCAGCGGCTGGGCCCCACCTACCAGCAGCTACACCGAACAATCCAGCCCCCTCGAGCTCTGCAGCACCAGCTACCGCAAAACCAAGTGGCGGTGGTCTTTATGCTGATGAACAAAGCTCACCGGACCCCAAGCTGCTTCAATTCTGGGCACAATTCAAGCGTCCCATGTCCCCACCGCCACCTCCACCTCGAGCGATTACCTTAACAGAGACCTTGCTCACCGTGCACAAGGAAAGCCATTGGAAACAACTTGTCCAAGCCACCATCCAAGCCCAACCACTAGATTGGAGAAGATGCTTTTGTGTTGTAGCTCACAATGCCAACAGAGTGTTTCGCTTTGCTAATGATCGAGGAGTGCTCGAATGTGAACCCGATGATTCAGACTTCCCTCTGATCCTATGCAAAGGTGCAGTGCCAACAGTCTCCTTTGCAATTTCAGCGCCCCACCTGCTGCTTAACAGACCTGAACTGCCCACCACCTCAGGTGATGCTACACTGCAGCCAGAGGTACCAGTGCCACCAGCAGTTGTTGGAACACATCCTGCAGCAGCCCCAGCTTCGAGCACAGAGGCACCAGCACCACCCGCTGTTGTTGGAACACATCCTGCAACAGCCCCAGCTGCGAGCACAGCACCAGAGGCACCAGCACCACCAGCTGTTGTTGGAACACATCCTGGAACAGCCCCAGCTGCGAGCACAGCACCAGAGGCACCAGCACCACCAGCTGTTGTTGGAACACATCCTGCAACAGCCCCAGCTGCGAGCACAGCACCAGAGGCACCAGCACCACCCGCAGTTGTTGGAACACATCCTGCAACAGCCCCAGCTGCGAGCACGGCACCAGAGGCACCAACACCACCAGCAGTTGTTGGAACACATCCTGCAACAGCCCCAGCTGCGGCGAGCACAACACCTCAGGCACCAGCACCACCAGCTGTTGTTGGAACACATCCTGCAACAGCCCCAGCTGCGAGCACGGCACCAGCGGCAACACCTCCACCAGCAGTTGTTGGAACACATCCTGCAACAGCCCCAGCTGCGAGCACGGCACCAGCGGCAACACCTCCACCAGCAGTTGTTGGAACACATCCTGCAACAGCCCCTGCCTTGAGCACAGCAAGTGTGCCATCCTCCCCAGGAAGTGTCGTGTCTGTGCCACCTTCCCCACATGTGCCACCCTCGAGCGCACCATCAGAAAGCGGAACACCAGCAACCACATCGGGGGAAAGTGTGGACAGGGCCCAGTACATGAGATTTTCCCGGAGCATTCGCAGCAAGAAAGCTCCACCTGAGGTTACCGCCAAGTTCTTGGAGGCAACCAGAGATCGAAGTGGAGCTAAGATGCGAGAATTATTCAAATTGTACCAGCAGTGCAATGAAGAATGGATTTCGTCGTCCATAGTTTTGAAGGAATCCAACAAATCAAAGACAAAAACTGGTGGGAAATACATGTGGATGACAAAGGCAGAACCTTAACATAAAGTTTTTGGAAACGATTTTGATGTGTTTTTTTTGTTTTCTTTCTTAGTAGTGTCTAAGCACTAGATGAAAGTATATATTCCCAAATCCATGCAACTTAAGTATCTTTAATGAATAGGATTCCAACCACTTTCACTCACCTTCAACACTTCGACCGTTTGGAAATCTGAAGGTTGCAACCATGAGCTAAGGAACTCTTGGCCAAGTATCATGATAATGATTTGGTCGAGCGACTGATTGCGGTCAAGGCTGGAAACCTGAAAGCTTTGATTCTTTTAGAATTCTTTGTGAACAAAATACTTTTATCGCAGCAGCCAATCCAACCATGCAGTGGATTCCTGAGGTGCAGGAAGGCAAAACGAGACCTCATTTTGAATTTCCGCAGATTCCTGAACCTCTGCAATCATATAGTTTTCTGACCTGATTCTAAAGTAAAGTGGAGGGGGGGTATGACTAAGTATGTGTGCATACGTATGTTTGATGATTATCTTGCTGCTCATAATCCAAAACAATTTCACATTATGTGTTGGTATGTTTGTTTTCAGTTTGTATATGTATGATCTATGCATGTGATGATGCAGGGCTATACTTTTTTATAAAAAAACAAGTTTGACATATGTTCACCTGAGGAAATGCGGCTCTACCACACTTGGGTGGAACAATACGAACATCGTGAAGACACTCACAGCCGAAGCGTGGAGCATATCAATGAAGGCGATGGAGATCATACCAACAACGAGCAGATTCCTATGGATGACACTGCACATGAGGGTGGAAATCCCAATCCCACACCTCCTAAGCCAAATCCCCCGAAACCAAAGAAGACTCCGAAGGACAAGACCGACGAACAGTTGGCTCGAGCAGTTCCCAAGTGTTCAACAAACATTTTTTGTTAAACACATGTTTTTTTTGATATGGTATTGAGTACACATAAAAAGTCCTTAAGTACAACATGTTACGTATACTTGTACAAATGTCATATGTATAAACATGATGTATGCAAATAAAACATAAACATATATTTATATTTCAAAAGCTGGGAGCCCCAGGGATGCCATCACCAAGGCTTTGGTCAAGACAAATTCGCATTTGCTGGAGATCACCCAATGGAGCTTGAAGTTGACATCAGCCTCTGTGTGCCTCAAATGAATTTGTGTGCTTATCAAGCTGTATGTATATATATATATATATATGTTTTTGTTTTTTGGTTCATGGTGTACTGGGATAGCGCTTAGTCAACCAAATTGATTCAACAGAAACCTAGTTGATGTTTGCATTGACCAAGGTCAAAACTTGTAGCTGATGCTTATGTGGCCAGCATGGAAAGTGAGGGGAAAGCTTTGCGTGATGCTAAGCTGAAAGTTGAAACTGCGATGAGCAAGGGTGAGAGTCTCAAAGACTCCATCACGGTGCTGAATGGTGCCAACGACAGCTATCAACAGGCAAGCTTGCAACTGCGGAAAGCATGCCTACCGCCCAAAGCAGCCAAATCCAAAGCGAAGGCAAAGGCAAAGGCAAAAGCAGCAGCGTAGGTTTTTGCAGCGAGGAATGTAGCATCTTACGTTTTGAGATGTAATGTAACTGCCACGGGTTTGGAACAACAACGTGAACTAAGTTCAGCTACTGCTGTTTTGTAATGAATAGTTATATGTGTGCTTTGGTGGTGCTACCACATCTTTGCTGCAGCTGCTGTTGCGATGATTGAAATTTTGCGTCCGTTTGAATCTTCGGACTATCTAAACCTGCTGGAATGTGGCTGATGTATATCTCACAAATTGCAATTCCAGGTGGCGGTGTTACATGATCACATGCTTCACAATCTATAGGCATGCATATGTTCTTTCATTGCAGTGCATGTTTTTGATTGCCGCTGGTGTGTGAAGTTTGTGAGGAGTAATGCATACACGTTGTGTGCATCCATACGTATGGGGCCTGTACTGTTGTCAGTAGACCTGTGTGTCTGCAGTATTGACTTGAGTATGCAATTGAACTTTTTTGAAATCCTTCAGATCAGTGTTTACCCTTTGGGAATGCTTAGTCACTTGTGCAGTGGGACACTGACAGGCCTGACAGCAGTACTTTATACATAGTATCTCTGGATTTCGGAGAGGTTTTCAGCCATGCGACAGCGGGAGGGAAACAAAAGGCCGAGCCATTGGATGTATCAGCAACCAACGTATCTTAACATGATATTAACAAACAACACTAAAAGACATTGTTTTCCTGATGTAAATTATCTGTAGATAAATAGCAGGTTGAAATCCCAACACAACTAATTCTGCTCAAGCCATCACAGGTTTCCCCCACCATGCGCACAAGAAATTATGTTGCTTGAGCATCCCCTCGCAGGTGACCACAGCTTTGCGGATCACTTGATTGCATCCTTGGGCAGAGGTGTCCCTCAGCTAAATTCAGAATCATATAGGGGCTGGCTGGATGTGCCAATTTCTGATGACTTGAATGTTCCGAATGCTTCGAAATAATAATGTAGAAATTCGAAAGTGATAATGATTCTATTGGCTTCGGCACCGCAAAGCAAAACCATATGCAACAACCCATGCCGTCTGCGGCCCCAGGCTACCTCGTGCGCAGAGCTTCAACGAGCAGCAGCTGCCTCTGTGAAAGAGGCTGAGGCGGCAATTGTTGAAACAACAAGTTTTTGCACCATATCTATCTCAAGCTTATAATGTGTTGAAATAGCATTAACATCATTTGAATCCAAGCGGTTTGCGTTGCCCATCCTACTAGGCCAACAAAGGTGGTCTTAGTGACCTTACAAAGAAAATTGCGAGCTTGGGCAATCATGGAAGATGGCCGCAAAACATTGAGAGGGATTTAACGACTCTGCTCCAACTACCAGTGACTCCACTATGGTTGGAGATTCCAGTGAGAAGCAACGTGAACAGAAAGGATGTTGTGATGGGTCGGCTACCTATAGTTTGTCCTCATTCACTCTTTCATTATCTTCATGTACCTTGGTATGGTCAAAACAGATTTGGGTTGGTTGCATTATTTTACATAGTGGAATCCTTTGGAAGTATGTATACAATATCATACGCCATGGTTGTGTTTTTTTTTCTGACCAGGGTCTTATTTGATGATCCGTTTGTTTCTGTCTCTTTACCTTTATGTGCTGCTTTTGGGCAACCCAGGCAAGTGGGAAAATGACAAGGGACAACGCTGCTATTCAGAAGTTCTGGGAATTCACAACATCAACTGGATGGTTGCCTGCAACTCATCCAAACTTTGGTTGTTCTCCGATGGGATTATATGGGGATGACGCAAGATATACTAAATCCGGTGAAAAACTCATTGTGCTCAACGTAAACTTGCTTCTCCAAGAATCCAAACGATTCTCTTCAGCATGTTATGCAAGTTTTGTTTTCTCAATATGTTAACATTTTTATTTATGCAATTCATTTTTATTTTTTTGTGGTTCCACAACACCAACTTCAACGGGTATCTTGTTATCTGGCCAATTGATCTGGTAAGGATTGGATCTATCTCGCTTCCCTGTGTTCCTATTGAGATTTTCTCGACTGATTCCAGACTACACACTCACAAGAGTCTACCAGCTTTTAGTTTGGAGCTTCAATGTCCCTTGACATGATTCAGTGGCTGTCGAAAAGTTTATGTGTTGAACTGATGGGTACAAGTACGTTAGAGACATTTTTCAAGTTGATCCATCACCCTCTTTATCACATCAGGTGCTAGCAACTGGAATTCATCCGGCAACAGACTTTGAGGGCAATGCACTACCGGCTGCCTTTGCTCATCTGAAAGGCAAACCCATTGCAGGCAGGAACCATTTCCACAATCAGTTCATGAGCCTTTTTTATATATCATGAGGTGGAATCGTCTTGATGGTGCACCAGTTTAACAAAATATATTTTGGAAAACAAAATAGAATAACTTCAAGCTAATGAATACGGTCCCAAGTTTCCAGCCTCGACCATCGCAATCCGGATCCACTTCGCTTCCTGAGGTGGCAAGGGAGCGCTTGTCGAATTGCGAGGAGACTGGAAGTGGGCTCGAGAAGCGTTTTGTTTGAAAACGCATTGGTCAGCGAAACATGTCTGCCATTTGTGTTCTGCCTCGAATGCAACAGATCCGAATCACAGGAACCGGATACTTTGCTGATAATCAGGTAAGGTTTTGATTAATTAGGATACTTTGTGGTTTCACTACTTCGATGCACATGGCAAATGATACCGTATAATATGATTTTCCCAAATTCAAAAGGTATTCTGATATATTTGGGGTAGTTTGATGGCTGTGATTTGGGGTGCCTGAGAAGACCAACTGCAGGTGGACACATATCGAGCGGGAATTTCCCAGGAGATCGGTGGCGAACGCACTGGCATCGTGTTTCAAGTATGGGTTGAAAAAAGAAAACATGTTTAAATTAATTGTTTATTAATTTGTTCAAATCCCCCAAAACCATTTGAAACAATACCGTGGTTTCACTCCCTACAGGTCACCACATCCAATTTGTGGCTTGATTGGATTCGAAGTCTCGCAAATCCGCTATTGCTCTATGCACATTGTGAACCTCGGTGTACTTCAACATGTCACTGGTTCGGCCGTATCATTGTTGATCCAACATGGTTTCTTGCCTGAACATAGCTAATCACGTTGTTGAAACATTATGAAACACGAATTTCAGGAACCACTAAGATGCTTTGCATACCTCGTGCCCTTGATCAACATGAGGCTTCTTTGGGACCTGTGGCAAACTGGACGAACAGCTTCGGGAGTTATCTTCGAGGTTGAGACAATGGGCCCGGGTGACAAAAATTGAGCAGCCCAGCTAATTAAGTATGTGTTTTGTTTACTAGTTTTTTTGTGCATAGGGTATGTGCAATTTGAGATATCTAAGGCACAGTCAGAACTTCATCACCTCGGGAATGCTACATGCTCAAGACGGATTTCCGATGCTTACTATCAAAGCCCATAATGGGCAAGTACTGCTGCTCTTCTTGGATCGCAGTCTTACGGCATTGGTATCATCAGTGGAGGATCCAGACCCAGAAATCAAACTCGCTCATTGCCTAGTGCGGGCACTCACCTGTTGGTTTGATCGTGTTACAAGATATCCACGTTACCTTAGCGCTGCTCAGGGCAACGAAATCTTTGGATTTGGAATGACATTTTTGCGTTTGTACAAGCGCCTGGCTGTCATGGGGGTGCTCAAACGTGTTGCACGTTGGCGGTTGATACCAAAGTTACATTGCTATCGACATCTGTGCGAACAGATGAAACAAAACCGCTACAATGTGCGGTATTGTCACACCTTTAAAGATGAAGACCATATGGGGGTGTGTAAGAAACTTTCTGAGAAAGTTGCCAAAGGAGAATTGATGGAATACCGTATTCTCACTCGTTTTTATCTTCGTGTTGGCTCCTGGATGCCATAGGCTTCAGAGTGTTTGTTCTGTATGGCAATGCAAAGCATTGCATAAATCACTTCCTTCTCGTCATATCGCTTGGGACAATTAACAGAAAACAACATGAAATCCATTAGAATCTTAGCTTAGGTCTCCTAGGTACCAGTGGAATTGTCCCACAGCACAGTTTGCGCGCCAAGTGCCGCCGAGCTTCGTCACTAGGAAGCTTTGTCACAGCTGGATGCTTCGAGAGAGCTGGAAAAACTAAAGGAACTTGAGCGATCCGTGAGGGTGAACCTGGAGGTTCTATACAACCTTGGCTATTGATCATATGATATGGCTTTGGATGAAGCTTAATATTGTAATCTAATGTTCGTTATTTTCCGTCAAAAATGAGCTTACCGCAAATGGCTCTGATTTCTTGAGCCGTACCCTCAAATACAAGGTCGGGACTGCTGAAACGTGACATTCCGCAAATGTCATCATATAGGGTCAACTTTCGATCCTCAGGGTTTGAAGGAGTTTCGACAAGGGTTTCAACGCTGTCTTTTTTAGTTTTCATTTTTCAGAGCCAGTCCCTTCATACACCAACCAGTAAATCTTTTTGCTGGTCATTCTAACGGGGGCATTGAGGCGCAAGGGGACATGGATCTAACCGGTTCGCGCATTGTTTCAAGTCTTGAAGCCCCCCCAAGAATAACATATTGAATCACGAAAATACCGTTGCCATTTTAAACCAAGAATAGCCATGAATAGCCACGCACGGGTGATCTCCGTGTACAGTAGCCGGACATGTCCGAACAAAGTAGAACACAATGGGAAATGTGTTGTCGCATTTCGCCCGCAGGACAAACAACGCATTGTCGTCTCCAACGGTCGCAGTCTGGTGGGTAAATGCGCCGTTTGGAGGTCGCCTTGCATTTTAGCCTCTGATTTAGAGGTTTGGCAGGCAGTTTGCTGGCCGGAAGCTTGGGGGCAAGGGCCCGGCATTACCGCCTTAGCTGGCGGCGATTGTGGCGGCGATGACGTCGCCGTCACTTTCGACAAGGCTGGGCAAGGCCGCCAATTGCTGGCTTTATGGGCTAGTTTTAGGGTCGCGGGCTTCAAACAACTTAATGGCTCAGGAGTTTCCTCATGTTAGTAAGTATGGCCACGCTTTCAAAATAAAAGTCGAACTTCAATTAAAAAACATTGCCGAAGCAAACAATACCCTTGTGGTTTTGACTTTGCTGAGGAGTCAAATGCTCCCCCAAATCTGGAATTTAGCTTTTTATTTTTTTAGGAAATTGGAAATAGGCCCGTATTTTTTTTGGTTGGCTTCCGGAATTGGAAGTCCAGGCGGAATATTTCAGGGTGCGCCCTGCGCCGTCGTATTTTCATAACGTGTTTGGCAAAGTCAGTGCTATTTTTCCCGCAGCCGCTACCGTTACCTTTTCCACTATTGCTATTATTTTTTCCCCTTTTACCCCCAGCTTTTTCTGTAATTATACCATCATCCGCAGCCCTCCCCCGGCTGAAGGACTTGGTCGGGTTCTTGGAAAGTATTCAACAAGGCCTTCCAAGACTTTCGGGCTATACAAAAGGCCACCTTGGACGACCGCCCTCGCAAAGGCAGCTTGGGAACCAGGAAGCCGCGCTTTGCATTCATACCTGAGGCATTGCTTACAGGTGGCCACACTCAATGCAAAAGGCCATGCCGCCGGCATGGCGGAGAGGGCGCAGGACAATGCCCGGGGCCTTCCTAACATGAAACGGCTTTTTGACGCCAATGTTTTTTGCACAGAAACGTATAGATATGTGTTTTCGGATTCATGCCAATTTCCAACCGCGGGGACTGCGGGGGCGCGCGGAAGGCCAATAAGATTAATAAAATATCGAGAACATAGACGCTTGTTTCACCCAAAGCAAATAAAGAATTACAACAACAAAGAATTACAACAACAAAGAATTTAAAAATCAAAAAGCGCACAATTAAAAAACAAAAATGGCGAAACACCAAAGCAACCAAAAAAACAAGATTGCAAAAAAAAATCAACATGCCAGAGCCCAAGCCTTTAACCCTCCTTCTTTTTGGTTTTCGTTCCTTTTTTGCGAAACAATTCAAAGTAGAGCGCCGGATGTGTTGGGCGAAGAATCAAAGGAAACGGCCAAAAAAACTAAGAACCCAAAAAACGAAACACCAAATCGAATAAGATAAAGCAACAAATGTCAGAGCCAAAGCTTTCCTTGAAATAGGCAATCTGATTGTGTTTTTTGTGTTCCTTGGTTTTTCCCTCTTTTCTTTGTTTCGATGGCCCGAAACAACAGATTCAACCTAGATTGCCAGCGTGTTCAAACGGAAATCAAAAATTACGAAGTTACAAGGAAAGCCGAAAACAAAAAAAAACGACAACTAGCCAAAGTCGTTGCCCCCTGGTTTTTTGGGGTTTGGTTTTTGGCGGGGTCCGACTACAGGACTTCGCTGCAGCGTGCCGCTACAACGGCGCCCGGGGTATTTTAACATCAAAGGCCTCGTCCAGACCAGTTTGACACATTTCTATGTCCAATTATTTGTCTAAATCTGTTGTTGTCTGTGACTAATGAAATTTTAGTTTGTCAATATTCAAACGTATTTCGCTTGCAATTTATTTGCGCAAATTTCTCCCCTGATTATTTCAATCAGTTTACACAGAATAATAATTGCTGTCTACATTGACATTTAATCAAAGGCATGTGCGCGCACACTTACTTGTGTACAGGCAAAAAAAGATTCAATGCAGGATGCACGTGTAAAGACTTAGGCCGGTTAAAAAAGTCTTATGTAAGTGATTGGGATATTCAGCGTTTGCTGCTGCTAATGCTTGTTCAAGGAGCACGCTTTCGACAACCCTGACAAGCTGGAACTGAGTGTACAGCTTGGTGCACTAACGCACGCAGCCTATGACTGCCCCAAAAAGGTACGATGCGGGCACAGTGCTGAAGGCGGGGGCAACGACCGGCTGGCTGTCATTGAATTATCGGGATGATGTTCGACATGGGTACGAGATTGTTTCGAAAAGTACAGTCCAGCTTTCCTTGGCTTCTTTCGATGCCAGAATCAAAGGAGCACATCACATCCTTGCTTACATGCCTCACATCCTTGCTTGCATCGCGCGCTTCGATAGTGTCTGGGTCGGGGGCCCGAGGGTTAACATTATGTCACCGGGGTGCACGCAATAAAACTTGATGGCCCGCTAGTTGATGACGGCATGCTCAGCCACATGAGGATTTCCACGGCGTCCAGGCTGGCAGAAAGTTGCTCAAGGGCTTTCACTTCCAAACCAAGAACACTTGGGGGTCTGCTTGCCAGCGGAAGGATTTTCAACGGCTGGCGGAATTAAAGTTGTCGTCGGGGCAGGTTTTCATCCCAAAATGCACCGTGGTGTTGGGACGCTGGGCTGGGCTGCTGGGCGGGGAGTTGCTAGCCCTTCTCCCCAGGTACACACCTCCAAGTAATGCGTAGCTGACATTCCAACCGAAGTACTATAGCAAGTCATGCTCATTGCGTAGGTTCATGTAGATGAATGTAGATTCAACTGTTTGGGAGCTTCATCCGTGCATTTGTCCATAGACATGTTGCTGAATGATTTGTGTGGTTGCATTGACATTGTCCTCTACAGGTGGATCTCAGGAAGATTTGCCATTTGTGCACGTGTAGAGCGCATGTCGGTTTGCAATCCGAAGATGTTTTGAGGACCTGCACCTCTATATATATACGATTGCAGTGTATCCAAGTACCCTCTGGGAAACAAACCTGGAAGATCAAAATCATCATTTTGGATAAATAAACCGTAGGTGGATTACCAGAAACCACCAGAAGGTGGACACATGTATGTAATGTAACAATGTAATTCTGTGTCATGTAATGCACTGCAACGCGACACAAGGCAACGCAATGCAATGCAATGCAACTGGATGTATGTATCTATGTGAGCATGTCAATGTACATGTAAATGAAACGAACATATTGCAAATGCAATTGCAAATGTAATTGTAATTGCAAATGGAATGTAATGATGTAATACATAGTACACTTCATGGATGTATGTTTGTATGTTTTGACTTAATGTAGTTCAATGCAATTTAACCTAGTATGTTGTAGTGTAATGTCATGTCATGTCATGTCATGTCATGTCACGTCACGTCATGTAATGTATGTTCATTATCACTGTATACGCATATAGATTTATATACATATGCGTGCATCAAGCTCAGCTGGGTCAGAGACCCCCGGCCCGTGGCGAGTCCCCGAAGCATGGCGCACGATGGGTTTCCGAGGTCGCGTTCCCACGCCATCTTCTCCTTGGTGCTGTGCGGAGCTCAAACTGAGTTCATCCTGTGCCGGTGCCAGGCACGGGAAAGGAACACAAACATTGTTCAACATATTTTCATTCAGCCATTGGATTTTTTTGGGTTCAGCCTCTGGTAAACCACCGTGGCAATGATTAGTGCGTTATTGTATTGTTTAAAAACATATGTATACAAACAATGTATAAGCAAGAAACACATGTTAAAAACATACGCAATCGGGTTTGAAAGAAATAATGCAATGTGTGTGTGTGCATTATTTGTTTTAGATATTACATTTACAAAATTTTGGATGTGTAAATTCGGTGCCAGACTGGACATTATTTGGCCAAACAGCTGCTCCAATGATTTTAGTTTTGTTGATGTTTGCTGCCATCGTTGAGCAGTGCGCCCAACGAACAACAGCGACTATGAAACAGTATAACAACCTCGGCACATGTGCAAAGTGGAGAGCCAACCAGTTGCAAATGTGTGGTGACCATCAAGAACTGACAAATACTAATTGAGAAGCATGGTTGCGACCATCAACCACTGGCAATCATTGACAATGACGAATCTTTACATATCCTCATCAACCATTAGATCCATAGTATCTATAGTAATCATTGTTCATCAGCATTCACCAATCTGATTCATCAGTTTCCAATTTTTGTGGCCTGGTGGTCGTGCTGTTACCGAATGCTGGTGATCAGGAACAACCAGTAATGGCGCATCTGTGAAACCCATCATACACAACTCTTGGTTATTGTTGATTCCTCGGTAGGTATTGGTTTGTAGTTAGTACAAACACATAAAAACACTAGTAAAACCCACAGTAACAATGGTTGAAAGTGCTTAGTTATGAATGGTACTGGTCAATAATGTCACGTGTAGGCAGATATACAGTACTGTGAAAAGCCGACGGTGCCCACCAGTTTAGCAGGAAGACCCTCACGAAGTTCAGCAAGCAGCCATGACTAATCGTCAACTATTGGACACTGAGTAGCTTGTTCTAAAAACTAAGCTAACCATTGACATGTGGATGCAACCAGCACTAGGAGAAGCAAGCAATGAAAAATCCATATCCTCATAGGGCAAGGGTTATCAACATTACCCAACTTATAATCATTCACTCATATTGACCATGGATATCCATAGTTGAACGGATAATGGCTGATCAACCGACTTAAAACTGGAGGGGTCCCTATTTCTCGACAGTCTCCTTAGATCTGACTTCCCAAGGCGGCAAGAAGACTCTGCTGGGATTCGGCAGAACCTTGGTGGCAGGTGGCTGGCCGGGTCGGTTGGATAGGAGACTAGGAACAGTAGTTAATTGTCAATGATGGCTGGTCAGGTTGGAATTGGTTAGGATGATTAAATGGTTAAATGATTGCTTTTCATTGGAAGAGGAAAGTGAGTCGTCCAGAGGAGAAGCGCCCAAGTTTCCAAGAAACGCTGAAGAGGAAGGCAAGTCAAGTGGTGATCCTCCAGGCAACCCCAGGGCCGAGGGCCGTTTTGGCGTTCTCATGGAGAGATTCCAAGTAGTAAATACACCAAGGAGCCCCCATGAGGCGCTGATTCTAAGAACTGGTGGCATTGATGTCTCTGACGAGGCCATGTCAACATTGGTTCCGTTCATGTGCGTGCACACAAGATGTGAATGCTACGTGGCGGCTGGGGTGTCCTGCGGTGGGACGACAACGTTCATGTACACTATGGTAAATAAAGGAAAACAAACCCTTTTTCCCGCGAGGTGTAAGCTGATCGGCGCATGTGTAAGAGAGTTTCCAGCGGCCCACAATGGTAGCCGCAAGTCTTGTTTCATTTCCGAAGGGATCGCACTAGTTTGTTTCTTGTGTTGGCAATGTTGATCCTTGCGAGGAGAGTGTAGAACGCCTGGCGTAGGCTTCTGAAATCGAGCTTGGGTGTAGGGGTCTTTGAATGCCAAGCGGCCTTCACATCAGACCGAATTCGTCATTGATTTCTATTGATTTCTGTCATCGGTTTGTTTCATGACGTCATTTTCCGACAGCTTGGACTCAGCCCTGCAAACTGGGTGGTAGATGCTGCTACGGGAGCAGGTCTTCCAACGACGAGGTGGGATAGGACACTTGGCAACATGCCCTGGCTCAACTCCGGATCACATCTCTATTGATGACATTGTCCCCGTCAGTGGGAACGAACCAAGTTGGTCTTTGTATGCTTACCTGAAGCCGAAACACGAGCCAATCACAAAGGAGAGAGGTCAACCAGTGGCGAGCAGCCGCCCAGCACCTGCAGGAGTCCGTACGTACTACGAGTTCAGCAGCATGGGCGTTGTTACCAACTAGGGCTGAGAGATTTGACCTGACAATCACACGTGGTCGATGGCAACCAGCGGAGCTTGTGATGGCGGACTACGGTCCAGGCTGCCATTGCCGGCTTGTTGTCCATGGTGCTGAAGCAAGTGCGACCTGAATTCAATAAGTTCCTGAGTGATCGTTGAGTTGTCTTCGTGATGAACATCCAGAAAGGCATTGCATCCCCATTTCGACCAAGAGGCACGTGGTGCACACATGGAAGAGAAGTATTGGTTGACTGGCCACTTTGCCTTGGCATTATGGTGTAGCTTGTTCAGCCCTTTTGCGCACCCTTCTCCTCCTTGCCTTTCGGTTGGAGTGATTTTTCTCTTTGGGCCGTTTGGCCTGGGTCGCGGGATATTCCGAAATCCTGTCAATGATTGTTGGTATCCCATGTTCACCAGTACTTTTTGCATCATAAGTCATCAGTGACCATGATAGTTATATAATCATGATGAACCATGATATGATCATTATTATAGGAAGCATTTTTGCTATCATTCATTTCCCACCGGCACTTGTTCAAGCCCCTAGCGAGTTCCCTTACTGAGCATTGGAAATCTGGAAATTTTGCAAGGATCCATCCACGCAAGGCATCATGCCTGCCTATGCCAAGCGTTCGACCGTTGATCTCAATCGAATGGTTGGATGCGATCATGAAGTACATTATTGTCAGCAGTTCGTTCACCCACCCATGGCCACTTGATATGGTGAGTTGCCATGGTTCTTGCTATCACCCGCCCAATCAATCACCAACCAGACTTCGAACAAAGCCGCCGCTTCGCGTCTCGCCAAGGCGCAAACTCACCTTGGTGGACCTCGCTGGGTCAGAAAAGGTGGCGAGGGTTGGCAGTGTGGTTGGCTCATGGTGGTGAGGTTGCGGTTGTTCTGAGAAGCGACAATTGCTTCTGTGTCACATCTCAACAGGTCATTCTATGGCTGGTTGGTGGTTTCAAACGTTTCTTATTTTCACTAGTAATCATTACCAATTGCTTGGTTGACGAATATTTTTCATAGGGGTGGTTCAACCACCAACCAGATGGATACTCTTCGGAGATGGGCCACCATTTTTTCGCCAAGAAGGCACCCTCTGCTTGGACACGCTGCAGGTGTGGCAGAGCGGTTCGGTGGGCGTGACTCGGCTCAGCAAGTTGTGGCAGTACAACAATCACACTTTGAATGCTCAAGCATATTATTCAACCAACAGCCCCCAATCATTTTGGAGGCAACAAAAACCAATCACGTATTTATGGATATGTTTTGTCTTCATGCTTAGATGTTCTTTTTTGATACCTTGCTCCGGCCATGCTGTTCACAATTTTGTTCCCAACGGACCATGCAAGAACCGTGTTTGGTTCCAATCCATCTCTGCGCAGAGATAATCATCATGGTTCTGGTTGTTTCTAGCTGGTGATGTTCACCTGTTTTTAAGCGTTACAAACCAGGATATATAGCTATGATTAGCCGTACTTGGTTGGCAACTGCTCAGAAGAACAAACATGGAGTAAGTAGATATTGTAATATTAGGCAATTATCAACCATGATTTGACCATGCGACTACCACCTTTGGTTCTGAGATAGTTCGCCATGGCACCAAGTGAACTAACCCCAACTGTTCATGACTGCAAGCAGTCAGACCACCTTGCATCCTCATGTGTCCGCTAGTAGCCCGAATAGTTGAGGTTGAGTGTGCTGCACCATGGTCTAGAATGGTCAACAATGATTGAGACAATGAATGGTGAAATTAAGCTAGGCATAGTCACTATGCTTAAGCTAAGCATAGTCACTATGCTTCTTGATAAGAGCTTTGAATCGTTAGTCATGGGTTAGTAGCAGTGAATGCAGCTTGGGGTCCAGGATGCTTTCGCCCAGCTGGGGCTGGGGCTTGGCTTTCCATGCGCTGGTTATTCTTCCACCATGATAAACCATCAGTAGTTATCCATGGTATCAGAAGTTATGAACATGAGTAGTTTTCCATTAGTAGTTGACCATCAGTAGTTATCCATCAGTAGTTATCCATCAGTAGTAATCCATGGAATCCTTTGAACCCATCATCAATCAGCTCTGACAAGCGAAGAAACCTAACCAGCATGAAGTACGTACACATATCCAATCAGAATTTAGCGTGCAATGCACCATGGTTTTCTTTTTCTAAACGCAAATGATCAACTATGGTACCAACCATGGTGCATTCATTGGTAGCGTCCAACGCTCAGGGCAGGTTGGAAGAGGCCAAGAAGATCAACTCCTCTCTGAGCGCGTGGCTGGTCGAAGGAAGGAGCGCCAGGAAAGTTCAGTTGTGGTCGGTTGGTTCGTTGATTCAATAGGTTGGTTGATTTTTTTGATTTTGGTTGGTGATTCAACGCTGGCTGAAAATGATGGTTAATGCTTAATGATTGCAAATGGTGGTTTGTGGTGGGTAGTCAAAGCTTCAGGGGGGTGGTTGGTAGTGATTAGTCCATGGTACTGGAAATTGCGGATGAAAGTAACGCTGGACCAACCAGCCATAAGTTTAATGGTTTGACTGATGCCCAAATTCCTTGGTTGATTCCAATCATTGGTGTTTTGCTGCAACGTTCATCATATTTGTTGTTTCCACTCGTGCATCGATACAAATGATCCAGAAGCAATGCCAAACATTCCATGATCCATGATAGACTGATAGACCAGCATGAGTTGGTTTTTGGTGAACCACTGAAAGTGGCAATGGTTGGGAAGCATCAATGCAAACGATGAATTGTTCGGATATTTGGTTGATCACGATGTGAGGCGATCCCATAGCCACTATTTGGCCATGAATTGATTGTGAAACATGATGATGATAGTTTCATGCACCATGCATTGCACATTTGCGTCAGAGCTGACTTCAATCATACGTTGTGTTACAAGACCAGCAGATCGGTTCGTGGCGCTGCTAGTACCTTGTATGCAGAGCTTGTAGTGGAAGTGCTGAGCCGTCTTGGCGTTGACTTTCCCAGCAACAGGGATGGAGCGTTGCTTTCAGCCCTGGAATGGTTTGTTCCTAATCCCCACTGGAAGGGAGGGTATGAGAGTGGAAGGGTCATTGAGGTTCATCCATTTGCTTGGTTGGGTGGTTGGTTGGGTGGTTGGTTGTGTCATAGGTTGGTAGCCTTCTTCGGGGTTGTGATCAAGCATGGGAACAGCCACAAGGACCTTGGTGATCAGTAGCGAACCTCAGTGATGATCTGTGGCAGAACTCATCACAAGCCACCGTCAAGCATTATTCATCATGGATTGATTATTTCTGTCAATGCTTACCTTTGCACTAATCGTATTATAAGCCATAATCAGCCAGCATTGGCCAATGACTCATTATCAACAATCATGGAATTAACCATTCTCGACCACGATGATCCATCATCCAACCCTGAAATTAACCATTCTCAACCAAAATGATCACATCATCGACTACAGGTGGTCACCATGAACGAACCGCGACCATTTTGAATCTCACTATGAATCAATAGCTGCCAGAATCCCATGGTGGCGACTTGATCAAGCCAAAGAAAAACCGCCAGTGACCATGGTGCTTAACAACTAGTAATCAATAGTGACCACCCCTAACCAATGAACAACTATTATACATGAATGATGGCCAATGATTCCTTCAACAGTAGTAACCATGTTTACCAAATATTGCCCATAGTATTTAATGAATTACTAGCAATATTTTGCTATCATATACCACTAGGAACAACCATCTAACCATTATGAACCAGGGTACAGGCTACTAGTAAGCAGCATTGACCCTACTATCAAGCATATTCACCACTAATCAACCACGAGTGGTCATCATTTTTCATGAGCCATAATATAGCCGCCCGTATCATCATCAATGATAACCATTCAATTCCCAACACTTTGTTGAATCTTATCCCCTTAGTGAACTATTGAATTAACCATCAACTAACCACAAATCAGCCATAAATTCACCTTTTGAACAATTAATTGTTCCTTAACTAATCAACGACTAATGATCATCATTGTCATCAACCACCATTGTGTATACCCTATTGTTGGTTATTATCCCCTATAGTTAACCATTAGTTAACCACAAATCACTAGTCATCACCAGCATTTCACCACAGGTCCCACGGCTTCCCCGGTGCCCATCCTTCGCCACTGAGGCTGGGTCATGTGATCGAAGCCTTGGCGGATCGACGGCCGTACCTGGAAATCCGAGGGATGTGCGGCCCAGGGTGGTGGTGGTGGTGGTGGTGGTGGTGGTGGTGGTGGTGGTGGTGGTGGTGGTGGTGGTAGTTGTAGCAGGAGGAGCAGCAACAGCATTTATACTAATAGTATTTTTTGTAGTTTTCACAAAAATGATAATAACCTCAACATGTGGTTTCAAACTTATGTTTGTTAAAAAGGATAGAATATTCATAATCATAGTAATAGCAATAGCAATGGCAATAGTTCTGATGGCAATGGCGCTGGTAATGGTAATGGCAGTGGTAATGTCTTGGTTCAAAACAGGGTTAGAATGGCCTTTCATAAGCAAAACCGTTGGATTTTTGAGGGTTGATTATGGTTAATCATAGCTTAGTAAGGGATTGTCATGGCTAGTAGGAGATGATCACCCACAATAAAAGTTAAACAGCGATCATTTGCATGTTTTTCAGGCCATTGTGGACACCCCAAGTCATATCTTATCGACTAATGAAGTAGCAATGAACCGCTCATTTTTGGGGTCCCCTATGTTGAGAAACCACCAATGTGGCAAAGGATGGCTACACTTTGGCGATCTAATTATTCGAAACCCGCCAATTACTCATGGTTTCGCAGGGTTTATTTTTGAAATATGTTTGTCAAGTTAGATCATTGGAGTGTAAACCAATGATGAACAAAGTATCATAAGTCATTAAGTGATTGTTCAATGATGGGTTTTCGTCATTCCCAACCAATGGTTCCCAGCAAGTGGTTAACAACTATTAGTTTTTCATGGTCGTGGTATATAGTCATTGCGAACCAATGGTCCGCAACCAATGGCAAGTAATCTTTTAATGGCTGATCGGTGAATGATGAGTGATGAATTCTTGATGAGTGATAGTCTTTCATGATAGCGCGCTGATAGTTGATGACGATTTTGCTTGGTGTGTGTGTGGGTGCTGGTTTGTGGTGGTTCATGATGGGTATTGGTGGTTCAACATGAGGGCTATTGATGAATGAAAGACGGTTGATGATAGCCATGTATCGATATATTTTATATCAACTACTGTGTATGTGATGGTCAAGTGGTGGATCATGATGGTCCATGATGGTTCACAGAGGTATATGATGTTTTCTTGTTCCAGGTTTCAAGATGGTTGATGGTTGAATAGTCATGATTAGCATCGATGTATTGATTTTGTACTGCTGCGAAGTATCAATGGTTACTGGTGGTGAATAAATATTGGCTGATAACAGTTGGTTTGATTTGATTTGAACATTTGGTTGTTGTTTGCTCAGAGGGGCGTCTTCACAAAGTCAAAGTGGTGCCAGTCACCGGCGGCAGCAATGTGTGAGGGAAAACTGTTTGCTGGCTACACAGGCTTGTTGTGGTTGAAGAAAGGGTAGGGGAGGTTGCTTGCCAGCTTCACAAACTTTTTGAGTTGTACAGTAAATCAAGCCGCTTACTTGTTTGGCTGCGTTCTTGCACGAATTCACACACGCACAGACCTCAAATCTAGGAAAATACGGTTCGCCCCAGGGGACGGCGTATAGTCTTCTAATCCAGTTGTTTGAAAACTATTTCGTCAAAAGCACTTGCCCACAAGCCGCGGGGTGCCAATGACCAGCTACCAGGTCCAGTTGTTGAGAAACCATCTAGATCTATCATGGCTGTGGGTCGAAACCCTATACCCCTGGTTCCCCTACCATTAACCATTGTTTTCCCTACTATTGTTGGTGAAAATCCTTCATTAGTTAGTTGGTTAATATTGACCCATAGCCTCATCCCTACCCAAGCCCCATTCACTGATCTAGCGATAGCCTTTCCGCGAGGCATGAAATCGATTCCACCCAGTCATCCACAGTGATGTTCCCAGGCATGTGCCCTTCCGAGATTCACGGCTGACTCGGCTATTGGAGGAATCCCTAGGCCGGATCGTGGTACTACCGACTTGTGGTCCTTGCCACGCACCAGGAACACACATGGGTCCCACAATGTCCCACATAGGAACACTTGTTCAATTTTTTCTGGGTTGCCATTGGTGAAGACTTCGGAGTCAGGAACTGCCATAATGAACGAAGACTTCCAAGTCTTGGCAGTGAGAATCCGAACCGTCCCTTAGCCATGATGCTTGAGGTTGATCCCACCAGGGCTAAACACCAATTGCGGACGCTTCAACTGCTGCAATCCACTGCAGTTGGTAATGGTTCAAATTGAATCGCACATGATCAGAGTTCATGTCGTTTTTGTGTTGTTTTGTTGATGTTGATTTGCATTTTGTTTTTTCATGAAATGTACACATGGTCTATTGTAAGAAATATGATTGCATAATCATCCAAGCAGCCAAGCAGCCATGAAGTTGGTGGCCCATGATTCTGGATATTGCTGGGAATTTCCGCTGTCCCATGACACCCGCAAATTATTAGGTATTAATCAGATTGTGTGTGTTCGGCATGATGGATTTTTGTAACCTAGAAACATGCTCCAAAGGTGGTTGTTGATGATTCATGATGGTTAGTAGTCATCGAAGGTTTGCTAAGGCTAAGAGCCGGCCTATAGCCATTTAGTAATATTAGTTTTTTTGAACACCACTACTAAACTATCAAACTCAACAGCTTTTGTTTGAAATTGTTGTTTCACAGGCTCAGAGCGGCTGAACGTGGGCAGACCTTTTTGTGCAACTTGAGTCGAAAAGGCCTGTCGGTTGAGGCCTTTGGGGTTCTTTCCCCGATGGGCATGCGTGACATGACTGTCCGTGTCACTAGAGCCCTTTCACACTCCCCCTTCGTGCGGTTGCACGAATCAAACAGGGGGCCCGCGCTTTGCAGCTGCGGGTCTTACCTTGAAAAATTGGGACTGCACGAGCGTCCTCTTTGGTGTCCAGCTCAAGGCCCTTCGTCATGGCGCTGCTGTTTCAGCAGCTGCCTCTTCTTGCGTCCTCGGCGGCTGCACCCTCTTCCTCTGGCGCTGCATGTCCAACTGCAGCTGCCTTCTCATCTTCGGCTGCAGTTGTCAAGGTTGTCGTCGCCGTGGAGCTCATAGTTCCGCCTTCTCCTCCACTTCCCAGCGTAGTCACCGGTCCCGCCGTTGTCACCGTAGCTTCCGACCCCAGTGTTGACACTCCTCCCGTTTCGGTGTCCTCAAAGGTCTGGGCGTAGCCGAAATCCGGGGTGACCGGAAGGTCGGCACCTGGGATAGCAAGTCCTGGCGATGTAGTGCTTGGTGTTGGGATGTCGTAGCCATGGTAGGAGGAACTGGCAATCCCTGGTGTCGATTGCGTCCCACTCTCCTCCTCGGCCGACTCGAAGCTGAGGTGCCCGCTTGGGGTGTTGAACAACTCATCCAAGTCGAACTCCAACTGCTCCACATACCATTGCGGCAGCAGATGACGATCATCCCCTGCTTCACGCTGACCTCCTCCACGGTATAGGCCTTCACGGTCGTCTCTGCTTCGCGATCTCGTCCTCACCCATGTCTCATGCAACGAGATCACTCCTCTCGGGTTCCACGAAGTCATGGTTCCTTCTGACCCCTCTTCTTCTTCTCCCGAGACTCCAGGTTCTGCCGTCCCTGCTCCTGGTTCACCTTGAGGAGCTCCCGGAACATCTGTCGACGAACCTGCCTCATTCATGAGCCTTTGCATCACCGGTGGGAGCGGATCTTCACTTGATGCCCTGGATGAAGGGTTTGGTGTTGGATCCGCCTCATGGGTGGTTGCGGCTCCTCCAGTGGCCACTATTGTTGGTTCTGGCCATTCTTCATTCTCATCCTCCTCAAAGACCGTCTCTTCTTGGATCGTCTCCATCTCCTCATCGCTGTCCTTGTCTCTATTCCTCCAGTCCGGGTGGTTCCACCTGGTGTATATGGCGGTTGGCCTTTCATCACCCTCAGCCACAGCCTCTCTTCTCTCAAGAGCTTCTTTTCCCAGCCGAACGGCCATGGTGGAGGCCCCTCCTTCCTAAACTGCCTCATCCATAGTGGGTTCCTCCTCTGTGCCTCGTTCGGTTCATATGGCTTTCTGTTTCCCTCACGTCCTTCTCGAACCGGATCTCCTCCCTTCCTGTTGCGTTCTTGGAGGAGCATTTGTCGGATCTTCTTATTCGCCTCCTCAATGGGGTTCTCCTCCTCCCATTGCAGTGGCTCTGTGATCTTTTTCACCACCTCCATGACTTCATCCATGATCTCGTTGGTCGCTTCTCCATCGTTCTGCATGACGATGACCGTTTCTCCTCCTCCTGGCGGTGGCTGCCAGTCGTCCTGGATCATCTTCAGGAGATTCTCATCCACGGTGACTCTAACACTTTTGTCACCTTCCCCAATGACCGGAACTCCTCCACGGCCAATGGGAAGCGCACCACTTCCTGAAGAGCTCGCTTCTCCTCCTGGGTTTTGTTGGCTTCCAGAAGATTCTGTCCCAGCTCTTCCTCCTTGAAGACCCACACTCCTGTTCCTTCTAGGTGAGCGTTCTCTTTGAGGTGGTGGCATGTATCCCTTGCCTGAGATCCCCCTCATAATCCTCTCCCGGTGCTCCTCCGTCAAGGTGTTGTTCGGGTCCATGATCATCCAGACGCCTCCATCGGAGCATTGAACATCCTCCAGCCACCAAGTCGAATTCCTCCTCCCTTTTCCTTTACCTTTGCCAGGAATGGCATCGGACTTCCCAGGACCCTTTCCTGGGCCCTCACTTGGCTCATCAGAGCCCCTTCCTTTGCCCGGATCCTCTCCTTCACCTCCTCCGGACATGCCCAAAGCCCTCAACGCCGGCGGGGAATCTACCACATCCCAATCTGAGCCCTGGTCGACGGCATCATCTTGCTGTCCATGAACCGTGACCCTCTCTCTCTCTCCAGGTCTTCCAATTCCACCGGTCTCGTGGTGTGAGCTCGGCCTGGATTGAAAGGGTTTCTTCGGTGATCTCCATGCTCTCGAATCAGGATGCCCTGACCCATGTAGTCCGTGATCCAACGATCCTTCTTCCTTGTTGGCGGAGACCTGCAAACTTCTGGAAGCTCCGTCGGAATCCATGATTGCTCCCGACCTTGATGATCGTGCTGCGCTTCCTGCGGTTGTTGCTCCCTTTCTTCGCTAGGTCTCCTCCGTTGTTGCTCTTCGATGATTTCGACGACTCTTCTTCCCCTCATAGTTGCCGACCACTTTGGTGCAACTGGCCGTTGATCTCCTCCACCGCGAAGAGCACATAGACTCGGCTGCCTTTCCACATGCGCTGATTGCTCCGCTGCTGACGAGGAAGCGTCATGGCCATTGCTTCGGCACCTCGCGTTCGCCCGATCCGAGGTTCTAGAACCTGGGACTTGCGCGCCGGCTACAACTTCCTCTTTCCCCAGAGGTTTAGTTACAACCAACTCATTTTCTTCTTCTTCTCTCATTCCAACCATGTTTATTTTGGGTGGCTGTGCCCCTTCAGCCGTCCTACTAGCGCCTTCTTCTTCAGATCTTTTTGGCGTCTTGTTGGGGTCTTGTTGGCCCAGTGGCTCTTTTTCTTGACTTCTTGTTGGCCCAGTGGCTCTTTGATTTTTGTTGTGTTCCTTCAAGAAATTCGCTAAGAGTCCTAGGATTTCGAGGCCAGTTTCACTGTCCCCCTTCAAGATCCGATCCGCAGCAAGTAGTCCAACTGCTCGCACAACCTGCATAGTCCTCCCCCCAACCTGAACTCCTTCAGGTTGGCCATTCGATGTGGTTGAGGTTGAGCTTTGTCTCATGGTTGCCTCGATTGCGTCAGCGTTGGCGCCACGTTCATACGCCTCGTCCTCGTCATTGATCGCGGATGTGAACTTCTTCCGAACGCCGTTGGTGTCCCGAACGAAGTTCTCTTCCGAAGCGTGCTCAAAATTGTCCTGATTGGCATTGGCGGTGCACGGTGTCTCCGCGAACTTGAGAATCATGTCCTTGCCCAGAACGTTCCCATCGTACTTGGTCTCCTCACCCCGTACACCCCCGTCGTTCTCATCGTCGTGCGATTGCGCATCCTGCTGGGTTTTTCGTTCCCAATCGCGTGTCCAGATGCGCTCAGCGATTTCCGACGCGGTCCATTTGCGTTGCTCCCCCGCATCCAGCATCCGCGCTGCGTGGTCTCCTTCTTCCTTCGGTTGTGCCTTGGTTTTGGGCGTTTCCGGCATCTCCTTCGCATCCGCGACCCCGGTGCGCTGCTTGAACTGCTGGAACGCGGTACCTTGCAGCGCCTTCGTCAGACCGTCCGCTACCAGCTG
>VSDK01003911.1:123409-172664 GCA_009767595.1 Symbiodinium kawagutii | reverse complement strand
CGCTCTTCCCTTGCGGCATCCATACTCACTTCCCCAGTGCCTACATACTCCTGAACGCTCCTTTCCTTTACCCTGTCCCTTGCCGTCCTCGTCCGCAACTTTCTTAACCGCGGGTTTGTCCGGCAACTGCGGGTCTGCGGGCGGCGGTGGCGTTTTGGTCTTTGCTGCATGCATCAGGTGTTCCGCTTCGCTCACCAACATCTGGTAGTACTGGTCTACTGCCTCCGGTGTTGGTGCAACATCAATCTGCTTCTCCATTCTGAACGTAGACACCCGAAAGCTCGACTGCGGTTCTTCCCCCAACACTTGGCGCATGACTTCCGTGAGAGCATGCACAAGCAACAGCGCGTCCGGCGTCGCCAATCCAAGCTCCCTTGCGCGTAGATGGTACCTGTGCCAAGCCCTAAGCGCCTCGGTGGCTTCGCGTGCCGTTTTTGCGGGTTTGGTGTTCGTTAGCGCCGCCAAGGTGCTCGCCCTTTCGCCAACACCCCCCGGTTGGTAGTGTTTTAGTACCTTGTACAGCACCTTTACACACGTGACCTCACGCGACGCGATCACCTCCTGTTTGAACGTTGCGGGCAGCGCTGTTAGTAACATACTCACTACGCGGTTTTCGAGTCTCTCAAACCCAGCGCTTGCCCTGTCCTTTGGGGTAATACTCAGCCTGTCTATAGGATTCGCCCCCAACCATTTATGGTATGCCTCAAACGCGTCCATGGTCACCAACTCCCACCATAACCCAGCTTTTTGGGATACATCACTGATCAGTGGTTTGATCTCAGATACCCAGTCACCAGCTTTCAACCCGGAATTGTTGGCTGACACATCCACCAATTTGGGTAGCACAATGGGTATCCCCCGGAGTACTTCTTCCCCACTTTGGTCAACTTTGTCCTGAGCACTGCTGTCCTGGCTTGGTGCGCTCGTGGTCGTTGTCGTCGGTGGTGGTCTCGGAAACTGCATCGCCGCCGCGGTGTTGAGGTTCTTGAAGATCTCCCCCCAATCCGGCGGTGCACTAACTTCGTTCGTGTCACGAAGCTTCTCCTTGCACTTGAGGATGTAGTTCTCCTGTCTGAGTCGCTCCAACTCCATCGCAGCAGCGTCCACTGTGACCAGGCGCGGTGGATCCGGTTGTCGTACTTCTTCTACTGGCGTCCAGAACTCCTCTCTTCTTGAAGCCCTAGCCGGTGGTGGTGGTCTCGGTGATGGCAACCCCACCCGCTCAGTGCTCCATCCCTCGTGTTCAAGATTGCGTGGAGCTCCAAATGGCCACTCTGGTAGTGGTGGAAGTCCTGGTGGTGTTCCCTTCGGCACTTCAGTCCCCCCTGGCGTAGTTCTCACCGTCGCCACAGGAGATGCCGTGGGCGTCATTGGAACCCATTGAGGTCCACGTCGTTCTCTTCGATCTCGCTCTCCTTGTCGTTCTCGCTCTTGGGCTTCCACCACTGCTCTCAACCTTTGAACTTCTTGGATGAGCATCTCGTTCTGCTTTGTGACCTCATCCATCATCGCTCGCTCCAGTTCGCGTTCCAGAGGGTCTTCTCCGCCATGATGAGCTTCGTACCCAAACCGTGGCATCTTCGCTCCTCCCGCGCGAACTTCTCCTGGATCGCCTCGTGGTACACCAGGGCTTCGTCCTCTTCCGTGATGTAGCACTTCGTCCTCGATCCTTCGCTTGTTCTGCATGTTGTCCCGGATGTCATCCTCCAGCAGGCGTTGGAATCCCACGTCTCGACTGACGTCGGGGCCACTTCGATGTGGTACCACTCGAGGCCATCCTGGGTCCACTTGGAGAGACCCAGCCGCCTCATACCTTCCTTCGCCTTGCCATCCTCTGACTCCAGGATCATCTGAGCTGTCCAGCTCCCTGGACGCATTTCCATCCTCCACAGCCGGCAGCGACCCATCTCCTGCAGTGTTCACCTCCTGGAAGTCGAGATCCAACAGGTCTTCCTCAGGGGATGGGAGTTGCGCTGGCCTTCGTTCTGCTAATCGCTGTTCATCTCGTGCTCTGTCGCTCCAGAACACGTTGTCGAATTGTGGTCGCCCTCGTTCACCGCTGTCTGGAGGCAGTGAAAGAGATCGTCGTTGTGCCATGGCTTCGCTCAACGTGACTTTGGGCTCATAACCTGTTGTTTCACAGGCTCAGAGCGGCTGAACGTGGGCAGACCTTTTTGTGCAACTTGAGTCGAAAAGGCCTGTCGGTTGAGGCCTTTGGGGTTCTTTCCCCGATGGGCATGCGTGACATGACTGTCCGTGTCACTAGAGCCCTTTCACAGAAATAATGGATGGTAGTAGCATTTCTCAACCATTACTAAGCAGCAGATGATAGTAATGTTTAAACCATTCCTAAACCATGACTACACAATCTGAGCTCAGATTTACTAACCAGTACTAACCACATCACGATGTCTCAACGATTACTAGCCATTACTAAGCATTCTTGCTTGGATGATGGATTCACCATAACTTTTTTACGCTGCCAAGCTGCTGGGGATGCATTTTTCGGTAGTGCCAGGCGGCAACTGTCGTACCACTTTGCTGGTTGCGTGCTCGTTGGGGTGACACAGTTGGAAGGTGGCTGTGTCTACCACAGGAAATGGCTTAGGGTTGGGGTTTATTAGCTGGTTGTCCTCATAAGACTATCTAAAACTGGTGATTTTTAGCTTCCAGGTGGTCTCAACTGATGGTTGATGATGTTTCATACTGGTTTGACTGATGATCAATGTTGGTGATTTCAGTCGATGAATTCGTTGGTGTTCAACCATATCTCGGGTTGATGGTTTCTAATTGACTGATCTTTTTGGATGGGGCACCACCAACCAGAAAATGTTTTGGATGGAGTGTGGCGACAGTGAAAGGATGAGATGGTAAGAGGAGGAGCATGTGGTGATGAGGGTGATGGTGATAGTGATGGATAGTGAGGGTGAATGCTGCTTGCGATGGTGTTGCTAGTTGTTCGATGCTGGGCATGTTCATCTCAACTACAAGCATGGAGCTGCGGACAGCTGTTGTTGCCATGTCGATCGCAGGGAACGATCTCCACCCAAACCCCTTATGTCTATAGGACAAAATCCTGTACCCCTTGTTCACCCATCATTAACCAGGCTGTTTTCCCTATTGTTGCTGGTGGTTATCCCCCATTATTCGTTGGTTAATTGCTTGACCCAGCTCGCCTTATTGGAAACGATCTCCAGATCACCCAAGGCAGCAAGGCATGGCGCTGCGTCAGGGTCAGGTCACCACGCCCAAAGATCTCACCCTGGCGGCCGTTAACCGGTGCAACGATATCGGTGGCAGCTAGGGAGACGAGAGTTCAGACGGATAGATGGACACAGTCGCAGATAGATAGATAGATAGATAGATAGGCAGACAAGTAGAAAGCATTGAAGGCAAGAACGGGAGGGTGCTTATGGAGTAGAATAGAGTAGAACATGTTGTAGCTAAAGATACATGTTGCAGAAAGCCAAAAAGATATAGATTTACAGCCAAGCATGCTTATTCATTCCAATGTACATGTTCAGGATGTTCATCGAGAGGCAGAACAACACAGCTACAAAGGGTCGCAGATATCGTTATTCACCACGCTGGGGTGCATGATATGTGGCCATGCTACGAATCCGGAACCATCCTTGGCATTACCATCCTGAACCGTAAGTATTGTATCACCATCCATCATTCATCACCAGCACTGGTTAAGAGTTTATCATCATAAACCGGCACTAATCATTATTCAAACCCATTTGCCATCATTCACCACTATCATCACCAACCATCACTAACCGTTCTTTGAAACATTCAAAACCATCAATATCCGTATCCATCAATCATCACCAACCATCAACTGTTCGTAACCAACCATCAACTGTTCATACCCAACCCTCAACTCATTAACTATTCATCAACCATCATTCAACCATCACTTAACCACCAATTGTCATTAACCATAAACATCACTATAACCACAACACCATCAACCATAACCACAAGTGACCATAACTATCCACCATGAAGCATCAACCCTTCAACCCCAAGCACCAACCCATCCTTCACCGCCCATCGTAGCACCAGGCCCGCACGGCTGCACTGCACCGAAACGCTGAGCTCCTTGCGCTTCGCCGCACGTGCCAAGAAGATCGAGAACATGGCGCGGCATCCGGGAGGGCGGCTCCCTGGGGATGCCATGGGGGGAGGCCATCCTTGGGGCGGTGAAGGATCACCATGTGCTTCGGATGCGTCATGGGTGATGACCATGTCATGTGAGATGGTGAAAACATGGCGGCATGTGATTTACTGTATATGATGCCACTGATGTTGCTCGGATGGTTGGTGGCATTGGGCCACAGCGGTTTCGTTTGCCAGATGATTGCAGCGCAGGGAAACGGGAGATCGCTTGCAGTGGACGGCACGAATGATGGATTGTTGGTATGGCCAGCCAGTTCGGGTAGCTTCTCTGCCACGGGGCGATGAATCATTACCCCCAACCCTTCCAAAAGTGGATGGATGAACATCCTAACAGTTCAAGTACTGGTCATCTTTGGGATGTGCACTGCCAGGGATGGGGCCACACTCACAGCCAGCCCTTGCTGCACCTTTGCAGCGATACCACCGGGAGGTGGGCGTCACCATTCGCCCTGCCCTGGAAGCGTCTCCCAACAATACCAGGCAGGGGCTGGTGGATTTGGAGGTCATCAGCTGGATCAATATGTCAGGGGCAGTGGTACATTCAGCGGGTGATGATGAACGGATGACTTGTGGTTCAATTATGATTAGTAGGTGTGAATTAAATATTGATAATGATTAGTACACGTTAATGCTGCTTGATAATGTTTGACAATGCTTGTGGTTTGTAATTCTCATTCGGACTAAGTCATAATGATTGAGAGTGGTTGATACTGGAAGTTCAGCTGTGAAGCATGATGAATTACTACCAGCTGTTTTTGGAAAAATGGTGATGGTTTGTTGATATGGATCTATCATGAGGCAACAATTGCGATCTATATGGCCAACCATGCTCAAACATCATTGTCAATCCTGGGTGATGTTTTGGAGTTGGGGGGGTTGTCCACCCATCTATTTTCACACCATTTATTGTCGCAGCCAAGAAGGACGTTACCTAAAATTCTACGTAGTCTAAGCTACTTTTTTCTGATATTCTATTGAAAGTATAAATATGATGGCACGGATATGTAGCATCATCTCCTTTGATCCAGCAATTCTGCTGTTGTTCCACCCCAAACGATAAAGTCACTGCTGTTGTCGACTGTTGTTAACCATGAATTGACCGTGACTTGTTTAAAAAACCTTTGTTTCGAAACATGATTAACTATCCCGCATATGCCTTTGAAGGTCAATGTTTAACCATCATCAAACAAGAACACTAAGCATTGGCAACCATGATTCACAGTTCTCCATGAGTCCGAGGCCCGAGCTACTGGCCACTGTCCATTACTTCCACCACTGGCAGTTTCAGTCACTTTTTCCCAAATGTATGAAACCAAATGGTTGGTTGGTTGGATGGTTGGTTGGTTGGTTGGTTGGCTGGTTGGCTGGTTGGCTGGTTGGTTGACAAGCATATTTCTCATGACGCAGTGGTTCAACCACCAACCAGATCATTACTAGCCACAGGTAGTGAATCATTTACAGACCAACAGCTCTGCTGCTGATGGGTGATGTCCGAGTAGGCGCTTGGAGAGACGGATCGCACAGCTACGAAGAGAGCTGGCCTGGGCATCCCAGGGAAATGGTTGATGGGGTGTTTGATTGCTTGCCAGGTGGTGGTTTCGAGCATGTTTTCCCCTACTAATTATTAGCAAGTAGTTTGGTTGGTGGTTTCAATCATTTTTTATTTTCCCAATATTGCCAAATGGTTGGTTGGTTGACAAATATTTTTCATAGGGGTGAAAACCACCCAGCAGTAGTTGGTTGACAAATATTTTTCACAGGGTTTGAAACCACCCAGCAGCTTGGTTACCTGTCGGCTGAAGCAATCATCAGTTGCCATAGTGATATTTGGCAAGGCTCAGGATCTAAGCTTGGCATGGCTTATAGGGCACTCAGGTTTTTATTTATATAGGAATATGGTCAAATAGCGGATCTTCTAAGCTTCGGCTATGGAACAAATTGTAGGGCACTCGGGTTCTTATTCCAAATTGGAAGGCTATGGTTCATTTGGGAATGTGGGAGTTGATTTGATGTCACGCTACATATGTTTTTCCAATCAACGCCGTTTCTCATATGGCCAATGACCTTGTCACCCAAATCAGGCACGGCACTGAGTATGTCCAGGCCTGCCAGGAACACGATGCCAAGGCTTGTGAGTGGTGTAGCAGCTTGCCGTTGAAGTGGATGAGCTTGAAAGAAAGCCCGCAAAAAAGCGCACCTTTGAGAGAATGGCCTTCAGTAATTAACATGTTTGATGCGATCGCTGGTGGAAACCAGGATTCGCGAAGAGCTGCCAGGACATCGCTCTGTTTGCCGGCCTGGAATTGGCCATGGATGTTTGTGAGGTCAGAATGGTTAGTTACTCCCATCCAGAAGGTCAAAAGCACGGTTTGAATGCTTATGTTTCTTTATTGCAGTGATGTTTTTTTAGATATACCAGGTTTTGTTATGGTTCTTCCAGTTGCGGTTACATCATGGTTAAACCTTGGTTGCATCATGGGCACGTCATGATTACAGCATGGTTCCGTCATGGGTGCATTATGCTAACATCATGGTTGAATCATGGGCACATCGTGGTGGCAGCTTTGCTGAATCATGGTTACATCATGTTTAGTTCACCCACTGATGACATTACATTAAGAAGGTCACATCATGGTTACATTAGTAAATGATGACTCACTGAATCATTACTACCCAGTCATTACTTATGGGTTACTTTAGGGATACATCAATATATACATCAGTGGATAAACTTAATCATTTTGTAATGGATCAGCTATTGTTAAGCATTTGTCAACCATTATGATGACTCATCAACCTTATCAATCACTATGATGACTAGTTATCAACCATTCACAATGGTTACTGGTTGTCGACAACCTTTCAACCCCTATGACATAAGTTTTAATTGACAATTATTATAATAACCCATGGCTAGTTATCAACCATTCGCCAGCTTCAGCTTCAATTACTTTTTCCACTAGTTATCAACCTCATCAACCTTATCAACTTTGCAACTGATGTTTATCATGGCTATACTTACCCACTGGTGGCTAATCATGTTTAGTGTTATCCACTGGTTGATGCTATAATGATGGCTATACAATTAGCCAGTTATAATCATGATTCACTAGTTACTGTATCACTTATCAACTTGCCATTCACCAGCTCAGCAAGTGGTTGATTAGGTTGATCACTGCTGATAACTATTATTAGCTATCATCAACCAACTGTGGTAAACCAGTTATAAACCATTATGATGATAATATTGCTGGTTAGTATATGTTAGTCATGATTATCCACAAATACTTTCTAATATGATACTAACCAGTTACTAATAGTTACTAACATACTAACATAATCATTAGTGGATCAATAGTTACTAGTCCGGTATGGTAGTGCTACTAGTGGTACAAGTGGATTATCCGCTCAGTTAGTTTCACTCTGGTAAACTAACATGGCAATGGAGGATCCACCAACTATTAATGGTTTCCTAGGGAATCTCTATAAAATATGCTGATTTTCCATTGCTATGTTCGTTTACCAGAGTGTACTACCGCACCCTGAGGCAAGGCTCGAGCATCGTCGGGCAGGTCTTTCGGGCGACCAGGCGGGCTGCGCCCTTGGCATGGACGGGTTGGTGGGTGAATTAGGCTTTTTTGATACATGTTTTTGATAGGGTTTTTGTTACATGGCTATGGGTCAATATTAATCAACCAACTAATGGGGGACAACCATTAACAGTAATGGGAAAACAATGGTTAATGATGGGGAACCAGGGGTGTGGGGTTTTGACTCACAGCCACATGTTTTTATAGGGCTTACAACCCTGAAGTATGGTCAATAATGATAACAATGATAATAGGCCTTCTCATAAGGCTTAGAATGATTTTTTGTAGTCAGTAAAAAACAGGGAATGATGGCCAACAACAAGGGTCTATTGAGTGGTTTCAAACATGTTTTTAATTTCCTTAATATTACCAAACAGTTGGTTGGTTGACAAGCATTATTTTCCATACGGGTTGAAACCACCAACCAGTTTGATACTGAATTCTAAGTTAACGATTGTCATCAACCGCTAAACTTGCTGGTCCCACCAAATATGTTGATTGTTCATGGAATTTGTGTTTGATACTTGTAATGGTTGCTATTGGCTGAGAAATGATTAGAATTATCGTGATCAACGTCTAGTCTAGTCTAAGAAAATGGTTAATGATGGTTGACAGATGCCATCCATCCAATGGTAATTCATGATTGTTAGTGATGGTCCATACCGTCAAATCTCGGATATGATTGGTGGTACAACTTGGAGCAAAACCCAATCATCAATGGTAATTGGACAGGGGGTTCTGGAGATGCTGGGTTCAAGCAATCGCGAACAATGCCCAAAATCAACAGCGGATAATCGAAAAAAGATCCCCCTCAGTGTTTGATTCGGGGTTACTGTTTACTTGTTGGGAGTGGACATGTGTTGCTATGTTCGATAGCCAGAGGCTAGGAACTTTCCGCTTTACACATGTAAGAGAGACCTCGCATTCGGGATCGAAGCAACAAGACCGTTATTGAAGAGTTGGCCCTTCCATGGCTGAAGAGCTGCTGTCGAAACAGTAAATCAATTGCCCGAAGATTTTCTCGAGGCAAACGTGCTTCTTGCTTCAGGGGTTCACTAGTGTGGTTGATTGCCATTCTGAAGTGAACAGCCTACTGGTGATTAGCATTTCTACTTGGAGCTTGTACAATCTGCACGAGCAAGAGCCAGAAGCATTGCTGATGTCTTGCTATTTATCAACCATACTTCGGAAAATTGGTTCAAATCATGTCGCCGGATGGTTTCTAAAACTGTTAGTCAGATACGCTTTGGAAGTCCTCCAACTCCTATCCGGGAGGGTCTTACTATCACAGTATCTAGCTAAGATCATCCAACTCCTATCATGTTTATGCTTCTATTTGGTTGCCTATCTTAGCTTCCAGGGGTGCAACCAGTTGGCTATGCACAAAAACTTTGTGCGCCTGGTGTATCATCATTGATCATTGTTTTCCCTGTTGTTGTTTATTATTATTTCCCATAGTCAACCAGTATCAACCATTATAATCCATGGCTATTAACCACTACTCATCACTACAAATCACTATAAATCAATAAATCACTACGAATCACTATAAATCACTGTAACTCACTATAGAATCCATATATATATATATTTATATCTATATATTTATATTTATATATATATATATATCAATGCTTAACATTGATGCATAGCCACTCATTCATCTGACCACGCTTTCCAGGCGTCAAGTGTCCGGCCCCGCTCCGCCGATCCCCGACAACGGAGGCGGCGTAAGCTGAGGTGGTTTGACCTGGTTCCTGGGGCACCGGTGCCCAGCAGTGCTTAGCGGCCAGTTGTCGTAGGCTAAGCCTGACAGCGACTCACATGGCGAGCTGGGTCAAGCAGCTAACCAACCAATTTCATGCTGCATAATGATCAACAATTTCATAGTGGGAAAACAATGGTTTATGATAAGGAACCAGGGGTACGGGATTTTGACCCACAAGCGCATACAAACTACTGGTAGCATGTTGAATATCCAACACACTTGTGATAGAATCGGTCTATATATTGGTTTAACGATATCTTCTGGCCAAAGACTGGAAGTGGTTTACAGAACACCGTGCTACTTTCTCCACAAAAGACTTTCATTTTCATGTAATTTTCCTCTTTCATCATGGCAACGAGTGTCTGAGTGGCTGAGAGTCTGCATGGATGAGTGGCTGCGTGGCTTCTGAGTGTCTGAGAGTCTGATTCAGCCACTCAGACACGTGTCTGAGTGTTTGCCGCAAAGTTCGTGCCGGATCCAACGTGCCGGATCCCACGTACACTCTGGGATCCTGCTGGAGTTTCTGGATGACCTTCCTTAGGCTTGATAAGATGGATTAAGATAGCCTTGACAAGAATTCAGGTATGGGCCGAGTTGAAGTTCTCTATTCATATCGGAATCGGACATGAGGAAGTTGGAGTTGCATATTCTTTGAAATTGGCAACAATGTTCTGTCCAACCAGCTATGAATTGCTTGACAAATAAAGCCAACAATCCTGCAAGCCATATCTACTGTTGAACTGGTAGTGACCCGATTTCTTTTGTCCCCAAAGTTACCGTTCAACTACCGTACGCCAGCTTGCAATGGCACTTATGGCAGCCATGCATTGGTGGCTTTTCACTTAGAGATGAACCGTCACGTTGATGACCGTTTATCATCAGTATGAATCAGTGATTGGTCATTAACATTTGTTCACCATCATTGATCCATCAATGAACCATTGTTTGAACATTATAAGTATAATTGTTAAACATCTGCAATTCAGCCAGTCAGTTACCCCTGAGGATTTGTTGGCAGTGTTGTGGACTGTCCCCAGCGAAATTGCCACGGGGGGAACGTAAGACAGGCCTCGGCAAAGCTTTCCTGAAAACCATGGGTTTGCCATTCGGGCCTGGATGTGAATCCCTAGTTAGCATCCATGGTTACAATAATTTTCAGTTCAACTACCTTATAGGCTTCAAATTGCCATGGTTAACTAACATAGGGTTAACTACCATGGTTAACCAACATAGGTTAGTTTGAACCTATAGGGTTCAAATACCATCAAATACCTATGGAAATCCCAGGAAACTCACCCGGTTTCTGCACTAAGCCAGTAGGGTGAACAAGCTCTCAGCTGCTCTCTGTGCTCCAGGACTCCTTCGCCCACAGGTGCCACGGTTGCGCGACCTTCGATTTTTTCGCAGTGGAACGGTGAAGAACTGGGGACCTCGACCAACTGCTGCTGCTGCTGGTTGGTTTCAGGTGATGGTTCACCTGCCAGGGTTAACCAAGTGGAATATATCTTGGAGGCTGTGAATCATGAGAGGTTGAGGGGTTTGACCTGCAGTTGTTGTGCATGTTGCTGTGGTTCAGCTGCCATGTTTGTTTGGGTTCGAGATGGCTTTACCCCCAGAGAGGAATTTCACACATGTAAAAGTTGAAGACAGCACAAGCTGCCCTGCGCAACGGCAATACTGTTGACCCAGCAGGATCGCGAGCAAAACCACCAAGTGGAATCTGGTGATGGTCATCGGTAGCATCACCAGAACCATTTGCTCATCAGATTGCATCAGATTCACGGTGATACTGGGATGATAGTCATCACATGGGAGCCGTCCGCAAATGCAAATAACAAATTCATGAATCGATGTGTTTACTCGGTTCTGCAAGATTGCCAAAACCTGCATCGCGATAGGCTGAGCGATTGTTTGTCGAGTGGTTTTGCGAGATAAGCCTATCATCATGATCTTTTGTTATGCCAGCAATGCAATTGGAAGACATAACGTGTGACATGTGGAACATGGATTAGATAATTTTCAAAAATAGCTCGGCAAATCCATGATTGATAGGCGATTGATGCGCGATTGTTGGGCGATTGCAAATGGTCCTCATGTGATCCCTTGCCTACATGTAGCCATGTCATCACATGTTATCACATATCACCACATGGCATCACCATATATGGTCATCACATGTCATCACCCGTAGATTGCCGTAGATGACCAGCCCAGCAGAATCCACCCATTTCTACTGCCACAGCTGACCAGGTGCCCGGACTGCTACGCGGGTCTTGGGTGAAGCTGGAGTCTCAGTGTTTTTTTTTTTTTTTTTTCGCTTGGAACGGTGGTGGTGGTTTGTGGCGAGTCCCTGACATTTCTAGGGCAAAGTGGGACCAAAGTGAGTGGGAATCGATTAGTTAATGGTCAATCCACCCTTAGATACTTGTTCATCGGTGGTAACAGTTCATGATAGTGAACAATTAATAATTCATCCAGTAATGTCCATGAATGATACCATGACGGTTGTTTATGGTGACGCTAATGACGAACTAATGTTCCCTCCGAGTTAAGTTGCGTGCTTCAAAGCATCGGCAGCCGGTCTTGCCAACGTTGAGGACTTGGATGGGGTTCACTATGACCAAAATAGGCTTAGGAGATTGGAGTCAGATAAGATATGCTGGAAACACAACAGCTGACCAACAAGTCAGTAGCAAGTGGTACAGTATTCGGTGTAGCCGCACCAACATAAAGATGATTGTGCAAACCCTGAAAACTTGAAACTAGACTTCTTAGGGACCATAAGCGTCACTTACCTGACAGTGAGAAACCAGTACTATTCTCGAACTCAGCGGTTTGGGAGGCGGTAACTCCCAGTGTCGTGCACCGGTCTCACTGAGGCGAAGGCAAGCAACAAGAAGGCGCCGTTGGAGCATGGCGGAGCTCTGGAGAACTCAGTAGGTTCAGAATGGTGAAGGGTTTGGGATTCATAAGGCTATGGGTCAATATTAACCAACCAACTAATGGGAGATAATCACCAACAATAACAGGGAAAACAATGGTTAATGATAGGGGAACCAGGGGTACGGGGTTTTGACCCACTGCCATATGATTGTTTAAGGTTAATACTGAATACTGGTTTGGTGGTTGGAGCTCCAGAAATGGATGGTTTACTACTAGACATGACAATACTCTTGGATGATTTGGGGGTACCATATTTTGAGAAACACCCAAGTAATGATTATAATGATTGAGTATAGGATAAGGTGATGAGTAAGAGAACGGTCAAGGGTAAAGAAAGAAATGGTTAAGTGACGCTGAATTACATTGCTTGAGTAATCTTTAAGCTGATTTACAATACTTCTAGCTTGTTGACAGCATGTTTAATCAACAATAAGCACCAAACTGGGATCACGTGCGTCTACAACATCAACATCCACAGGATTTTTGCGTGTCCGATGAGTATCCCCAAACGCTTGGTTTCTCGATTCTTGGGATTTTTCGGGAGAGGAGAATCACAGTGGAGAGCCATCGTTGGCTTTGTAGATTTCATTTCTAAGCATCCCCAAAACTCCATGATCGGCAAAATATGCTATGCTAGTTGAAGGAAGCATCTTTTTTGGAGTCACCAGTTGACGTTGGGTTCTGTGGTTCAAGCTTTACCAGTTGAAGGTGGGTTGAACAGATTCAAATCCAAAAAAGATGCTTCAAATCACTTTGGTCATCAGGGTTTGAATCAGTTCAACCCACTTTTTTCATTTCGTAAAAAAGGCTTGAAGCCTTTGATGATTCAAACCCACTTTCTTCATCACTTTGGTCATTTGAAGACTTTGGTGCGTGGAACCCCAGTCACAACGGCGCGCCGTGCCCTCACCAGGAAGTGCCCGAAGCGTTGCCTCTGCCAGTAGCAGGACTCAGATGGGCGACGGGAACGCTAGTGATGATAGCCACTGATAGGTGGTGCTCAATGGTCGGCTGATAAGGAAAAAGCTACACTATCGGTGACCTCATGTTTGGTGATTGGTTTTAAAAAGAAACATTTATAATTATATAAGATAGTGACTAGCAGAATAGCTAGCCACTCATGGTTAACTGATATTAAGTGATTGTGAATTGGAAATACTTATCAGATGGTGATTGGCAACATGAACAAAGGAAAGGACAAAAGCGGCAAAGTGCAGGAGCAGGGTCAGGGCAAGGGCACAAACAATGGTGCTGTTGTTGTCATTCGCAGTGACAGCGAGACCGCGGGCTCAGTGACTTGTCAATGTCATTCTGTTCATCGTCAAGAAACGTTTCGAGAGCGGCTGTGGAGACTGAGCTGGACTCCCAAGAACATACTCCCAGGTGCCAGACTTCCACGATGGACAGCACAATCTTATGTCATGTGGAGACTCACACCTGTGCAAGAGAACCCGGACATGTTGGTATATCCAAAGATGTCCATTTTGGATACACTCTGGTAATCTAACATAGCAATGCAAGACCACCATACTTCATAGAGAAACCCTGAGATACCATCAAGTTTTTGGTGTTGCCATGTGTTCGATCACCAGAGGGTACATACCCAGTATATGCGAACAACTTGCACTGGCCTCAAATCTCATCCGTCATTGATCACCATATGAACCAACATTCACCATTGCTTCTTTAATTTTGTTACAGGTCAAGATGATGAACCAAACAAATAGGATCCAACCATAAACCCACGATAAATCAACAATATATGGATCATATATGAACCAATGATCACCATATAAACCAACCAACTGACCCCCCATCCAACCAACCGACCGACCAAACAACTGACCCACCATCCAACCAACTGACCCAAGTCGACCCTAGCAGCTCAACCAAGTCACCAGCTTCCAGCCATTGACCCAACTTCCAGCTGAGGCTTCGGCTGCCAGCAGCTACCGCAGCACGGCCACAGGTGGGGGGGAACTGCCCCCACCCTCAAGGGCAAAGCATCGGCGAACCATGGAACTCGACTGGGTGAAGATAGATAGGGTCAGATAGTCTCAAAATGGGGAAGCCCAAAAATGGATGGTTTATTGCTTTAGATGGTTTATAATGAATGATTTGGGGATACCCCTATTACCCCTATTTTGAGAAACCACCATATCTAGAAATAGATCAAGAAATGAGTGATTAGAATAGAATTGGTCAGATTAGATTGATTAGATGGTTGGCTGGTTGTCCCCCATGATTTTAAGGATAGTGCTGATGACTATTCGCCGTTCGAAAATGCAGTCATCATTCCCCTTAATTCAAAATACTATAGATCAAATACATTCAACTACCAATATGGGGGTTTCGCAAAATAGGCGGACCCCCAAAAATGGTCGGCTTATTACTATAGATCATTATAGACCTATCAATGCTTTCAAAACTGGATTAAGGGTACCCCTTATTTTGAGAAACCACCATATCCCCCAACATTGACCGGCTACCCAGAATATTTGATGCGCACTCACTTCTGGTTCGCTTGCCAGGCACTTCCTCCACTGCTTCCGTGGCCGCGATCTCGCTGGCAGGACTCATGGCAGCGGCTACCCTGTGAACAGTGATCTATTGGTTGGAGGCCTTTCATCGGGATTTACACATACTTGTGATAGAGATTCAAAATGGTTGATATCAAATTTTCAGGGCCAATGATTGTTGGCAGTGGTTAGTGATGGTTGACAATGGCTAACAGTGGTTGACTGCTTTTGCAATGCTCGGGAATAATGCTTGCTTCATCGGGATTACTGCCTAATGTTGAGAATACTATCCAGTCTTTACACTTCCAAATAACTAGGGCCAACTATCATCCACCATCATGCCATCCCCATGAACAACAAGCACATAATCATCACAATGCATTTTCAACTATCATCGTGAGCTATTTTTTGTATGAGCAACTCGAGCGGTGCCGCCATCAATCATTATCAAACATCCTTATATCACCGATGAAAGAAGCAGTTACTATTCACCCCTATCAACCATCCTGGCTGCAACAACGGTTCAACCACGAGCACCTGCAGAAATCGTTTCTATAGCAAACTACTATTTATAGAACCAAACACCAAATGTCAAACCATTTATACTATATAGAACTATTTATACGACCCGTACAATTGATAGAAACAAATCAGCTATTGGGTATCCAATCTCAAGCACTTATAGAAATAAACCAAACATTTTGAGGGATACCCCTATTTTGAGAAACAGCCATTAGTAGAACCAAACATCTCAAGCCATCACTTCACCATGTCCTTGCCTGCTCACGGTGAGGTTCAGCCTCTGGAACTCCGTATGGGGACCCAGCTTCACCTGGGACTGATGCGCAGATGGTGCACCTTGGGTATCATTTTGGTCTGTCTTAAAATAAGGGTACCCTAAAAATGGTTGGTTTAATTTTATATGTGGTTAAAACTGGATGATTTGGGGGTCTCCGTATTCCAAGAAACCACCATTTTACTGTACCCATCGAATGATTTCTGGTGGTTACGGTTAGAGGTTGATCCCTTGGAATGGTTAGATGGGTCTCAAATTGGGGTACCCCAAAAGTCACCCTGCTTGATCGTTTGAAACAGACCGTAGGCCCTTGGGGCCGTGGTGGAGTTGACGCGATGGAACTGTGGGCACCGTCCCGAATGCGATGCTTCAGGAATGAAGGCATTCACTGGCTGACTCCCAGCGAATGGACGGCGGGGGAGACCGCACTTGCTCAGAAATTTCATCGATTGAGCAGGTGGAAGGGAGCGCCCAGCGTAGGCCTTGCCTGACCGGGCATACTCTTCGCGAATAGCGTCAGCGGGAAGGCTGCCGCAGCCGGGGCACGCCAGCTAAGCGACGCAGGAGCCAGACCCCGCTAAGGTTCCGGACCTTTGTCTCAATCAGCGAGAAGGCGAAGATTCCGAAGCTGGCGTCAAAACAGCTCCGGCAAAGATGTGGACTCCACTTGAAGCGTGCTGAAAATTGGAGAAATACTCATGGAACCTTATCCAACATATTCCTATTGGTTGGATCCAAAAGTCACAGATTATCCAAAGTGTTATGTCCAAATGAACGTTCTGTCAGGGGTTGCACGCATTGCAGCTAGCCCGAGACAATGCTCGCGCGCTGCGCGCAGTAGTTGTTCATGCACTGGTAAATGTTCATGACTCTAACGCTTCCCCTAATCCCTTTTTTTCTCTGTAAGTCTCTCCCGCTCTTGACCTCAGCGCCTTCAATCTAATCCGACGCATGTTTCCCGAATCAGAGGCACCAAGTTACAACAGGTTTTAAAGCAAACACAGGAACGGGCTGATGGCCCGCTGGCGCGCGTCCATCAACTCACAGTACATCCGGTTTTTGACAAAACTGTACAGTCTTTTATCTCGAAAGACCTAACACCACACCGCCGGCAACATCAGCTGCGTGAAGACTATCGTGTCAATGCTCAGCAAATTGCCGCGATAGACCTCAGCATTTTGCAGAAACATCTCAAGGTGTAGACCGCACTCGCACGTTGGCATTATCAAACCAAGTGGTAAAGCAGGCTGACGCGTTGCAGCTTCAGTGTGACAATAGCGAAATAATCAATCCCGACCCCCAGCATGATCCACGTCTTCAACTTAAAGTCCTTTGCTTGCGGCTAATCGGGGGTTTACATCATTCAGAAGGACAACACAATCATAAGAAGCAATCTGGAAAAGGCTTATGCCTTTGTAAACAAGGGGAACCGTCCCTGGTGCATATATCTTGTCATTGTCCCAGATTTGCTCATCTGCGTAACCACACTATCGTTAAACTCCCAAAAGAACTTGATCAGCTTCCCACGCATCCGTAGCGGTGCCATCATCCCAAGTAAGATGGATATTCCAATTGACAATGGTATCGCTATCCAAGAAGTTCTAGTCAAAATTTGGCAATCCCATGTCAATGATCGGCATGATGGAGCGGATTTTTTCATGATTGCATAGCAGCAGTAGCAAGAATGAGCCCAACCATGAGATCCTCGAACCTATTCCTCGATCCCAAAATGCATTTAGCAGCACGGATAATCCGAATGTACCCATGCCAAAAAACGGCCATATTCTCAAGTTGATACTTACTGGACGTGTTTTCTGCCAAAAATGTGGGAAGATGACCCAGCTGCTTCAGCATCAACGACTAAAGAGAACCAGCAAACCGTGCAAGAATGCGGATTTGCCCCACACAAGATACACAAGTGGCTTCAGCGACCAGGTGCTTTCAAAAATGCGCCGAAAATTGAACAAGCTTAGAAGGACCTAATCGAAGTTGACAATAAACCTGGACATAGTTTGATTTGGAATCAAACACTTGGCAAGGATAAACATAATGAGAAGGAATTTGGATGCCTATGGCGCCAAAAATGTGGCAGGGAATGGGCGTGGATGCACCGCCACAATAATCTCCCAATCTCTAGATGCCCCAAACCAAAAGCGATCCGAAACCCCCCCAGTGGGTCATGGATTGCAGTGATGATCCCGATATGGCCCCGGGTCAGAAATTCATCCGTCCACTGCAGCCCGACCAGACAGGTGTGGTCAGCAGTCTCTAGGTCACAGCAGGGTAATGGCCCAGTGCCACCAAAAGAAATGGGAGCCCAAGTTAATTATCAGAATTCACCTGTCTCTTTCGAAGAATTGATATCTTGTTCCTAGCTTTCAACCAAGACTGGACCCGCAGCTCCATCTGGGAGTCAGCAACACAAGGAACCTGGATGCATGGTTGTCTTAGATTCAGGTGAATCCTGCTGTTGAGTTTGGTACCGGATCCTACTATGTTACGGCCAGATTCATGGAGACTTTGGATTGTAGCCAATGTTCCTTCGGCATTTGCTAGAATTGGCCGGATTTTCAGACCAGCCTGAGGCCGGGCAGAAGGAAATTGCATTAACGCTTTGCATTTGCTCAGAAACTGCTTCAGGGGGAAAACTTCTGCATTTACAAGGAAAGCAACAGCTTGAATTGCATTTTTCAAAACATGAGCTTGTCAGCAAGCGAATTCTCAAGTAAAAGGGAGGGACCAGCTGTCTCCTGAAATGCTCCCATGCCCTGAAAATACCCCACTTTGGTGGGCATCGTGACTCCCGTGGCCTGGGCAAAATCTACCCATGGGTCAAAACCCTGTACCCTTGGTTCCCCTATCATTAAACAGGTTGTTGGTTATTCTCCATTATTGTTGGTAAATATTGACCCATAGCCGTACGATGAAACTGCCTGATTTTTCTCTTACAGCATTTAGTCAAGAAATCCACGCAGGTCCAAAGACCCGACTTGTTGAGAAACAACCTCAGCCAAAGCAAGCAATCGTGCGCCCTTCATCATTTGGCGCTTCGCTCCCGCTCAGTTGTGGGTTGAGTGATGTGTGGCAACGAGAGGGGTGGCATGACCGCTATGACAAGCCACATCTACTTTGAATGGGATCCCTATGGCTTAAAAACACCACCTGGTTGATAAATAGCTGGTGGCCTTTCACCTGGTCTTCCGGCGATCTTCTTCCCGATGCTTTACCTCCAGCATCAGCGGAGAATTGCTGATGAATAAATGTACAGACAGTTGATCCTGATGATTCCGGATTGGGGTTGACAGTTGCAAACGAGCAGGGCTGATAACTACTGATAGCTAAAAACCCCATATAACCATATATAATCCCAAAAAAGTAAGAACACGCTGGGATGATATCATCCTGGTTCGTTCGATAGGCTTACCATGTGCGTTTCTGGTTGCAACGACTTCAGCTCCGCCTTTTGAGGCTCTCCGGGGAGCGCAGCGCCGTGTCGGTGGCCAACGAGTCGCCGCGCGTGGTGCCACGTGCGAAGCCGAGAGCGGCCATGGATTGTTGACAGAAAAGGTCCATGGGATGACAATGGGATTGATGGCTATTGATGGTTGTTGATGGTTATTGATGGTTAGTAATGGTTGATTTTAGGGGACACTTGAGCACCGTCCAAAACCTTCCTTTACATGTTTCAAGTTCCTTGTGTCATATCGATGCTTGCGTAAGTAAAACCCTGAGTTTCGCAAGGCCGCGTAAGCTCCCGCGTAAGCTCCTTCTTGAATGTCTCCCGCGTAAGCTCCCGCTGTGGAGGCGTAAGCACCGCGTAAGTGAACGCGTAAGCGGATTGATGCGACATGGCAAGTTATTTGACGTTTTGGTCAACGCTCACTTGTTAGTATGGTTGATGATAACGGTTTTCTGTCAGCAACGTCCATTGTTTGATAGTAATGGTTTGTAATTATTGAATGGTTAGTAATGGTCAATGGGAGATATCATTAATGGTCAACCATTATAACCATTGACACCACTGTTAGAATAGTGGTTATTGATGCTTAGTAATGGTTGGACACTTGTTTGCAGACGCACCCCCAGCAATGCGCAGGATGGTTAGTAATGCTTCATGATAGAGGATGATAACCAACAATAATGATAAAACAACGGGATGTGTGGGAGATTGGAGTGTTATAACCTTCCATAGTGGTTAAGAATAGAGGATAATGACTAACACTCATGGTTTCTTAAGCGATAGGGAACCCCCAAACCGATAGGGAACCCCCAAAGTTGTGGTCGGTTAATGGCTGATTCCATGGAAATAGCCTTTGTTTATGAATGGTTAAGGAATGGTTGATTAGTGGCTGATTGATTGTTGATTGATGGTTACCTGTTAGGCATGAGCATCTTTGTGTAGTCTATGCTGGCCATTTTCTATCTAGGCCCACCCTTGCGGATGAACCTCGACTTCCCATGTTGGTTTTGTCAGAACTTCAACATCACCCGAGCGTAAAATGCCATGGTTTTCGTCGCACTATGATAGAAGACGCCCCAATGACCCTGTGGCTTTCAGAAGCGAATAGTTCTGCTGGTTGCTAATTAGCTATTCCCAGGTCCTACGTAAGCCTCGAACTCATGTGGCACATGGAAAACCTAGTGGTTTGCATGGTGATGGAACCATAATTGTTTTTCATGGTGGTTCACACCGCACATCTTCGTAACCCAGGGTACTGCTAGGGGATAATCACTTACCGCCGTTGATGCTGGTTATTATGTGGAGATGGCTAAATAACCAACTGCACTTGATTGAATGCTGGTAAGCCCATCTGTTTCCCAGTCAGTCGAACCTCACCAATCATCAGCCATGAGTGCTGCGATGCCTCGTGGAAAACCTAGGCACGAGCTATAGCTTCATCATCGAGGCGGCGCTGTGGCGTGGTACATGATCACCTAGGGAAGTGCCACCCTGGAAAGGCGCAGCAATGGAACCAACATGCACCAGCAGTACTATGTAGTGATTAATGATGTTGCAAAAGAATCATACCCTCCTTGGGGATTTCTGGTGAAACTACTCAATACAATCAATGATGGCTACTGAGAAGCAACACAGAATATGCAAATTGTGAATTCTTTTGAACGAAGCCAATTGAGCAACATCGAGATACGAATGTGTGCGGGGGACACAACCCATGGTTCCCCGCAAGCATGACGAAACGAGCGTGGAAAATTGGCCATCGCATGAGATTGAAATCCAGATGCTCGGCTATCGCCCAGCAGCTGTTGGAGATTGTTCTCGCCTCCCAGAAGGAAATCTATGAGGCTATGGGTCAATATTAATCAACCAACTAATGGGGAATTTAAACCAACAATAATAGGGAAAACAATGGTTATGATAGGGGAACCAGGGGTACGGGGTTTTGACCCACAGCCATGAAAGAAGAAATGATTTACAATTAGCTAAATTACCTACCATTGTTCGTCACGCAGTTGGCCATTATTAACAGGCCTGGGGCTAGCATTCCCATGGCCAACCGCTCTCTAGTATTGATTTCCATATTGCAAACCATTGTATCAACGTTGGCTACCAATTAGTGATATTGTACTATATCCGCAGTTCTCAATTCCCAGCAGCTATTCATCCTTGATACCATGATTGGTAAACAACATTCAACCACAATTTCGTGACTGTGCTGATCAGAGATGCGCCAACAATGACCGGGACTTGATTCGAGTCATGTGGACCACCACCTGGGAGCGAGAGCAAACTGGTGCCCCCATGACATGGCCTCAAGTGGTCACCCTTCAAATGTAGCCCTGGTGTTGCCATCATGAATCGGCAGTCCAATCAGTATTGTTGTTAGAAATGGCCCGTAATCTGGTTGAACATGATTGACAAAACCATCAATAATGCTTGTTAAACTTATCCCCCATGAAATTGATGCTTGGTTTGTATATTCCCTCTTTATTTGAAAATAATATTGTTCGTTATTGTTGCCTTAGGATTAACCTTGAACCAGCGACTGAACCATTGATCAATATTGATCAGCAACCCTAGTTGTTAGTATACTCCCAATCAATCATCAACCAGCCATAGTTAATCATTGATGAATCCCTATTAAGCATTATATCCCCTATGAACCATGGTATTCCAACTATTTTGGCTGGTGAACTGAACCCCCATAAAACTCAAGAACCATATACTATGCCAAAGTATTCCTGTTGGTGAACTTGAACCCCATGAACTTAACCCCCATGACATATAAGCCAAAGCCATCCTAAGCCACTACCCATGGCTGACCCAACTCGCCACATGAACCACAACCCACCCCCCTGGTCACCCCAGGCAACTCCTGTGGAGTGTCATCCCCGGGCGCCCAAGTGCCAGAACTCAGCGGACGTCATCCAGGGTGGGCGCTGATGGGAAGGGGTCCAACCTGGTTGGTGGTTGGTGGTTTGATAGGGGTTATGACATGTCATGACCAATTACTAATGGTAAATACTAGTGGACAATGACCAACAAGAATGGCTAAGCAACACACTAGTTGGTTGTTTTTGATGTTTTCGACTTTCCTAGTATTAGCTAATGGTTTTTGATTGACTCATGATTGTTCATAGCTGTTAAAATCACCAGGCAGTCTAGTATGGATAATTACGGATGTTTAGTTTGCTAATGGTTTGAGTGCTTAGCTGCTGATGGTTAGTTGCTTAGCAGTTGAATATATATATATATATATTATGTTAGGATGATGATTAAGATACTACAAGATATTTATTGAGATATTCAGGCGGTACTTATGTATCACATTGGCCAACAACACTTATGTAAAGGTTAGTATGCTCATAGAACATGTGAATAATATACAGGGTCTTACAGGATCATACAGGCATGGTATATATATGATGATGATGATGATGATGATGATGATGATGATGATGATGATGATGATGATGATGATGATGATGATGATGATGATGATGATGATGACGATGATGACGATGATGATGATGATGATGATGATGATGATGATGATATATGCCTATAAAAATATACATATTATTGTAGATGTGGATAGTCCACTGGTGATACATGTCTAATTGTCAGGTATTTTGTAAATGTAGCCATGGATCTCGAAGGCTCGTGCCTTGGGTTTCCACCAAGTTCTGGGGAAGTTTCAGGAGATTTCTGATTCTTGGATGATCATGTGCCAACTGGTTCGGGTTGAGTGGTTTCGCCACAAATGTTCTTGCAACTGGGATATCTCGATGGTACAATCCTTGCACCCCAGCGCAGTGCAACCATTGCCTGTTGGTTGTTGGATCAGTTCACCATGCTTGTACAGTGCAAAGGTCGTTGTATCCATTGCAGCGGCTGGTTATGCCTAATCATCATCAACCATTGAATTCATACCATTCGCCTCCATGACCCATCATGAACCATCACCAACGATCATTGAACATGAATAACCATCATGAATCATAATCTAAGCATCAATTCACCACTATCAACGATCACTTAACCATCACTAGATGCAGCATCATTCCTTGTTGCCATTGCTGGTCGTTCGCTCCCAACCCATCAACGAGCCTTGGAAGGGCGCCAGTTTGAGGCCTTTGACGCACGCTGCCAGCACTGCCAACAGCTTTCAAGAGGCGTGTCACTGGTGGTGCAGCTGGACCAGGGGTTTCGGATGCCCAGTTGGGAACTGGTTTCTTCAGCTATCTGAGCATGTTGGGGCCGGGGGATTTCAGGGTTACCTACAGTGCTTTCAAAGCATGCGAAGTGACCTGTAAGCTGCTACATCCAGGGTTTTTTGGCTACTAAGCATGGTGGATGTGCTACTGACCATGGTATTGGTTACTAACTTCGCAACTGGAGTTACCAGCCAAGCACTTGGATGTGTCTCAGAGCGGCTCGTAACTGGTGATGAATTCAGCCATGCTTCGACTGGGGTTCATCCAGCTACTTGACATGGGTTGCAACTCGTCATGGTGACGTATCCCCAGCGTCTTCACCCTGTTTCTGCACATCCAAGTGGGAAATATCATCATTGGGCTCATTGGGTTGACATTTTCGGGCCATTTGTATGAGGATTTTTGCTCCTTGGACACATTTAGTTGTGATGAGTCAGTTCGTTACTTGGATTCATCCATGATTGGACACCGTGGATGGACACTTGACGATCATTGACAATGTGGACTGCAGTGATTACAATTGATGATGCACTCGGGCAAACTAAGCTGAAAGTAAGAAATCCACCATGTATAGTGGTTCACTACAGTAAAGAAGGGAGATTCATGGAGGTTAGTTTACCAGAGGATAATCATGGACTGACCTGTCATATTTCACCGTGAGGGAATATGCGATGTGGCCGCGCGTCGAACCATGTTAAAAGCCACTGTTCAGTTTCCACAAAGTTTCGACTAGACTCCTGAACCGATCCGTGGAAGCTCAGTGTCCAGCCTCTTTTCTCAGCACATCGACATGCCAGGTGTCGAAAGTCTACAATGTCAAGAGGATGAATCCGGATCAATGATGATCCATGAATCCTTGAAAAACTCGTGGCTATCCACCATTATTTGGCTAATATCGACCCAGCTCGCCAGATAGTTGGTATATATATCCCCTACTGTCAGTTCTCATCATTCTCATCCCTTAACCAGCTAAGTCCCAGCTCATCCCCTACGATTAACCAGCTAAGTCCCAGCTAGGCTTCACCAGCCCCGGTTGCTTCGGGCCACCCACCGGGCAGCTCGGCCCCAGGCCGAAGAGGAGGAAGAGGTGCGGTGTAGCCGCGATGACGAGCCACGAGCAGTGCTGTGGTGCCATGTGGCGCCTGGGCCAGTCCCATGACCATGATATCCATGCCGTTGCTGGTTAATAATAGGGGATAAGTATGGTTAACTATGGTTAACTATGGTTAATAATATGGTTACTAGTGGTTAACTATGGTTGATAATGGGATAGTAACTGCTATTGGATAAGCCACTGCTATTTGCTATTGGATAATGACCATCCATGATATCCAATGACCAGCTTGATAATAAGGGATAGTAAGCAAAAATTGTTATGGTTAACATCAACCAGTTACTATCCCCTATTACTAACCACTTACTATCAGTCAATATCCCCATAATAGTAAGCAAAAATAATGGTTAAGCAACTGCTAGTAGCTGGTTTGATTGACATTTTCTGGGCTTATAAGTTATGATAAAACTGGTTATAAGTGGTTAATCCGATGATATGACTGGATGTAAGTTATAAGCATTGATAATTGGTTGACAATACGGTATAATAACCAACCAGAACGTTTAAACAGCTACTAATTGGTGGTCTTAAAGGGAGGTTCTTAGGGGTTGAAACCACCAACCAGTAAAGCTTCTTATCGTGAAGCCTCTGGTACGAACCCAATGGGCCGCCGCCAAGTTTGCCTCTGGTAAAATGCAGTCCATGGCAAGAGGTATCCTAGGATCCCCATGACTAGCAAGGAGACATGGGGATAGGTATGAGTCATGTTCACAAAGTGGTATACAGTGCAGTTAGGACTACTGTACTGTATCTGGATTTACCAGGTATCCGCGAAAGCCATTAAAGTTTTAGCAAGGGAACTATAAGCCACCAAGTTCACGTCCTATCGATTGGTGAACATCCCAACAGATTTCGAGCAGTGAATAGGATGTCAAGTGTGTGGGTGTGTGTATGTTCAACGATTCTTACTGATGTTCATCTTGAGGTGCAAGGTTGTGATCCGCAACTCGCAGTCCATGACCGTTCCGTTGGTTTGGGATATCCAAGAACAATCCCAGCCGATTGTTTTGTTTAAAGCCGATCATGTTCAAGGGTACGACTGCGATGGTTCACAGCCACCAAGTTTTTTGAGGTCAATGGCAATTTAGAACCAAGAAGCAGGTAGTCCTTCAGCAAGGGAACAAAAAGTCACTTTGTGATAGCAATGTGCTTGGACCATGCTGGAACTGCATAGGTGAAAACCACCAGCGTCGAATTCGTGACGTGTGGGTTCGGGTAAGCTGCTGGACTTCGTGACGTTGGCCATGGCCTGTAGCTTCACCGCAGCTGTGCAGCACATCACGAAGCTCCCTGTAGCGTTTCGCCTGCTGGTCTACACATGGTGATGCTGAGACACACAGAGCTCTGGCTGATTGTTCTACGGCCAGATCACCACTGTCAACTGATACCCTTAGCAGGTCGACAAGCGGTATCATGGTTGCCCCCAGCTATCCCTTTTGGTCGTGTTTAGGCACCAAGAGTCAGATTATTACCAGCAACAAAGGCAACAAATCCTCTAGAGGCCACCCCTGGTTCATTATTAGCCTGGTCTTTAGCTGGACTATGCTGTAACCCATGGGGATAGAACCAAGCATCAATTATATAGATTGCTGGTTGCTATTTGTCTCGATTCCTTTGCATTGACGACTAGTATTCTGATGTGAATGATTTTATGTCACTACGTTTAACCAATCCGAACCATATCTCAGAACATAATTACAGTAATTATATGTAATTATTATGTTTGTCTTTGTTTCAATTTATTGACTTCTATTAACTTTTTTCAAAGAAAACTAAGTGTTATCAACCATTTCATCATGCATTGCACAGTATGGGCCAAGATAAACCAACCAAGAATAACGCCCAGCAGCCGTGCGTCGCCATGGAAAGCGTTGCGTTACTAGGGTCCTTGTTTGGCAGCAAAGAGTACTTCCACGGAGCCCTGCTGAAAGCGAAGGGCTAGACCTACGTAGATGCCTTCATCAGCATGTGGTCATGCGCTATTGATGTCAGAGAAGATGCAGGACATCCAGGTTTCCCCAACTGAGATCGAGTCCCTTCTCATTGCATCCCTGAGAAAATCACAAGCTCTTGGCTCCACCAGATGAAAACAACAAAGACAGCTACTTTGGTTTGGGCATTTGCGCCGCAATGAAGACACCCCACAGGTGGAACTCGAAAACGGAGCTTCTAGTAAATAATCATTACCCCACCATGAACAACTTTAGGAAGAAACAAAGTTTGGATTTGCCGCAGCCCGATGTTCCTTTCAATACTGCCCTCAATGCTGCTATTGGAGCTTATGTGAAGGATGAGTACAAAGGCCAGGCAGACTGCTGCATCCGACTGATGGTAGATGAGCAGGTCTCAAAAATCACCCATCGCCGCTTGATGCCGAACGGTAAAAAGAGGCTGAAAGGCTGCAATCGCTTTGGCAAGAGGTAGTTTTTTTGGCGTGATGCTTGGTTGGTTTCAATGTAAGAACAAACTCGCGCTGAAATATCGGAGTGAAAGATGCGGAGCAGTAATGTGCGGAGATTGTGCAGATCTTGGGCGGCGAGCTGAACCAGAAATCGGCGAAATGTGGCATGTTCCATCAAGTTGCACAACGACGCCAGTCTGTACAGGAATCCAATCTGCACTTGCACCTGCACCGTCTCCTCAGGAGAGAGCACGGAGAGCTAATCCAGAAAAAAAAATTCTGGAGTAGCTCTCCTTGCTATCTCCTGGGGAGACGGTGCAAGCGCAGTTGCGGCCTCAGGACGTTCAACCAAAAGGAGTTGTACATCGAAGCCATCAACTTGGACAGCAGCTTTGCACTTGCCTACGACAACCTGGGCATTGCGCTCTCTTGTGATGATACGGTGGTCGTGCAGTTTCCGGCCCCAGGAGTTTCACAAAGGAGCAGCTTTCGGCTAGCCATCAAGAAAAAGTCAGCAAAGAATCGCCATTCTGCCCCCTTTCTAAAGCAGATGTAGGGTAAGTACTACTAATCTTATACCCATCATGAATTCTCAGGTCATTCAGATGAAATGATTGAGTTATAAATCATTCCCTTGCCTTGCGTGAACCCGGTCAATCATCACTGATCGTCCAGTGGTGTCCAGCGGCCACCCGGGTCGGGGAGGTTGCCACCACTTCGGCCGCCTTGGAACGTGCGGAAGCCCATGACGACCATGAGTTGACGTGGCGGCTCGTAAGGTGAAGGGAGATCGACCATGGTGATTGATGCCTGTCAATGGTGGTCCAAAGTCCTGTTGATGGTGGTTCAATAGCGGTCAAATATGGATATTTTTGAAGATTAGATGTTTGGTAAACGATACTTGTACATAATAGCACATGGATTGATAATGTGTTTTCTAGATATGCACGTGGGTTGATATTGGATTGTATATATTCGGGTATGACTTGTTCTTTGATCCTCCACTTTATGAGTTTCTCAAAATAGAATACCCATCAAAAAATGGTTGTATTATTACCATGAATATCCATAAATGAAACTAGATGATGATTTTTGGCTCAGCTAGCATAGATGATTTTGGGGTACCCCTATATTGAAAAATACCTATTTTGTTTGTTCACTTCTTATCCTGGATCTATGGTATATTTCTTCTATTTCATACCAGTAGCAATTTTATCCTCAAGGATATCCTCCATTTTGATGATCCATTTTGTATGTTTTTAGGATCAAGATAGCACAAGATCCTCGGGAATCATTTTATTTTGTCATTATGAATAGATCATGTCTTCTCAATAGTCAACCTTCATAAGGGTCCAAATCACAATGGTTCTTTGTTTTTTAGGATCCAGTATTGTTGATTACTATCCCGACTATCCCCTGATTAAAATGGTGTTTCAGCCCTTTTCCCCTTGTAACCATCATCGATTAGGGGTTCACCTTATCTTTCTTCATATAAAAAAATGTTGGTCATCATACCCTTATAACCTTTTGAATCAATGGTTAATCATTATTAATCCTGGTTATTAATCCGGGGTTGACATTATCATTCAAAATTGTGAAAAAAAAGGTTGATCAACATATCCTCAATAATCATCATTTTATCGCCATGATGAAATTGATTCCAATCCCATTGATTCCAAGCCCATTGACCCAAGGGATTAGAATCATATGGGTGTTTCTCAAAATAGGGGTACCCCTTAATCATCCATTACTAGTCATTGTTTATTAATAAACCAACCATTTTTTGCGGTCCCCTATATTAAGAAACCACCATATGATCGACCTTTGAGCCTCCAATCACCATGGAATCGACTGACCTATCAGGCCACGCCGCCGCGCTGTCGCAGCGCTGTGCCGACCTGGCTTTGAAGTTGGCCAAGGAGCGGAAACGCCGGGAGCCCCGGGGGCTGCGTTGCGGCTGCGTTGTGGTGGCCCGGGAGGACCCCGAGGATGGGGGAAGTGATGGCTGGGATGGCTGGTTGGGTTGATGATTTGATGGTTAGGGGCTGTTTGAATTGATGATTTGATGGTTAAGATATGTTAAGATTGATGATTTGATGATTTAACGGTGGATATAGATGATGTAATAGGTCGTTAGATGTAGATTTTACGTGGGGTTGATAATTTGAGTGTTTCCCAAGTCAACTTGGGGTCAAAATCATCCAGTTTGTGGGATACTTGGGGCATGATTGGTAGTTGGGTTGAGTTATTTGTTTATAGTACCAACTAACCATAGCTTTGGGGGTCCCCTATTTTGAGAAACCACTATTTGATGGTTGATGTAATAGATTGTAATAGACGTAGTTTCGGGTTGATGAATGGTTAACATAATAGCTCATAGTGCAGAGGGCAAGAAGTAAGATTTTGAAAGACACACCAACTATATTGATCATTGATGGCTGATTGTTGAGGAGGATTGTGGACTCAACCTTAAGGAGGATGGTGGCCAATGAGGATCCGGGCAAGGATGGTTTACGCAAACTAGTGGTGAATGCGAGACTTGCGATCCAAGCTTAACCCAACCGAAACTCAGCAGTTTGCAAAAAGTGCCTGCACACAGCGGTGATGGTTGTTGAATATTGTTGATGGCTACATTATTTGACTGAGCCCTGCAGCACAAATCATGGTCGTGCAGTTGAAAGGCAATGATCAACTCATGTTGTCACTGATTGAGTTGTCACTGATCTCACTTACCAACGGCTGGAAATACGTCCAGAATTGTCACGAGCAGTTTCCGTGTCGGTCGCCCAACAGCCACCCAGTGGGCCAATGTTGCAGACGTTAGCCGTTTTTCTCAGCCAGTCAGCGTTACGGACCAAGGGTTGAGCGCTTCGCGATTCGGATACCGAGCCAAGCTATGTCCCAGAAGTGCTGCTTGGTGGTTTCACATGGATTGATTTATGGAAAATGCCATGGGGTACAGGAGCCGGTTCAAAGAGATGGTCATTTGGAATGATTGAAGCGTTTGAGCAGTGGTTCAATCCAAGGAATCCGCTTTGCCTCACAGTTCTTAGGCATTATGAATTGCATAGCAGTTTCAATTATTATGATTTGGCATTGAACCATTGACCCTGAACCATCCTCGCCGTGATCCGAGCCAGGCACTTCCGTTGCAGACACGAGTCCCAGTTTGATGGCAACGCCCATCAGAAACAGGGAGTTAGGATGCTCAGGTTGACCTTGTTGCGGTTCAGGTGTCACGAAATTTTGCTTGGTGATAGTTGGTTGTTGGATGTTGTTGGGTATTGATCATCCATCTTGCCATTTGTCATACCAGCTTGTGCCACTGTCGTAGCTGATAACGCACCTTCGCCGGGTCTTTGATAGGCCAAGACTGGTAGTGGTTCGATTGATATAAACATTTGGTGATCTAAACATTTGTAATATCAAACTATATCAAACATACATACTTTTTGATATTGCCATTTAACATTGCCACCACCATACTTATGGTATCTGGTTGGTGGTTTAAACATTTCGTTCTTTCCCTGGAAGTTGCAGTGATGAAGAACTCTTTGAAGGACGATCTCTTTCGGGAGCTTCAAGTCGAGTATTTCAAATGTGGAGTGCCCTAGCCCAGGGGGGTTGTATGTGAAGGAGGTCGGCATACATATCCACAGACTTTGCGGCCGGAGATTGCCAGAGACAATGCTCAGACATGGAGCATAGCTTTTGCGGAAGTTTCCGTTTCTCCTCTCAACTAGATCCGTCTACAGTGCTGTATCATTGCATCATATCTCCCAGACATGGTTCAAGGAGAAAATCGACCTGAGAACGCCCTGCAATTGATGGGCAAAACAAGGGATTCCTACAGATTTCCCCATGTTTTCACCGCCAATTGGAGGAGTTCTCCCAGCAGTTTCAAGGCATTCCACCGTAGATTTTCCCCATCCACCGGCAGATCAGCCCCAGGTCACCGCAGTCCATCAAGTCAACGCCCAGCCTGGAGGCTGGGAGAGCATCCATCGAAGCATCGATTTTTTGTTTGGTAGAGACTCTAGAGACATAGGCACAAGTTACCTAGACTTTGAGCCTTGAAATGAGAAAAAAATGAGACTCTAGAGATTATTAATGATTGACTAAGCAATGATATCATGAATAATTATTCATGATTATCGATAAAAAATCATTAAACAATGGTAAAAGCTGATTATCAATGATTATCATTGACCAATCATTACCAAATGGTTGACTGATATTTTTCAGAGGGATTGAAACCACCAACCAGCAATGATTGTAATGTTGTTTTTAAGAGTTGTTTATTGTAGAGATTATGATATAGCTTTGGAGTTTTTTGTAAATGATTGTAGTTTGTTTAGAGATTTCATGCGTAACGGTGCTGGTTGTGATGTCTCATTCTTGAACTGTATGGATTCATGTCTATCTCAATATATCTCACTTATCTTCCTATGTCCCCAAGGTGCTAGCTGCCGGTATCAGCATCCACCATTCATCAGCATCCTTGCGCACAATTTCCTCCGCTCAGGCACGTGGAAGAAGCACCACGGTGGGGACACCTAGGGTACAGGGAGGCATGGGGAAATCGCAGCAATCCGTGCTTCGCTGTCGCACAACCAACGACAATCCCTGAAGTATAGAATTGAATCCACCAACATCACATTGATCTGCAAGATGGGATATGCTTTGATTAGATTGGTAAGCCAAAGTAATTGGTTGGTTCAGTTGTTGGCTTGGAAGTTGGTCAAATTAATCGTTGGTTTTAAGATGTTAAAGGATGTCTAAAGCTGGTGTGCCAATTATTTCTCTGCCAGAGTAACAAATTGGCTTGATATCATCATATCAAAAGTTGAGTGCTAGCTGGTTGCAACTTGCAAGTCAAGTGACGATATGTAATTTGTCTAGTTAATGTGGTTCCTTAGTATCAAGGTCCGTGTACATAGCTGACTACTAGATGACTTACCCATAGGTGCTGGTGCAGGAATACATTCTACATGTCGGATGAGTACAACCAACCATCTAAGTTCTGACATTCTTTGTCATACTCATCTTAAATCGCATGGTCTACGATGTAGGATAGCTTTCAATCAGCTCATGTTGGACTGCCCTTGCTATGGTTGATGGCCTGGCTACAACGAATGGCCTAGCCACAGGTTGCCCTTGCCCCGGATCTTGGCCGTGGCGCCGAGGCATCTTGTGCCAGTCGTTTGGCTTCCTGTCTCACAGGTGCGGTGCGGTCGAGCAGGGCTAAAGATGCCAGCCGATCGCGAGTGGCTCCTGCTCAGTTCATGGATAGGTGACGGTTTGATATATTGAGTGTGTGAACTTTGAGAAGTGAGCTGACTGTTGATATATTGAGTTAAAAAGCGTGTAGTGAATTGATGCTTAGCCAACGGTAAATTCATGGTATCATGGAGAGTAGTTCGTTGCTCAATGATTAATAAGCGCTACTTGAGTGGTACGTGCATGCGTAGTTGTTGATTGTGGTTTATTTGACAAGAGTACAAGCTTATAATTGATGGCCAGTGATAATAGATGACGTTCGGTTTATGATCCATTTTTGTTAGTTGAACTAGTTGTCAATGCATAGGCATATTTACACATCATACACTGTATTTCTATCAATATGTATGCGAACTTTCACGTACATTTTGTTGCGTTTTGACGAGACAAAGGCATACATATGTATTGTATGCATACGCATTTCAGTGGTGTGTCAATATTTATTCTCCGTTCATACAAATTAATTTGTTTCGGTGAATCGAAAGTATATTTCTGTACGTGCATTTGTTGACACATGTACATTAGCTATTTGTACATGTGCATAATATCTGTATATATATATATATGTACAAGTTGTTTACAAGCACACATATGTGTTTGTTTATGTGTATGCATTCCCGGCAGCGATGGAAGTGAATGTCAAATATCGCAAGTGGCTGTGAGTCAAAACCCCGTACCCCTGGTTCCCCATCATCAACCATTGTTTTCCCTCATTAGTGTTGGTAAAGCCTCCATTAATTGCTTGATTTTACATTCAACAGTGAATTGTTGGTTGTTATCCCCTATCATTGCCCATTGCTGGCCGTGGGCGCCAGGCGAAAGCCAGCGGCCAAGGCGCAATGATGTCGTGCTGTGGTTGGAAATGGTCCAAGAGATAGAGAAATGGCGGTTTCACAAAATCGGGAGCCCTCAAACATGAATGGTTGATGACTATAGATGATTAGTGTGGGACGATTTGGGGGGTCCCCTATTTTGAGAAACACCCAAATGGCAAATTGCGGAAATAGAGTGATGCTTCGTTGATAGCTGATGATTGTCAATGGTTGCCAATGATGATTCACGCTAGTCATGACGCTTGATGACGGTTCACTGATTGATGGTTAGATATAGTCATGCCACTATGGTTGATGATGGATTTCTTTTCTGTCATGATCGTCAATGATGGTTGTAGGATAATGGTTACTGGTGGCTGTTGATTGTTGATTGTGGTCGAATGATGAATACTCCAAGGCTATTTCCTTGAGGAGTTGCTTCACATGCTCAGGATTCTCAGTTTTGATTCACTTGTTGCGCGGATGGCAGCCATTCCATTCAGTGGAGCCAAGATGCTCAGAACATTGTCGGTTTTGTTTTTGATACGCCACGCGATTTTGCTACCCTTGGCTTCAACCCTATGTATGATCCTAGTGCTCACAGGATCTGGCCGGTCGCTCAGACTGAAGCCAACCAGTTCCGATTCCGTTCCAGGGCAGAGATTTTGCCAGCGCTCGAGACCCGATGTCGTCGCTTGCCATGTGGCACATGTGATGGCGGTCCATTGTTTTGCCGGTGGTGGCCTACATGGAGTTGGCAACCATTGCCACAGATGGTATCACCATCCCCATGAATCACAAGGCCATCAGCCGCCGCGAACATTCAGCTTGCAAAGGGAGGAAGGCCCTGCCTCCCGTAGCGCTCTGAGCCCGTCATGCCTGGTCAAGGAGTTTCAAGTTTCACAAAGGGACACAACAGGACTCCAAAGGCGAGAGTGAAGTGAAGTGAAATGATGGTTAGAACATGGAATTGACATTTTATGATTATAATGGTTATAATCATAATGAATGATAATGATGGTTATAGTTATAATCATAATGAATGATAATGATGGTTATAGACAGTAATGATATAGAAGTTGATTGAAGCTCACGATGATTGATATAACTTCATTATCGCTCATGATGGATAATGATGGTTATAATGATTTTTCTCAGAGGTTACTGTTTCTGTATGAACGGTTGACAGCGCGAAATTGTTTGATCATTCCTATTTTTACTAATGTCAGTGTTGTTTGTTCACTTGTTTCAGTGTAATTAAAGTAATTAGTGAAGCCAACTGTCGTTCATATAAAAGGCTCATGATGATTGATTGATGTAACAAATGATGAATGATGGTGACATAATTACATTTTCCTGTTTGATGATTGCTGATGGTTATGTAATGACGGCTGACGTCACTTAAACATTGTGTTTTTTTCATGCTGGTATGCGAACATTGTTTCTAATGAATCTTTTGTAAGGGTTGTAATATCTCCACGCTTGCTATATAATGGTTCATGTAAATGTGATGATGGCCTCAAATGCCAATGAATATTGAACCAATGATGAACAATAACACTGACATAGATACGGGCATTGATGGTTGTGAAAAGATCGTACATCATGCAGTGGTGGCTGATCGTAAATAATCGTTGCATAGTGATAGTGGTGTTTCATGATGGATACGTAGGGGTGGTCATATATGGTGAAGGGTCGCAGCTGATAGTTGAGTATCGAATGACGTTTTTCAGATGATGGTTCATGATGGATAACCATGGGTGATTGAGTGCTAATGGTGGGTGGCAAACCTTTATCGATGGTGAATGATGGTTGGTCTGATGCTTTATGCTGCTCGATGATCAATGATGATTGTATAAACGGTTGGTTTATGATGAGATTACTTGTGGTTCAGTGGTAATAAGTTGTTTAGACAACAAGATGACGGTCAATGATGGTCAGAGACGGTTTTGGAATGATCATCAAATTTGGTTGATTGATGGCTAATAATGGTTGATTGTTGGCAATTTTTGATTAATGATGATTGATGTGTGGTTAGCGATGGATAGAAACACTTTTTGAAAATGGGTTCCTAGTATGTAGTAAGATTGAGTTGTTTCAAGTGAAGTGATGTTTTGTCATGTTTGCCCGCACTTTCTGTTGTGTTTGTTTTCTGATGCTGCTTGATTCAACTGATCATTGTGCTTGGATTCAATGCGGGGCCAGGTGTTTGTTCAACTGTGTGGTGAAGGTTTTAAGCGGTAATAATTGGATCAAACTGGATTCCGATGGGGCATCTCGTTTTACTATGTTTTTTGTCGTTCTTCGGTTTACCAACAATGAATGCAATAGTAATGATATCTTTGGCAGCAAATCAAACGCGTAAATGCAAGCCAAGTGAATGCAGGAGAACATCCCAACAAAAACTGGTTTGGTCACTTTTGGGATGTTCACCTAAGGCCGAAATATTTGAACCAGAATCAATGGATTGTTATGGATCTATAACTATATTTGTACACCACTATGCAGATACAAAGTAGATGGCATAAATGACAAAGAAATATTTTATTCATCTACTTGATAGGTTTATTAGACTAACCATCTACAAGAATAATATCATCATAATAAATTAGATTGAAGATGATCTTTTTCATGATGGGTTGGTTCAACCACCGACCAGTTGGGGATGTCCAACGACCATGGAGTCGCCACGAGTGTCGAGTGTTTGAACGTGTCGCAACGTTGGGATTCGCAGCTGGTACACTTCAGGCCGTCCAACGTGTCGTCCTTTGGAAACCAGGCCGGACGTGGATAGCTGGTTGAGGTGGGGAGTTCTTTTTGGTAGAACATGATCAATCCTCTAGGTATCATTGGTACTTTATAGGTAGGTGATGATATACTATGATATGCTACTGTAGCCCTTTGCGTGTCATTGGTCCTACATAGGTAGGTGATGATATGGGGGTCTCTTAAGAGTGGGAACCCCCCAAAAAGATGGTTTATTACCAAACATGATTCAGATTGGATGATTTTTTTCAAAATAGGGGTACCCCAAAATGGTTGGTTTGTCAAACTTACTCATGTTGGATTATTTGGAGGGTGCCCTATTTGGAGAAACAGGCATATAGGAGGGTAATGATACAATATGATGTATTATGTCACAATTCATAATCATAATTCCAAGTATGATAAAAATAATCAATGACTCGGGATGCTGCAGATATAAAAAGCTTGGGCGGACATGTACAGCATTGGGCGGACATCATGCATGCAATGAAGGAAAACCACGCATGACCAACTATTCTGATCTACGCTGGGTTCAACGATTGCTGCTTTTTATGCTGGTTTATCTGGGGGCTACCCTGTTCTACGGGATTGCCTGCTCCGATGCGATTAGTAATGATTGTGGGGGATCACTGATCCAAGCTGCAACCACCAAAGTGGCATCCAACTGTATATATTTATTTACCACAGATGGATTGGCTATAGCTGTAAATCACGTAAGATTATATTTTGGGGGGCCCAGGTTGTATTCTCAGACCTGGACAGGGCAGAAAGTTCATTGCCGTTGCTCACTTAGCCCTTTCAACAATGTTCATTTGATTGGCGCATGTTCGCCTGCAAGCTGGCAAGGAATCTGTACATAGAATATGCACATCTTCAAATGATGCTGGGCACCTACCTGGTTCATGGATGTTGCCGTGGATATGCTGAGTGTTTCTGACTGACGTACAGGTGAGATTCATACTTCCTGCGTTACTTTTTACTGTGATGATTCCGCAATTCCCCCCAAAAACAGAGGAATGTAAAGCCTCTGATGCTTCAACCAAATGCCATCAACGAACAACCAATCCTCCAACCCAGGATCTCTTTGTTGTTGCTCTGTCCTGCAGGGTCGACGTGTGCCCATTTGACCCACTTTAGGAACCCCTTACAGTAGGTGTTTTGGTCTGAAAGTGCCCATCCTGTATCTTGAGTTTCTGGCCTTGAATGGCCAAAGGAAAGTGAAGCCTTTCCTCCTCCACATGAACTGAATGATGTGGAATTTCACCCAGAATGGAATTTGCTACTTGAATCCGCTTGATGCAGCCGGCGGGGACGATTCCGTTTGTTTTTTTCTCGATTATTTGTGGCGTGTGTTTGTGTGTGTGTGTTGCCTCTTTTATATATTTGGTTTTTGCTGTCTATTGCTCTTGCTGTTCGATGGCTGGTGTCATCTACTGTGGTTGATGATTCTGGCTGATGGTTGCTTAGTTTTATTATATCAAAGTATATCATCATATATTATCTATCGCTGACGCAGGCTGCCCACTGATTCTTATTGTTGATACTGGTTGCAGTGATTACGGTTGGTTGTCGTTGATTCCTGCGTGTAGTTCTGTTTCTTGTTGATCACTGTTGCTCGCCAGCGTTCTTAAGTTGCGTTCCCATGATCCACTGATACCCAGGATACCAGGGAATGTGTATTCACGATCAAGTCACTACTACGTTGACTATCAATCATTTTGAGAAACTGAGACTTCCGCAGGTGTGGATTTCCGGCACCTCGGGGGCAGCTGCCAGCAGCGCTGTCTCTTTGTCTCCCGTGCCAAGCTCAGGCGATTGCTCTTGTGTTGAATGGATGGGTGTAGCAGCATTTGTGGATCTACCCAGTCTACCATCATTTCCGTGAAACGATGATTTCCCTGAGGATGGTAAGGCAGGCAGCGTTTTTTGAGATCTCGGATGTCATCAGCCACTTTAGGTCACGCATTATTACTAATTAATTAAGCAACAATAAATATCACATCAAAAACAATTATCAGCCATCATCAAGCATCATTTAACCTTCATTGAAGCGTTGTTTTCGCCCATGGTCCTATGAGTATCAAGAGAGTTGTATCTTCTTTTTGGCCAGATCGCGGGGGCATAGGACACCTCCGGCTGCCTGGCTATCAGTTCTTCTCGCGTGGTCTTTCTGAACAGTCAATCAACGGAAACTTTTGGTTCACCTCTTCGTTGAAATGATACGAATACATTTCCCAACATGGTCGTTCCTGAAACTACACATGAGAACTATGTTTTCCAGGAGCCATCCCATGGCCCACTTCTTGGTTTTCTTCTTGGGGTTCGGGTAAGACCAAACAGTTACTGGTTGGTGGCTTTAAACATTTTATATATCCCTATGAATCATTCACAAATGGTTGGTTGACTTGCGCATATTTTTCATGACGGGGTGGTGAGCACCACCAACCAGATTGACTGTTGCTCCACTATCGCCAGAATGGAGATCCACCATAGCCATGAAGAGAAATGGGATGACCAACATCACCGGGAGAACCACCAGCTGCCCAGCTAGTTCTACCGTGGCAATCGGGAAGCATGGAAATGGGATTTCTTGAGCCACAGGGACCCCCGAGAATGGTTGGTTTATACTACAAATGACTTATGAAGGATGATTTAGGGGATTTCCAAATGACCAAACCAGTTTTTGATGGGATTTTCATGATTTTCCTTTTGTGGCTGGTTCATCTTGACGCAATTGGTCATCCACGCGAAAAACGTCGAATTGTCAATTGCACAGAGGCTGACCCGGTTGCTAAGAAGTGTATATCAGGTGCTGCTGCTAAGCATGACCAGCTGTATGTCAGTGGCTATAGCAATCAACAGATGGTTGTCAATGGCTATCACTCGCCAATATGAAAGCTGCATCACAAGTAGCCACCATTGAACAAACGGCTGTAAGTAAGCATTGCTACTATAACCATTACTACGAAACTTGTTAATCAATGGTTAGCCATCAATGGTTAGCCATCAATATGGATCATTGCTATGAACCCTCAATATTGAATGATTCATACCAGTATGCTTAACCATCGATTAACCCCAATTACTATGAACCCATAATATTGATATTAACCATTGATATTGACCATTGACATTAATATCCAACCATTATTTAACAATTATCATGAATCATTTTACAATTTTGATAGACCCTTGATATTTAACTACTAACCATTGATATCAACCATGGATATCAACCATGGAAATTGACCATTGATATTGATACTTAACCATTATTTAACACTTATCATGAATCATTAATCTTAATGAACCCTTAATGTTTACCCATTATTCATCATATTAACCATTGATATTAACCATTGCTATTGATACTTAACCATCATTGATCATGGTAAAAATCATTGAAAACACGGATGTTGTGTCAGTCATCCTTTCGAGCCGCGCCGGCCCTCACTTCGTTTCGAGGTCCGAGCCTTGTCTCCCATGTCGCGGCCCGGGGGCTGAGCCTTGTGGTACGGGGGGATGATCGTAGCACCGCTCGTAACTGGTGCTTAACCCCAACTCACCTGATTTTGAGTAAGCCCAACTCAACCTTAGGGCAGTTAAGCCAACATGGGATGATCACCTCGTTTCGGATGGTCATGGGTGAGCAACTGCCCGAGTCGTATCCCCCAACGACTCGTCGCTGCTTCAGCCGCCGCGAAGCTCTCGCGAAGCACGGAGGTCGCCCGCCGCGTCCAAGTCCGCGCCAAGAGCGTTGTCGCAGGTTCGGAGTTGGAAGGATCTTGAAGTTGGTGGTTGATCTGGTTGGTGGTTTGAAACATGGCTATGGGTCAATATTAACCATCAATAATGGCTTATAATGACCAACCAAATCATAGGGAAAACAATGATTAATGAATTGATGGTTAATCGAAAATTCATCAGGGCAATGTTTATGCTCAATTGATGGTGAACTGATGGTTTGCAAGGGCTTGGTAGATGGTGATTTGATGTTTTCTTCGTGGTCAGTTGATGATTTGGTGTTTAGTCGGTTCCTGGTTGCTTCAAGATGGTTTGTTGTTTTCGACAAAACCATTTCAGGATGATTGCGGCGTTGACTTTCGCATAGGTTTGGGGCAACTAGCCATCGACCAGTTGCCTTGAGTGACGTCGGCGGTACCAGGTGAACTTCTGAAATATGGTGGTTTCTCAGGCCATAGGGGACCCCAACCCTATTTTGAGAAGCCATCATATGGTTTGAAATCAACATGGGTATCTACAATTGGTAATCCTTTTGGACGAATTATGACCAAAAGAGTTGTGTAACAAATGTTCCATTGCTTTGGCACCAGGTTTTCTGCTCATCAATCACTTGCGCTGACGTGAGGATAGTTGTTGGATACAGATTGGCCTGATGGTACCCTCCAAAACTGGTGGTTGCCCTGCAAAGTGAGTCTATTTTCGGTGTTGTTTCACGTTTTCTTCACGCGTACGCCTAGGGAATCTTCGACGGCTACCAGGGAATTGGCCCTGAACTTGTTTCGGCTTGCACAATCTATTTACATCAATATGCAGAGATTGGACAACATGACATAGAATCATCTGAGTATGTTGAGGCAACTCCACTGTATCCAACTTCCCCCCGAAATAATGTATATGTATAGAGTGTCATAGAAAATGATCGGATCATCCATCGCACCAAGGCGACCCCCGTATATGTCGCCCGCTTCGTCCAACGAGGACGAGCATTTCTCATACCGGATCTGTACCCAAACCTTGAAATCCTGTGAAAATTCAGAGGGATGCATAAACACTTCCTGTTCCAAGAGAAACGTCGCCTAAGATGAAAGAATTCTGCTTGGAATTGGGGGACCCAGCCACATCCCCAAGTTGTTTTCACAACTAGCAGCACTGAATTGTCACAGGGCTGCTCGGCAATTCTTCATTCAACTCTTCATGTTTGGATGCGAATGCGACGTTCGCAACAGGATGAAGTGCAAGACAAGTTAGAATCCTGTTGGTGAACATCGCACAAAAGCAACACACATCTATCCGTTTCAATTTGCCCCAAGGGGATACAACTGGGTATTGACATTTTTTGACCCACATGTAATCCAAGAAGCCATGTTTGTTCTTTGGATTGTCAAGCTGTTGACTTGCGTCGGATCCCAGCATGCTTGGAACTATTCCCCCAATTGGGTGGGATTCTTCCCTAATTCCCTATGATTATAAGGGTATTAAAAGTCCTTTCACTGGAGGATTGTTGGATTCTTCCCTCCAACGCTTGGGCGTTCCATTGGCCCATGGCTACCATCCCAACCTGTGCGCCTGCTGAGTACCTCTTCAGCGTGCCGGACGGGGGGCGGCCAATGCAGGCGGACGGGTGGCGATGCCGCCCCCAAAAATGGCCCAGGGTTGTTCCTCAGGAAGGAGCTACCCACTGGTAAGATGGCTGGCTCGAAAATTCAACATTATTATGTTCAGCAACAATAACAAGGATGGTTCATGGTTAGGGGATGATGAATGATGACCAACAATTATAGGGGTGGATGATTTCCTAGGGTTTGTCCGAATTCAGTGGTGCATTTTCCATTGCCATGTTGGTTTAAAAGAGGGTATAGCAGGCAATTTTCCAGAACTATATCTCAATTTGTTTGCGTAGCCGCGTCATTTCGCTTTGGCCATGTCTCAGCAGGATGATCCACCACAGAACTGCCGCCATGGCCACGACCTGGGACGGAAGTTCACATTCAGCGGCCGGTCCGCGAAGTGTTGCTTATGTACTTATGTACCCAATTTGTTGCAATCGACGTTGGTTTCACATCATTTGGTTGGTTTTTAACAATGAGTCAGTAGTTATCCTCTACAGGATAATCAAAACAGCCATTCATTTGGCTGAGAAATTCTTAGAATTTCCTAGACAACGTGGTCATTGAACATGTTCATTGCCTATGTGTGCGCACAAGGGGTACTGTAACTAGCCGGAATTGAAGATATGTGCCATGCAAATCAATAGTTTCAGGTACGCCATTTGTGAGCACCGCCTTGCAACGATCAACAATGGGGGTGACCATATTGCGAGATGCCTAAGAATGACAGTTTGGTCCGCCCCACAGGAAACGCTTCTGCAGTGCCTTATGAACGCAATTGTCCCCAATAATTTTCCATGATCAAGCATTTGTTTGAGTGACCATCATCATTTCAATCCGATTGACCTCCCATAGACAGTATGTTATAACTATTCATGTATACATACATCATTCTTATCCTATCCGCTATCAATCAACCATGTTTGACAGTTCTCAATCCATGAAGATTGACCATCGTGAAATATGATTGGCCCCATAATTGATCCTTTGAAACAATCATACTATTCATGTGTGGCATCATGAATCTTTGCCAAACTGAATCATTCAACATGATAGCGTTCTAGTTCAATCACCATCGTCAGCATCAGCAGCAGCAACAGCATCATCAATCATCAACAATCAATCATCAATAGTGAATCATCAATCCTAAATCATCAAGAATCCATCGTCAATAATAAATCGTAAGTCATTAATCATCAATCATCAATCGCAAATCATCATCCATCATTATCCCATCCTTGATCCCTGAACAGGTCCCTGGACACCTGGGAACCCGATGTCAGCTCCCAGATGTCAGGTCAGTACCTCTATGTCCCCGCTGCGACGTGCCATGGCGAAGGGGTGAGGAAGGGATACCGATTTGGATGGCTCGGCGAATGAGAAACCAACCCACCAACCCACCAACCCACCAACCCACCAACCCACCAACCCACCAACCCATGGTTAACTAGCTGGTTAATATTTGATAATGGGTTATAATAATCCAACAATAGTAGGGGATATGATATATACCAGCTATATATGGCGAACTGGGTCAATATTCACCAACCAACAGCAATGGTTTACTAGCTGGTGAATGGTTGAGAATGGGTGAGAATAACCAACAATACTAGGGGATATACCAACTATATGGCTATGGGTCAAGCAGTTAGCCAGCCAATTTCATGGGTGATAATGACCGACAATTTCATAGGGAAAACAGCCTGGTTAATGATAGGGGAACCAGGGGGACTAAGGGTTTTGACCCACTGCCATATTATTTGTTTTGCTCCCGCTTGCTGCAGGTCCATCCACTGGAGTGGCTTCTGAGAAATCGGCATGACAACTAAGACTGGTAATGACGCTATGCAACGTGCAATAGTGATAAAACAAAAGACCACCGGTGATAAATAATGCTAGTTCCAATCATGGTTTAATCTACTTATACGTAGCCATCATTTTTGAATATTAGCTGGCAGCTAATGATGATGGTTTATCATACTGAAAAAGCACCAATCATAGTGATATCATAACGATGAATGGGTGATAGCTATATAATCATAGTGATGATGAATGACGGGATGACGGGTAATTTTGCGCCAAATGATGGTTTATGGCTCATGGCGCTAAACGATGATTAGTGTGATGGTTCATGATGCTTCATGAGTCATTCGCGGTCGTTGGTTATGAGCCCTTGCCTTAGCCTTCAAGGGAAGCCAATTAGCCTTCAAGGGAAGCCAAGTCGGGGTTGCTTGTCAGGCGTCGCATGGACATGCGGTCCATTCCCGAGTTTTCAGGCGAGGGAATTAGAAGTATTCGGAATTGCTCAGCCTGGCTGGGACAGGGAGGGACACATGAGGTTTGGCCCGTCCTTTATCAGCATGGGAAAGTGGTTAGCGACGCCGAAGAAGAGTTTTCTGAAAGGGAAGATGAGAGTTCCAGGCAATACAACCGCCACAAAAAGTGGTGGCCGCGATGGGCTGGAAATCCTTCTGGTCAAGTACTGCGGCAGGGCCAACCTGTTCACAGAACAGTCCGGCAGAGGAGTGCTCGCCGAGACATGTGATCAATGCCGGCTTTGATACGGTCAACAAATGCGCTGATCTACAAAGACTCGCAGCATTCGCATAAATCTTCGTTATTCCAAAGCCCGAGGAAGCAGAGAATGCACGGAAATTGCAGGTCAACCGTGGAAGACAAGCGGAACATTAGACACAACGCCGGGTTTTGAATTTGACCTGGTTGGTGGTTGTTAACCATGGTTAATGGTTAATAATAGGGGATAGTGACCAACAATGATGGTTAAACAACTACCTAGTTGGTGGTTCCAAACCTGATGATCAAAGAAAAGCTTCTTGAGCACCTGCTTGGCGCAGAAGATGTGTCGGTTGATGTGCGTGCCAACGAAGTTGTCGTTTCATCATTTGCCCTCCGTGAGTTTTTCTTTGCCTCCGAACCAACTGACCCGCAAGAAGCTGATATTGATACCCTAAGCGTCCATACCCGGGAAAGTTCTCGGATTGAACCCTTGAAATTTACACTCTTCACAATTAATTAATATTAATTACAAGGTATTCAATGATTGAACATAAATCATCCTCCACATTTCCGCCAGCCCCATCAAGCCGTCCCACTGAGCCCGCAACGCTGAAACCCCAAACGTGCCTCGCCACGACTTCTAGGGGACACAGTATAGCCAAAACCGACAGACGAAAATGCCAGATAGCCCTAGAATGAGCAGAAAAGTCCGCCATTTTTGCTGATCACTTCTTTTCCCAGGTGAACTCGCCCATACCACACCCACGTCATTAATGTTTGCTGAATTTTAGCTATTTTCCTTTAGAAAAAATGTGTACCTTTTTCAACGGGCTTGTCATTTTCTAATGCCAGCTCAATGGAAACCTAGGTCCTTGGGATGTACCAACCCCCAGCAGCTCAGGCGCAGGGAATGGACTCGGTGGACACATCTCTGCTGGGAGTCCTGGTCGGGACACGTGCTTTCAGAGATTGTTCTCCGTTTCGGTTGGTTGTTGCCATTTGTTACAAACACCACCATGCAGGCAATGGATTTATCGGAAAGATCCAGAACACAGATCATTCATGTTTTTTCGCACAAGCCTGCGAGTTTATGGCACTTGTTTTAATACACACACAGCGTTTATCAGGACCGAACTCTTCAAACTCAACCACAGGGGATATCAAAATGAGATGATACAGTATGTGGCGGGGTTTTGCTTTGGTAGCTCCATTTCTCAATCTCCCCCTTTGTCCCATTGCGAATTCACATGTGTTCCCTGGCCGTCCGTCAGAACGGAAGGATCAGTTTCAGTATGGACTAACAAATGATGAGAAGTAGAGGTATCTCGGCACAATCTATCACTCCTAGGCAAGCAAGTCTTGAACAGCAATGACTCATGGATGCAGTTGACGCGGTTTCAAGGCAGAGCCCAAAATTTCAAAAACCCAAAACATGGTCAACCAGTGGCTACTTCATTGAGCATTTACTGATCATTGTTGACCAGAATGGATATTTGTATTGATACTCATGTCATTCTTCAAAATTGATCATGACTCATGATTGGTCAGTATGAAACTCCCAAGCTGGTGAAGCCAACCTAAGCTCCGGCTGTTCCGCCTGACATCTGCCAGGTAGCTGGTGCTTAATACCCTGGTGATGATCTGTTGACTCCAGCATGGCTCGGCTCAAGTTTGTGGGTCCCGTGTGTCGCGACGCACCGAGGTGAACCACTTGTGAGTTGCGCAGAATCGAATCAGTTGCCAATGCACAATTCAGCGAAATGTGGATGTCATTAGCAGGCTTGGGGAGGCCAAACTCTAGAGCACAAAGCCCTTGTGAATCAGGATTTCATCATGAGGTGTTGGTTAATTTCCGCTAACGTTGGTGCAGACAGCTTGGCATCGATGATTTAACATCGTGGTGGGATCATCAACCACTGTCATGTCACGTTTTATTGATAACAGTAGTCGTCATCCCTAAGCAACAATGCCATGTATGTCTTGTTCGCGAAGTGGCTGTGTTGAATCCTTGTTGCCAAGCTCAGATGCCAAAGACGAGTTGAGCGGTGCGGCGGTGCTCAGTTCTTGTCCCCAAAATCGTTCCACTTCAAAGTGGGATGCGGTAGAGGCAGCCGCCATCCGAGTGGCTAGGGGTCCCTATCTCAACTGGTTCCAGTTCGCAGATTTGGTGGTCACTCATAGGGGCTAATCACCAACGAGCTAATTCAACAACTACCTGCTGGCATGGATGTTTCTCAATTCATAGGGGACTCCCCCAGTTGTCATCCTTTTTGAATCATGTCTGGTAAACGAGCCATTGTGCTTGGAATGTCCCCTATTATTGCCTATCATCCCCTTGTGAGGAACCACCGTCAATCGTCCATAAGCCAACGATAACTTTGGGGTCTCCAGTCACTGGCTTGAGAAACACCATTTGAAGCGAACGAAGCATTTCAAAGTGTATAGCTTGACCCCTAGCCACGTTCCGTGTGTGTAGATCGCAAATTGATGATGTGAGACCGGAACTTGAACAATGTGGCCATGGTCTTGGTAACATGACAAGAAATGGGCGTTGCATGGGTAGTTCTGGTTGATGATGGTTGGTTTTAATATGTTTTGGCAAAGCTTGACAATGGTTGATATCATGGTGAAACGAAGCTTGACTGGTTGGTGACCAGTTTCTATTCTAATATTTGGGATGGCTGGTTCATTCACTAGTATTTTCATAGGGTTGAAACCACCAAGCACAAAAGATCATGAACAACCACTTGTTAACCACTTTGATCCACTATTATCAACCATTTAGTCTACTAGTTAACCACTAGTGAACCATATAGCCATATATGTTATAGAGGTTGGTTCAGCCACCAAGCAATTGCCTCATGTTGTTTTGACATACCCGGCAAGACACTGAAGACAACCGCCAGCTATGAGCGCAATTCTCCCAGGTTGGCGCATGGTTTTTCAACGGTATTTGGCTGCTGGTTGGAAACATGTTTTAAGATAAGCTGAATACTCCGTTTGTATCCATTTGTGGTATACTTACCTACACTATCCTATATTTGAGTCATTTGACATGCGAATGATAGCAAACGTATGCCTGTATGCAAATGTACCCTAATTACATGGAGTATCTGGGTAAGGGATTATGTGGTTAAGAATAAGGAATAATAGGCAGCCTTATTGGTCAAACAACTACGGTTCTACAGATCCACCAGAGCGGTGAAAGAAAATTTTGTGAGTTCTCTTTTTGCTTACCTGGCTTATAGGGTTGATCAATAAGAGAACCCACCTAGAACTGATTACTGTCAAAGCCATCCCAATACCTACATACCATACCCACCATAGCTACCTACCTACCATGCGTACCTACTTACCTACTCACCTATTGTATCTATTTACTGGTATCTACCTACCAGCGATCCATCAGCAGTCACCTTTTAGCTGTGGAATTGCGACCTCGACATCCGGGATGTTGGTGTTCGAAGAGCAAAGCTGTTGCTACGGAATTATAAGCACTGGTTGGTGGTCAACCATGGGTGGTCAATGCTGGTTGCTTGGTGCTGATTGAACAAGATATCAGATAGCTGGCTGGTTGTTTTAGATATATTTCATTTTCCAAGGTAATTCCTAACACATTATTGGTCGACTGATTTTTGTTCACAGGGGTTGTTGAAACCACTAACCAGAGCATCAACGATGGGGAACAACCATTATCATCATGGATCCGAGTGATAGTCAGCAATGATGAGAATGCAATGACAAATTTTGGTTCCAAGACGTGTACTGCACTGATTTCTACCCTTCAAGCAGCTGTTGTGTTCCATCATGAAATGTAGAGTTTCATTGCTGGTTGGTGGTCTCAAACATGTTTATCTTCCCTAGTAGTTATTAAGACATGGTTGGTTGACTGATATTTTTCATAGGGGTTGAAACCACCAACCAGTAGTAATCATCACTATTATCAATTTTTACCACTATTAATCATGATATTAACCACCAATTAACCATGGTTGAAACCACCAAGCAGATTGATCCTGATCTCCAGTGAACTCAGTTGTGTTGCTTTCCAGGAGGAATGTTCAAGCCAGGCGCGGTCCCCCGGAAGCATGGTGATTTCTAGCACGAGGATACCGGAGACCTCATCCCATCACAAGTTCGTGCCAATTGCAGACAACCCAGGGTATGGATGAGTGGCTTATGAACATGTGGCATTGGGTCAATATTAACCAACCAATCATGGGGGACAATGACCAACCAATAATAAGTAAAATAGAGATTAATCATAGGGGTTAATCATAGGGGAACCAGGGGTACAGGGTTTTGACCCACAGCCATGTAATAATTGCAAATCATCCCAGAAATATTGGTTGGGACAATCTATATTGGAAGCCCTTGAACCCAGTGATTGACACGCTCTAGGGGCTTCAAGTTCTGGTCCCAACGAGTTAACGTGCACGATTTTAACGATTTTTTGTTGCATGATATTATGCGCCCATAGGTTGGCGTAACTAATGAGATGCCCCGATAATCATTGAGAACGAAAAAAAGAATTATAGCTTTATATAGAATAGAATGGAAATAATCTAGATATTTCGGTTAATTTATATAGATCTATTAAATATAAAGTACATAATATATGTAGGGTTCAGAGTCCTGAAAATTTTCCAATATTCTTAAAATTAATTTAGATTATATTTTTCTAAATTATATATAAATAATATTTAATTAATATCTATTTTTGATTAATAATTATATTATTTTATTATTATATAATAGATTTAAAAAATAATTTATAATTATTTTTAAATTCTAAATAAAAAAATATATATATGGTATAGTATTATACCCCTCGGTTATGGTTATAGTCTTTTTCTCTCCGCTTGTGGTGGGGTGGGGTGGGGCGGGGTTGCGGTGGGGGGAATAGGGGTAGGTATGTAGTATATAACTAATATATAAGTAATATATAAATAGTATATAGGTAATATATAGGCAGATATTTGATGTATGGTATATAGGTAATATATAAATAAAATTTAATAATAAAAAATAATTAATAAATATTATTTATTAGGTGGTATATAATAAAATAATATTTAGATAAAAATTTTAATAATATTATTAATATATTAATAATATAAAAATAATATATTTATAATTTAAAAATAATGAATAAATAATATATAAGTAATTTATATTATAAATAATATATAAATAAATATTTAAATAATATATATAAAAAATAAACAAATATTTAATATTTAAATAATCTATTAAAATATAAATATTATATAAAAAATATAGATAAAATATATTTAGGTATGAAATATTTTAAATAAAATAGGTATATAATAATAAATTTTTTAAAAATTATATTATAAATATTATATAAATAAAATAATTAGGTTTTAAAAAAATATTAATAATATATTAATATATTAATAAAAATTTACAAAAATATTAAAATAAAATAAAAATAAATATTTTAAAGAAAAAAATATATTAAATATAATATTTTTTTAAATCTTATATTTATATAATCTAATTTTTTTTTAAA
>VSDK01003911.1:74246-101968 GCA_009767595.1 Symbiodinium kawagutii | reverse complement strand
GTTAGGTTGTGGTACGGTTTGCTGTGGTACGTTTGGATTTGGTGCGTTTTGCTGTCTGGTACGTTAGGTTGTGGTACATTTTGCTGTGGTACGTTTTGATTTGGTGTGTTTTGCTGTCTGGTACGTTTTGCTGCGGTATGTTTTGCTTTGGTACGTTTTGCGGTGTGGTACATTTTGACTTGGTACGTTTTGCTGCGGTACGTTTTAATATGGCACGTTTTGCTGTGATACGTTTGGTCTTGGTGCGTTTTGTCTTGGTACGTTTTACTCTGGTACGTTTTACTGTCTGGTACGTTTTGCTGTGGTACATTTTGACTTGGTACGTTTTGCTGTGGTACGTTTGGTCTTGGTGCGTTTTGTCTTGGTACGTTTTGCTCTGGTACGTTTTGCTGTCTGGTACGTTTTGCTGTGGTACATTTTGACTTGGTATGTTTTGCTGTGGTACGTTTGGTCTTGGTATGTTTTATCTTGGTATGTTTTGCTCTGGTACGTTTTGCGCTGGTATGTTAAGTTGTGGTGCGTTTTGCTGTCTGGTACGTTTTGCTGTGGTAGGTTTTGATTTGGTACATTTTGCTGTGTGGTACGTTTTAGCTCGGTACGTTTTGTCTTGGTACGTTTTGCTGGGGTACGTTTTGCTGTGGTATGTTTTGCTGTGGTATGTTTTGTGCTGGTATGTTTTGATTCGGTACGTTATGCGGTGCGGTACGTTTTGTCTTGGTATGTTTTGTTGTGTTTACGTTTTGATTTGGGACGTTGTGCTGTAGTAGGTTTGGCCTTGGTACGTTTTGCTGTCTGAGTCTTGGTATGTTTTGCGCTGGTTCATTTTGGTTTGGTACGTTTCGATTTGGTACGTTTTGCGGTGTGGTAGGTTTTGTCTTAGTACGTGTTGCTGTGGTACGTTTCGATTTGGGACGTTTTGCTGCGGTACGTTTGGTCTTGGTACGTTTTGTCTTGGTACGTTTTGCGCTGGTACGTTTTTGCGCTGGTGGGTTAAGTTGTGGTACTTTTCAATCTCTGGTAGGTTTTGCTGTGGTAGGTTTTGATTTGGTATGTTTTGCTATGGTGCGTTTGGTCTTGGTACGTTTTGTCTTAATACGTTTTGCCGTCTGGTGCGTTTTGCTGTGGTACATTTTGCTCTGGTATGTTTTGTGCTGGTACGTTTTAATGTGGCGCGCTTTGTCTTGGACCTTATAAGGTTGTGGTGCGTTTTGCTCTGGTACGTTTTGCTGTCTGGTACGTTTTGACTTGGTACGTTTTGCTGTGGTATGTTTGGTCTTGGTACGTTTTGTCTTGGTAGGTTTTGCTCTGGTACTTTTTGCGCTAGTACATTAAGTTGTGGTGCGTTTTGCGGCGGTATGCTTTATTATCGCAACCTTCCCAGCATTTTCTCCTACTTCATTATCATTACCATTATCTTCACCATCATTTTCGCTGCATCTGTAAATCAATCCGTTATTATTTTTGCTTCGTATACTTAAGGCTGCTATAACATCGCTTTTCTCGCTCTCGGGCCAACCGTCGTCTAGTTCTAATATTTTTTTAAAATAATTTTTATTAATATTTTATTTTAATTTTCTTTATAATTAATAAATGGTGGAAAAATATTGAAATACGAGGTTACCCGGTCCTATGATTTATATTAAATATTTTTGGGTTTTTTTAAATATTGATTTTGTGTAATGGGTATAATATAGTTTATATCGGAATATTAAAATAATTTCCGAATTAGATTTTGTTAATACCCCTGGCAAGACATTTATATATATATATATATATAATTATATTTTTTATTCCATATTATTTTTATAAATAATACATAGCAAAAACAATTTACCATTATTTTGAACAATAATCTTATTGTCAAACTAATATGAATTAATAATGTTGCTTTTTGAAATATTTATATTCAGATTTATGTTTTTGTTACCATCCATAGCGGCCCCAAGTCTGAGCCTGCGCTCGGCCACAACCCAGCTCCCTAGTCCGGTAGTTTTGCGCCAAAGCTATTGACAAAGAAGGCCCCATCAACTGGATGGGCCTGATAGGGGGGTTGCATGTAATGGTTAATGATGATTGGATAATTTGAAATTCATAAATATACACCATAATTAACCCATCCATTAATAATGGATAATAAAATTGCCCATAAAATGGTATTTAGTGGGCTCAAGCCAGGTATGGATCATAACCTGCCCTCCGGATAGTACCTCACATCCCAGCACTTCGGCTGGTCGCTTGGGGGATGTGAATAGCCAGAGCTACACGGGCCCTTCATCCAGAGCCAGCTGATGACTAGCAAGAAACTCCCTGGTTTCAAAATTGGTTCTGGTCAATGATTGGTGGGCAACAAGCTGGTTGCAGCCATCCAAGGTTTAACGATGAGGCATCTTTTTCCATCACTATCACTAAGCATTGGCATCAATTTTTTGCCAGGGCTTCGCATTAGTTTTGCCCCAACATGCATGCCAATGCTGGCTAATCAATTCTGAACTACCCAACTATGTATCAAGCAACCACTTTTCATCGATTGCATAATTGAATCCTTCTTCTCTTCTCCCAGACTTCTGGACCATCTAGACTCTAGGCCACCCTCTTTCAAAAAGGACAAGCCAAAAACACTGTGCGCAAATGTAACCATCATTCCCAACTATTGCTAATACCCTTTTGCTAGACCACTCCTAATAGCTTCTTAGCACCCCCTTGAGAGGGCCGTATGGATACCCGGGCTTCAAATTGCTCCCTCCCAACCAACAGCCAGGGTAACACCATGGTTGACGGCCTTGGACAACTTGCCATGTGCAGCGCGGTCCAAGTGCTCCGCTTCTTTGTTAATAGCATCTTGTGCCTGCAAAGGTAGCAGCTAGCAGTTTGTTACGTTGATGGATGAAACTCATGAATGAATGGTCTTGCGATCGAGGTATTCTGGGATGATGAATGGATCATTGATGAAACTGAACTAATGATGGATCAATGATTTCATTCATTATTGGTTTCAACAATTATTTCTTGGGATGATGGATGGAACTGATGAATGATACTTTGACTTGGAATTTTGCGGTTAAAAACGATCAAGTAGACCTCGTAAATGATACTTTTTGGGATAAGAATTGGTAAATTGGTAAATTGTGATTTTTTTGCCAGGGCGTCCGTAGCGGGCAAAGGTAAATGGTGATTGCGGCGACATACCTGCATTCTGGGGCCGCATCAAAGGCAGTACCTTTGGATTCAGCTTCCGTCACAGGAGCATTGGACCTCATGCCTCCACCGCCGCCAAGTTTTCTGTCTTCACGGCCCAATGGTCCAATGATTCATGTTTCAGGACCCTACGTGCATGTGCAAATGGTTATAAGCCCCATAAGGTAGCTTATAATCCCTAGAAACCATGGTTGCTGACCACTTACAACCATGGTTACAAGCCCCATCAGGTAGCTTATACCCCCTAGAAACCATGGTTGGTGATCACTGACCGGCTCGCCGTGGGGGTGCACATCCAGCCGTAGCGGTTAAAACGGCGTTACCTGTTGCCACAAGCTTCGCACCTCCAAGACCGAGTGGTGGGAGTAACCATAGACACGGTTAACGACCAACGTCCACCGACCAACTAAGGTCCACCAGGTTACATACTTTTGGGTAAACCTGGCGTTACATACTGGATATACATATAAATACATATAACATACATGGGACTAAGTAGGTTGGTTCGGAAATAATGGATAATACATATTAATACATACTTTTGGGTAAAATGTCAAAATACAGGGACAACAAGCAATGCAACAAGGAAGCAACCAAGCAATAAACAAACGAGCACCACTGGGATTTCCCATCACGGTTCATACAGATCCGAAAAAGAAAACACATCGACTGGCAGCCGTCGCCACTGATCAGCGGAAGCCCCTCTGAGTGCGTTGCCAGCCAGTTGATGTGAGACTTCCTGCGGCCAACGGGTGCGACCAGGTGTGTGCACCCCAAACCGTGTCCCTTGGCCCCCCTGAATTCCAATGGATTGATTGGGTAAGTCATGAGGCCGAACCAGTCGCAAAACCCCATGGGTTTGGGGGTTGCCATCTGATGGAGCCAATGATTTGCCCCCAACTGCACTCAAACATGCGGTTTTTGATGTCGATTCCAGTCTGAACTCTCAAGAATTGCACCCCACCATGGGTCAGAATGGCTTACTTCAGCTCCACTCTGGAGGTCTGATCAGCGTCACGCATGCCAACACAGCTATGCACAAATTTGTGTCTGATTAGAGTGGTGAACTTGCTTGCCATCATCGCCACCGCCATCATCATCATCATCACCATCATCATCATCATCATCATCATCATCATCGTCATCGTCATCGTCATCGTCATCGTCATCGTCATCGTCATCGTCATCGTCATCATTATCCTCGTCGTTGTCATCATCGTCGTCGTCATCATCATCATCATCATCGTTATCATCATCATCATCATCATCATCATCAACATCATCACGATCCATCACCTGTAGGTCCCGCTGTCGACCTAACATTGACAGGGGCATCGCTCAAAACATGTTGACACCTTCTGACAGAGTTTGGCATCGCTTGATACCAACACGAATAAAACATATATAAACTGGTTGATGGTTTCAACCCCTATTAAAAAAGTCAACCAACCATTTGTTAATAATTAATTACTAGGGAAAATAAAAAATGTGAACCAAACCACCAACAAGTATGTAAATCTCGGGGATTCAACAAACTCTGAGCCACACGTGTTGGGGATCATCTCCCAGCCAGCAAACGGTTTCACCAAGCAGCCCAAACAATGATGTAAGCTGATGGGCCGAATAGCCAGCCTTACCACGTAAACATATGGAAAAAAACGTGGCGAACGGCTGAACGGCTGTTGATATAGGTTCTGAAGACTATATGTTCATAGAGGTCATACAGCTCATCAACCCTTACAAAACCTGGTTCTCCAGACTCGACACCCTGGAGGCTCTAGAGAACATTCGAACAATTCGCTATACAGTCATGAATCGTCAACTCACCATCACTAACGAGCAGGACTTCCCAGTATCAAGCAATTAATCACTGCGCAACCATCCTCAAAACCATCACCCACCAGTTAATCATCAAAAGTCGCGATCAGTAATCATAATCAGTCATTATCGTTTTGGCTACTCAATTACTCAAATACTCATTGACTAGTACTGTCTAGAAATGATCATTTCATCGAGGTTATTGAGTAACCATCAGTTTTCTAGTCATTACTCATTGCCAAACCCTTGGTTCACCACCACACCATGGCGGAACACCATAACCAGCTGCTGTGGCACGTCCTCATCTGCGTTCGAGATGGGTATGACAGCGTGCTCTCGTTCCACTGGTCGGTGTCGAACTGACTCACGCCCTTGGGGACCTTGGCGCGAAGGCGATCGAGTTGATCCATCTTCATTCAAGATGGCTATGGCAAATTCCTTGGATGTGATTGACAGCTACTGGTAGTTACTGGTAGTTGCTGGTAGTTGCTGGTAGGTTGCTGGTAGTTGCTGGTAGTTACTGGTAGGTACTGGCAGTTCAGCATCGCTACAAACCACCAGTTCATTGATTATCATTGATAGTTATTGGTAGTTACCACGACTCGTCACTCTTCAGGTGTAACCACATTCCGGAACACCATAGCAGCAATGGCTATTTGCAAACCCTGCTCACCAGTCGGATTATCATTCACTGTTGAGGGTGGTCGATCAGCCAGGAGTTGCTTGAACACTCCCACATACTCAATGGATCAAGCCAGTGACCAAACGTTTACTTGATCAAATGCCATTATTATCAACCAAATTTGCTCGGTAGATTGACTACAGTATATATCATGACTGTATCGATAATTATGTTCGAACCAAGAGTATTGGTCATATTCGATCCATGGACCCTGCGCCCGTCTTCCTAATTTTGTTGGTATTTGTGGCTCGCAGTTTGTCATTGCACCGGCCAACGTCGATATGAGGAGGGTCCAGAGTTGCTTTAACTGGTTGGGTAGTGATGTTGATATGGATTACTGTAGGAATAATAGGAATAGTTTTACAGCAGGGGTTAGTATTGGGTAGTGATATGTAGTGATGGTTAGATATGGTTAGCGATGCTTACACAGTACTGGTTCCTACATGCTACAGCTGGTTAGCAACCCACCAATCTCTCCCATATGATCGGGAACAACCAGCAGCAAGGGCCAGGACCACTGTTAACAAGCTGGCTTTGGTGTAAATCAAGTTAAATCAAGCACGGTTTCCACATGTTTCCCCCGTTTGAAGCAACAAAATGCCCCAACCTCCTTATAATTACCGTTGGAATGTGAACACAGGAGCCCCAAGATTCACATCGTGTGCGCCACCTCGTGGCCGGAAGCTCGTTGAGCCACCAAACCGCCTGAAATGAACGAGATCTTCCCAGTACTTCCCCAAGAAATATGGCCATGGCTGGATCCACGGCAAAGCTTTCTCTCAAAGTGATCAATTTTGACCAACTGAATTTTTGGTAGACCACTTTTTTTTTGCCAGGGCCTCACTTGGTAGACCACTTACTTCATCAAATGTTTGTCAATTAGGAAGGCAACGCATGGCAACGCCCAGTCCCCCAATGTGAAGCTGCACTGAGGTGTCGGGCCGCATGGCCACGCATGTAGCCAGGTTGACCCACCAGGAGGCTGTTCATCTTCCAATCGGGGTCCTGGTCACATAGCGACTGAGTGACAGACAGCAACTGGTGGGACTGGAGCTGCATAGCTGCAATGTGACCATATAAATATACAACCTATCAGCTTGCTTCAAACCATAACCAACAACTCATCTAACCGTACAATCGGATGCCTATATATCATCTGTCAGCACGGTTCTATCTATGCGTGACTATTGAATACACCATATGAATAGATGTAAACATATCGCAGCACGCACATATGGTCTATCCCTGTGCTTCAAACCTATAACAACCAGCTTTACCAAGCACCAACTTGGCAGAACTCCACCTTCGGATACCTTTGGCAATCACCGGCAGCCGCAACGCAGTGCACGCCTTCATGCTTTCGGCGTTGATATGTACAAACCGCGAGGCATTGTTCCTGGGGTTCAGGGGAGCCTCCGGTGTTGACAAAGGTTTCTAGCAGTTGCTATGGTGAGAATACTCGCGGTTGAAATAATGGTTGAAGATTTGGATCATTGCCGTTAATGATGTTCCATGATGCTTCTTGGTTCTTCGTGAACATAGTTCTAATGATGCGTAAAGATGGTTGGTGATGGTCCGGTTCATAATGCTTCATGATGGCCAATGATTGATTTGGTGCTAGCAAACCACCACTAGCAGGAGATTTGGGTTCATAGTTGACACGTGGCATCATGTGGCAAAAATACAAATACTATATAGTGCTCTAATATGCGCTAATAGTACTTAAGCACATTGAGCGGCCACGATAGTCATGATTACAATAGTGATCATAAACGTTGTAATAACTCACGAATGTTACTTACCGATGGTCAATGAAGATTCATGATAGTGCACGGTGATAATAAGGCAACAATAAACATGCTCGGAAAAGGCCAGCAATGGCCATCAATAGATTGTTATCATCGTTTGTGGTTCGCATTGGCTGTCTGCAGTGAGATCAAAGGTAACTCACAAGTGGCAGGTCTGCATGGATGTTATCAAGAGAACGCCTATGTTGCGGGGATTTCCATTGGATAATTTTCCATGTTTTTGCAGTCTGACTGAAAGTTTGAACATGAGGGCTTGCACAGCTGATCCACCAGCCATCTCAAATGTTGCCCTAAGAGATGGATGGTCAACAAAGCCTTATACATCATTCATGGCAGCAACCATCCCAACAAAACCGTCTTGATAGGTGCAAATGAGAGTGAACCTGCCTCTGAATCTCAACTACCAATCTTGGGGGAAACTGATTTGCGAAAACAGTTCAAGCAACTAATTGTGATCTAAAGCTGCTAAAGCAACTAATTAAAGCTTTTAATTGGCAGCGACATGATGTGATCATGGCGGCTTCCACTTTTCTACCCGTAGCGAGTCGAAGCTATGGCATGGCGCCTGGGGTGCCCCCCCAACCAGGTCGCCCACACATCTCATTTTTCTGGTCCTTCTCACTCGAAACAGCTGCATGTGGAAGGCTGTTACATCCTCAATCCCAAGCGTACTATACAGTACTTGTATCCCAGGTTGGCTACTTAACCACTTTGCCTTGGGATACAGTTCTTGCTGTTTGGTATTGTCCGGGCCATGCCGCATGAGGTCAGGCAGCGCAAGCCAAGCCAAGCCAAGTCACTCCAGCTCTTCCGCTTCAACGAGAGTAGGCCCCACCTCAGGGGTGGGCCATCGTGAAGGATTTGCTGCCGCTGCATGCTATTACTTAGCATGACTCGTACGGGACCTAAACAACCATCATGCTACCAATAGTTGATGATGGAACATCATTAACCACTTAATGATGGGTTGCTCCTTGATGATATTGATGGAACTATTAGCTTGGAACGATTTACATATTAGCACTAATTAATAATAATAGTTAATGATAGTGAAGTTAACTATTAGCAGTTAATTGATGGTACTTCATGATTAATAAGTAATTGTTAATCAATGATACTTGATGACTAGTAACGAACATCAACCACCAAAAGATTATTCACAGAAGACTTGGAACATGCACAAGAGTGCAAAAGTATCGGCTCACCCAACTCCAATCTGAACCAGAAACACATAAAGCATGCCAAAGTCAGGAAAACCCCATCTAACAATCGTGAACCACTTTGCATTTGCATGGTGACTATCCACGCAAGACCCGGCATCCTCTAGGAGCAGCAACAATGATGGCAAAACAAGATGACATACCTATACTTCAAGCTGCTCTTTGCTGCACATAGAATTACATACCATAAGCAAGTTACCCTCGGGTAAACTAACATGGCAATGGAAACAAACACCACCATTTTGTTAGGAAAACCCCTGGGCAATGGTGGATTTTCCATTGCTATGTTAGTTCACCAAAGGGTATCAGTTCAAAATAGTTCAAAGTTGGCCATGGAAACCTTGGCTTTTCACCCTCACGACGACAGCACCCGGCAGGTAGGTCCCCCATTGGATCCCCCACCACTCCGGTGCGAAGCAACGGATGCTTCAACAATCTCACGGGGAATTGCTCCTCCTGGCCAAAACGGCTGGGGCGTCATCATAACTACCACGTTGGTAGCGAAAAATAGCTGGTTATAATCATGATTCAAGGTTGCAGTCATGATTCAGGATGATATTTATCACTACCATGTTCAAGGTTGATATTCACAGTGGCTAACAAACCATACCCGCAATTAAACATATAGAAATAAAACCCACTTCTATCCACCTAAGTGGATGATGTCATACTGCACAAGCCCATAAACAGTTGCCATCCAACCACAAATGAGGGAACATGAAGGGCTATCTGGTTGCATGATGTCGTACGATGGTATGTGGTGTTGCCAAATCTTCATGCTTTCTCGCCACGAACGAGCAAATCTTGGGGGGTATCAGGTACCACATGGTACCACTATGGCATGACCCAGAAACCATCCAGGGGGAATGGCTTCAATTGTAACTTCTGCTCGTGCGGTAAAAACTGACACCGAATCAAATCAACTTCGGTATGGCTTGTCCTTGGCCCAAAAACCATGTTTTTTCAAACAGCAATGAGGCGGTCTGATGGGATTTGGCTAGGCAATCGATGTCCTTGAGAACCGGCCATGAAATGCCATGAATTTTCTCTGCTCTTGTGGGCCATTGACGGAACCAAAGGTCTCCTTCGTGACACATCCGAAAATCTGAGTCCAAAAGAAAATCAACAGAAACCGTCTGGCCCAAGTCTTGGGGGACGGACTCCGCGGAATCTTGGTGCGACTGGCATGCTGTTCTTATAGTTTGCAACACACACCTAGGACTCCTCCCGGTGGAAAACTGGAAACACCACGGACATCACACGATATCACGCTCGATCTTCTGGGACGGTTGAAAGCGCAGTGGATTTGCTCAGCGGCGAGTAGCCAATGACATGATGATGGCTCCAACTCCCAGCGCATCCTTGAAACGAAAGGGCAACCACGCCAATTGTTTCACCATCATTGACCGCTGATTAAGCAATCAGTTTCATGACGATCAGCACTGCTAAACCAATTGTTAAGATGACTTTTAGTTATTAACTCACATGATCATTCATGAGTTTTACCGTCCCCCGTTGCTATGCTTGGTGGATCATGCCACCAGCTGCACCCAAGCCGCCACCTCCTCTTCAACCTGCGGGGCTGCTGCAGGTTGCACCAGCCAGGCTGTCCTGTGGCGGAGGTTGCGGCGAAGCAGCATTGAAGTGGTCCCCAGGTTGTGGGGATTGTGCACGGCTCTCACTTTGAAACAGTTGGCTTATCAACACATAGCCCCGGGTTTGCCAATGCCAAGCGATCCTTTGGAGTCGCTCATTTTACTGGCTCGGAAATGAGGGCCTCCCCAGGGGAACGATCACGTTGACGGGCTCAGCACGCCAAAGTCTCCTCTAACTTGATCACATTGGGCTTCTTCAGCAGGTCTCCTCATATAGCTTCCTTTAAGATCCTTTAAGATTCTTTGGGTGCCCAACTAGTCAAGTACTCCATTGGATCTGCATGCCATTGCACAGCCGCCATGACTTTGGCCTTCTGATGGTTACTAAATCTGTCGATTCTTTGTGACGCCTGCATTCTCCACAAGAGTGGTGATCGAAAATCCGAGCTGAAAATAGTGGATAGATTTCACATGAACCTCGAGGTTGATCAAACAATGCTGGAAAACTCATGACGACAATCTGCAAATCGAATCGTCGGCCAATGGTGGGTCTTGCTTGGAAATGCTTATAACTCTCACCTAATCTCACCTACCATTAAAATCAAATAACTGCAATAGTTTTACGCCTCTCAAAGAACTGCTAACCATTAGAATGGTTGACCATAGCAGCTGCCATCGATCATTGCTGCCAGGGAAAACAGTTTCAACGGCTCGTCCCTGCAAGCATGGTTTCGACTGAGCATAAGCCATCAAATTTACGAGTTCAGCAATCATATATGGCTATGGGTCAATATGAAACATCAATAATGGTGGACAACAACCAACCAACTATAGGGAAAATAATGGTTAATGACAGGGGAACCAGGGGTACAGGGTTTTGACCCACTGCCATAGAAAGTGAACCTATGGACATAACTTAACCAAGTCTGAGTACAATGCTTGCACAATCAAAAACATTCAACGTATTGTATCCATTATCTCCAAGCCCCACAACGCATGCATGCGTCTTTGTTTACTATTGTTACTGAAACCAAGGCATGCAATTTTCAGCAAGGTCTTTCGCTGGTGGTCTCAGTCCCAAAAATCTATTTCATGGCAAACTACTAGCGATAGCTGGCCCCAATGATTGTTTGCCATTACCACAAAAAAGGTCATATCGTGAACGCTTTTCCTTGTTGTCAGCTCTAGCAAAAATACGTGATATCCGTGATTCTTCTTATGAAAAGTGGTTCCAAGATTCAAGCCCAGCCAGATTTTCATAGATTTTCACCATTCCCAGGTGCAACCGGGCGCCCGCACGCGCTGCCAACCACTTGAGGCTTCCTTATGCAGCGCAAGAGTCAGAACGGCTGGGCGTTTGAGACCGTTCCGAGCGGGGCTTTGAAGGATGGACTGACATCGCTTATGACGAGCTGGGGATGTAAGCATGGGATGAAACACGAAAACTTGAATGGTTGAAATATATAATTGTTAAGTCAAGTTATTAACCAATAAAACACTCGAACTTGGATGGAAATCCAAAGAATGAATCCATGACCGAGTGGTTATCTGGCCCTTCTGCTTAGGCAACCCATGGCGCTCCTCCAGGGCAGCATTTGCACTGCCAGCCTTAATCCCCTGGAAAAACCTCCCAGACTGGGCACAGTGGATGGCAGGCCTACAATCAAGGATCCTCATATTCCAAATCGCTCCTCCTGGCTCCTTTGCTCCATCCCAATCAACCGCCCAGTACTCCCATGTGAGTGGAGGGGCAAATCTGAAACCTGCCATGGAATAGGCAGGTCCCTGCTTGGTATCTAATCTGATGCTTGGCTTGGTCAAGCCTTGATGTTCCCGAGTCACAAGTCTTCCTGCAACGTTCCCTATGAACAAATACAAGGTGAGATGTTTGGGGTTGGCTTGTTTGGTATTGTTTGGTCATGTTGTCACAGCTTTGGTCCAAAAGAAATGGCTGACAGTGAACAACGGTGAAGTTTGGAACTGATGCGTCAAAACAAAAAGGTGGTAAACCATGGCAAACCTCATAGCTGTATAGTTACCAACATTGATTTGCAATTACACCAAACCTCTCAATCACAAAGCTTCAGTTAAAACATCCATACTCCGTCGTTGTGAGGGTCTTATTGTAAAATTGGCATATGTTGGGTCATTTGCTGTACAATAATGTCGCTTGTGAAAGCCGGGTATCATCTATTCTCGCTCGCCATTGACCAGATTTTCATCACTGGCTTCACCTTCACCATCACCATCATCACCATCACTATCACTAGCATAACCATCATCACCATCACCATCAGTCCATCACCAACATCACCTTCACCATGATCACCATCTGTCCATCATCATCATCATCATCATCATCATCATCATCATCATCATCATCATCATCATCACCATTGTCATCACTCCATCACCATCACCATAGGTCCATCACCGTCACCATCAGTCCATCACAATTACCATCACCACCATCATCATTATCATCATCACCATCATCATCAGTCCCCCATCATCATCATCACCATCACATACCTTCATCACTATGGTCCCCAGAATCCATTGGCGGCACCAGCATGTGCTGCCCAAGAGTCTCCCGGGGCCTCCCCAGGGACTCGAAGTCAATTTCCACCTCTGTGGATCCTTTGGAATCGCCTGTCCCAGCCGGTGTGCATCCCAACCAGCGGTGTACCGACCACTGATGGGACATTTGGGGAGCAGTTGATGGGTTTTAAAAAATGATAAATCAACTGAAAAATATGTAAAAATATGCGTTTTACGCGAAAAAAAGATGGTAAATCACCCCAAAAGATCAAGGCACGCCGCAAAATTTCGTTTGGCAGAATTGCATCAGCATGGCAACGCAGCACGAGTCAGCGACGAGTCTGGAACACACTGTGAGCCCCGTGTGCCCCCAGCGCTGCAGCGACGAAGCTGAACATCCAGCTGCAGAGACATGTAGAGACTAAGGACAGCTCACAATAGTCTATACGGGTTGGTGGTTGAACCACCCCTGTAAGCAGGGTTGACTGGTGATTAATAATGGTTTATGATGGTTGATAATGATCATCAGTGGTTGGTGGTTAAACCAGCCCTATGAAAAATATTAGTCAACCAACCAGTTGTTAATAAATACTAGGGAAAACAAAAAATGGTTGAAACCACCAAGCAGTATAGCCTGAAGCTGGTCCAGAACTGATCGAACTTGCATCTACCAAAAGCCGGAAAACCCGGTTGACCAACAAAGTAATTTGGAGTGTAATTTGTATGCTATGTAACATGTTTCAATATACATATACAAGTATAATGTGTATATATATATATATATATACGTATAAATCATATACACACATATATTATATGGATGCAGGATGGCGGCTAAGTGGACGCTAAACACGGCCATGTAAACCATGATGCCACGATGCCAGTTCCAGCCTCGGGCCGAAGCTTCCTGGAGGCAACCATGGGGCTGCTTGGGCTTCGGAACGGTGAGCCCAGGATTGATTGAACCGAGTCAGCCATCCAGGCACAGTCAGGGAGGAGGCATGTCTGTGTAGTCATCAGCATTTGTATAGCATCATCATCATCATCGTCGTCGTCGTCGTCGTCGTCGTCGTCGTTATCACCACGAGCATCCATGGTAGTCGCCACTTGGCAAAATGACCAGAATGTCAGACGCCAACTTCCCTCATGTCATCACCATAACCCATTCAGTACACCAATGCCACCACTGGACTTCTAAGCACAAACCAAATGTCGGGTAGTGGAACTGCATGGCTTGGTGAACGGTTGTCCAAATCATCGTTTGGGGTAGCTGCACCGGTGGCCATCGCCAATGAAAAAATGCTCGTTCTCCCGGGCTCTTTGAACATGGACACGGCCTCAATAGAGGAAAAATCCTACAAATTTGGTGGTTTCTCAAAATATCGAACCCAAAAATGTTTAGTTTGATATTTACTATCAACGATCACTAAACTGGTTGATTTGGAGTACCCCTATGACTTGAGAATGCGTCACATAGCACCTGTGGCAATACCTTGCATCATCCCTTACTATTCACTTCTGAGATTGATATTGCATCATGATGATGGTCACCAACCATCTTGTTCTGACCGTTGAGACCGTCACATTGACCCTAACATTTTGGTCACCAACCATCGGACAAAACGTCCGCCTGCCCCCGCAACTTGCCAGGTCCTGCTTGGGTGCAGGCAGCCAGGAGGACAAGGAAGGGCTGACGGCTGGCGGAGCAGGCTTCGCCTGCGCGAGGCCATCCCAAGGAGCCCTCGGTATGGATTTGGCGGTTTCCTGGAACAGGAACCCTGAAAAATGGATGGTTTACCAAAAATGGTTGACAAATTGGATGATTTGGGGGAAGCCTTGTTTTGAGAAACCACCATTTTTTGGGGCCAGGGAAGAACTTAGGGTGGAGGGATCACTCTTTGGGAAACAGCCCTTGGCTCGATGGAGCTGCCTGCTACCCCGCTCACGATTTTCTGACCCAATTCAGAACTCTTGGGCCAACGCTTGCAAAAGCACCTGATCATATTTGGACATCCCACATGAAAAACAAAAATGGTACAGCCGAACCACCATCCGAAACACAAATTTGGATTGGATGCTCTGACAGGGAATTGCAAATGCCCGTTTCACCACTGCACGGTGCTCTTTTTCGTCATCTTTATCGCTGCTTGTCAATTTCCCAAATCTACGTTACATGAGATCTTGGCTTGGTTCTTTTCAGGCGATGCTGGATGATCAATCGCAGTCATTCTTAACGGTCGCCATGATAATCCTAGAGCAAAACATCAAGCATTCCCCAGTATGTCAGGTACCAATCATTCCCCCAACATACAAAAAAAAAGCAATCAACATGGTCGGTAGTCCCTAGGAAACAAGCTCTTACCCAAATCAAAGTTATCCAGGCTTGGTTTGTACCTATGATAAAACGTTCCCTTTTCGAATCGAAGTTTGTCTCCTCATGCTTATCCAAATTGATGAGCTCCTCAGTTCGTGGCACTTCGTCGTAGTCGTTGGAAAAATGGTTCCCTCCTCAGTGGTCACCACCGAAGCCTCAGAATCACCAACGATTTTTGTGGACCACTGCCGGTTGTTGGCCATTGTAGCAGCTTGTCGTTGCCGGATGAGTTTCACCTCCACTGCCTCCACTCTTAGCACTTTTCTGATTCTCGTGCCAGCTGGGGCGCGTATCGTCCATCTTGGACTCACCGCGAACGTCGAATAGCTGTCCCACTCTTCAGGTGGAAAGGCAAGAGATTCAAAGCCATTATTCTTAACGCCCATATGGGTGTTTCTCAAAATAGGGGTACCTCCCAATCATCCATTAGTCGTCATTTATAGAAATAAACCAACCATTTATGGGGGTCCCCTATTTTGAGAAACAACCATATGAAGAATTACCGTACCATGGGCGCCCAAGTGAGCCATCATCAATATTGTCAACCTCTCAGTGTTCCAAGGCACTTTTGTTATTTCTCAGCCATCATTAATGAACCATCATGGATCCATGAACCGTTGTTTGTACCAAACAGTGCTGACCACATTACAGTTTGGGCTGCTGCTGTTGTGTAGAGGCCAACAAGACCGGTACTGCATTTCCCTGCAGAAAAGTAAATCATTCGCCATTTGGATGTGCATTTCTGCCCAGTTCCCTGGGGTATTCGCTCATGCGCATCGCGTATCACCAGTTACGTTCACTTTACGAGCCGTGAGCCGGCGTAAGCCGTTGCCAACCATCGCTTGCCATCAGTAACAGTACGCAAGTGTTATGAACCTTTGTCAATCCCTATTCCCCACCATTGACCATTCGTTCTTTACCATCTGCCATGATCAATCACTATAAGCCATTGTCAATCACCATTCACTCTCTCTCACACACACACCAGTAATCATTTTTACTCGTTTGTGACCCCTTGTCAACCATCCTTCAACCACCACTAAAAACCAATAGTAAAACATCCTTCAACAATTACTTGCCATCTTAACCATCCTTATCAAGCATCCTTTAACCATTGTTACCCTTGTTACCCACTAAAATGGTTAAAACTGATTTTCAAAACTCTAGTTTATAAACTAATAGTTGTTGTAGTTGTTTAAAAACACTAATTATCTTATATCACTATCCATCATTATCCTATACTATCATCCCAATTATCCATGCCAAGGGGCCAAGGGGGTGTAAAAATGCTAACACCTTCACCACCAAGGTTCTAGACCCACCGAACATCCGGAACACTTTGCCGCCGTGGCAGTCGCGCTGCTCATTGGGGATGGTCCTTGTAAGAATCAGGGGGGAATAAGCCACGCCTGTGGTTCACCAGTTCCATAGGTTGGTTCACCAGTTTCATAGGGTGGTCAACCAGTTTCGTAGGGTGGTCAACTAGTGTGATAGGGTAGATGGTAGTTGACTAGTAATGATTGATGGGGCGAGTGGTAGTGATTGTTAGGGTCAGTAGTAGTGTCCTCTAGTGTAACCACTAGATACCACTAGGGATTTCCACTACCATTAACTTTCTGGTGCTTTTGTAACATGGGCGGAAAAATCATGGCTGGGAAACCGCCAATAAAATGCTTGATAGCAGTTGATCACCAGTAGCAGTTTATTGTTTCAAAGGCCACTAGTAGTGCTTTCTGTGGGGTTGCTTTCTGCACTGTTAACAGTATATAGCGGTCACCAGCAATGACTCCGCAACCAGTTGATGATACATCACCACTTAGATTGTTAGTATTTTGCGAGGGTTTGTTGACAAGGGATCTCGAATGAAAACTGGCAATAGCCATCGGTGTTTTTGCTTTGTTGATTTAAGGCGCCGAACGCTGTTGAATAAAGCCAAGCCGGTTGACTGGATCATGAATCAAATATTCATTGAAATGTGTTTGATGACTCATCAGACTCAAACCGAAGCCTGCTGATTCTTCGTTGACAAAATGGTTTCCTTATTCAACATATTACTGTCATGTTATTGTATAATTGTATCGTCAAGTTCTCTTGGTGACTATCACCTGGGCTGGTGCGTAAATGACACAGAAACCTCAATGAAAAAGCCAACATGAGATCGAGTCTAGCGAAGGGCTTCGCATGTGGAAGTACGCAACATGATGAACCGCACATGTTTTGACTGCTGTGATTCCCTGCCAAGCCATTCCACTAGTCATAGTTTATCGTTAACCATAGATTCGATATTTCATAATCATTGCCATGGGACTAGAAGCCACATAGTTGATTATAGACCATATATTCTATTGTTAAAGCGCATTAAATATAGTATCTCTCTCTATATTGTTTTGATGGTATATATATATATATATACGGTTATCCACTGGTTATGAACTGGTGGCCATTGGTGGTTCTTGGGTGATCCGTTGCCGATCACTGGCATTCCCTTGGAGTAAGCAATGGTTTGCAGGCGACAGGTATTCGAGCAAGGATCCTGACATAGCACGAGTTGATTCCACTTGTCATCACAGTGGGCGGATCAATCCTGATTGGTGGTTTCAACCCCTTTGAACATATGGTGGTTTCCTAAAATAGGGGATCCCCAAAATGGATTGTTTATTTATTCCTACAAATGATGAAAATCGGATGATTTGACGGGGGTTACCAACCATTTGTTATAACCGAAAAGACATTGGAAAATAAAAAATGTTCAAAACCACCAACCAGAATCTCTTTGGGTACCCTCAGGCCACACTGGCGAAGTGAAACATGATATGCCACTCAGCATGAAGGTCCAAGTTTGGTCGTAGATGCCGCAGGCCGACTCGCCGACTTCAACTTCGACGCATCTCAATTGCCTCATCACTGCGGCCAGCGCGGTGGAAAATTCTAGCCGCCAAGTAGCCGCATTCTTCGCGGTAGACATAGGACATAGCAGCCACCACGGTGACCAAGAAAAACACCACCATCAGCGAAATGACAGATCTGGAATCTTCGAGCATTTCCGTGCCCACCACCGTAAGATTCACATCATAAGGCACCGGTTTACTACGCAATATGAATCCCATTTTGACACTGACACCGTTGGCAATGTATGGGATGACAGGGGTATTGATGTTCAATTTCAAGTCCAGAGCAAAACGGTTTGATATTTCGACCATGGAACTGTAGAACTCGGGGTCCAGTCTCACCAGCCAATCCTTTGCAGGTTCCATATCCGTGAATGCTGTATAAAGGGTAGCTTCCAGCACCTCTGCGTACAAAGAATCTTTGTTGGACTGAAAAACGTCACCAGTAACCTGCATATCATAGACTGGATCGCCAGGTTTTGCGAAAAAATGTTGGGGCGGAAAATCCAGAGTCGGACTGGAATATCGAACGAACTGGGAAGAGTAGTTCCTGGACTGCTCTTGCACAGGAACCAACGTCCACTCATACTTCTTCGCCAAAGCTGTCAAGCAAGCTTCCATGTCGGGAAGAAAATTCATCTCGAAAAACACAGCGGACAACAAACGCCAGTAGTCGGCGTCAGCGACACCATCGACTACCAGCCTGAACTCCAGATGCCAGTCCCAGTTTCTATTCAATGAGTACGAGTATTTAGTCCAAGCAAACTGCTTCGGTATACACTCGATGTCTACAACATCTTCTCTCTCCAATCTCAAGGCTGCATCAGCTATCCACGGAAGCATCTCAATGGCAGGTCGAGCGGTTGAGCTTCCATATTTTCGATATGTGAGCCGAGCGCAGACTCCATAGTAATCGTCCACTGTCAAGTTTTGGAAGGTTGCACCTCTGCAGTCCACCTGAAACTTCAGTAGCTGTGGCCGATCGGGCGTCAAGTTTCGTGGATCGCTCTCGAAGCACTGGTACTTGAGCCCCATTCCACGGATCCTGCAGCCGTGACCCGGATACATTGGAAAGGCCTCGGGTTTTCGGCGATCAAAGAACTCCTCCTCTGCCTCATATGGTTCCACAGACTCCAGCGAAACAAAAACACCCGAAGCCACCGACAGCGCTGTCGCCGCTGTAATACCATGGCGAAGCATCGATGCATGGACCATACCACAATCCTTTTCTTTGAAGCAAGGATTCCAGGTGTCATTGGTACAATTAGTATCAATTAGTGGGATAATAACCCATGGTAAGCATTGAACCCATGGAGATTGAATTCATATCAGTCATGGATGAGTGAGTATATATATATATATGTATTATCAACGCAACTATTGAAGATAAACTCATAGACTCACTATAGGCGATATTGCAGGATGCATTGGAGCAGTTGGACTGATCCATGAAGATTCAATCAATGACGATCATCCCCTAGATGGCGGCTTCTTTAATATGGCGAACCCCCCAAAAATGGCTGGTTTATTGCTAGAAATGGCTACAAATGCTTCATAGACTGGATGACAACTGGGGGCCCTAGCTACCTCGGGGAATCCAAGGCGCCGGTCCCTGCCAAGCGAAGCTGGGTCGAACCGCGCAGGTGAGCTGGGCGTGCGAAAGCTACGTCCATAGAAGGAAACGGCTGGGGATTTTTTTTCATGGCCACCCCATACAAGGGGGGCCCACAACCACTCAGGTTAGTTGGTCAATAACATTACTGGGGTTAACTACCGGTTGTGGGGGTTATAACCTAACTTATAACTGCCAGGGGCCCACCTTCTAGGGGTTAATCACCAACAAGCTCACATAGTTCAACAACTACCTGCTGGCATGGATGTTTCTCAATTTGTAGGGGCGCCCCCAGTTGTCATCCAGATCATGAACCATTTGTCGCAATAAACCATCCATAACTTTGGGGTCCCCTATATGGCTTGAGAGGCCACCATATAAACATCGGATCCCATGATATGGCCCTATCCCATTGACAAATCAGCTCATGTAGATTGGGCACTGGCCACCCAACCACTGACAACTGATGCTTATTCGGAAATATTATGAAATATTTTTGTTGGATCTCGCGCTCAGAAACTCTCCTGAATACCCAAGGATTTCAATGAAATAAGTAGCAGCAAGTAATAAATTGCATTTGCTTACCTCCAACCTGCTGGCCGTCCCATTCCTGTTGTCAGATTCTCGTCCCAGGTGTAGAAGACCTCCGACCAAGCAATCAGCGCCTCATCTTCAGATGTTGCCTGAGACTCATTGTCACTAGAGCCTTCAGCGGCGTTCATCTTCTCCAGCTCCTGCAGTCGCCCCCTGCTTCCAGCTGAAACCGCTGTCTGTTGGTAACCAACAACAAACGACGTTGGGAACACAAGCAAAATCTAGATGATGTCAGAACAATGATTCGTTTTTTTTGCAGATCTTCAACTGCGCTGAAACGGCCGAACGTTCGGGAATGGGTGTTCTGCTGCAGCTCTGCATTTACCTATAATTAAGAATGCTATCTGGCCAATATTTCGGTGGTCTGCAGGCGTCAAATTATACTTATGTCATTAGATGTTCTATTGATTCATTAAACAGGATTCTGACCATCCGTCCTTCTAGACCATGTAGTCTACCCCCATCTGCAAAAATAAAGTCCACTGAGGCATCTGCTAAAAAATCAGCGGTTTGGGCTGTTGTTGACCTTCTCGATTAATAAGCACTGAAAATACAGTAGTGCTTATGCAAATGAATGATTGCAGTAAATGCATGTAAATGGGTAGGCAATGAATACCACAACTAAAGTAAACAATTATATAACACCTTATAGCTGTTTAGCAATGGCTAATAAACGATAATGTACCATTTACTTGTTATATTAGTAGTGCCTGGGGGTACTGAACTGGTTTATGGATGGTTGATGATCATATATGGTTAATAAGTAAACGGTTTATGGATGATAATAAGCATTCATTTACTATTGACAGGGTTAATCAACGAGAACACCTTGCTATATCAATACCATTCTAATAGATCATCAGTGTTAGCAAGCAATGGCTGATAATGCTTGAACTTCCAAGTCGTTGGGGGAACCGATAACCAGCAGCAGCAATTCTTCGAATGGGAGTAGAATCGGAGTCAAAACTGCGGTGCAGCTCAACGATCATCTTGCAGGCAAACCATCAGATTTTTCGGGGAGCAATCTGTGGATAGTTATGTGGATATTCCATGATATGCCTATTTTGAGTCGAAGCTTTGTAGCGGGCATGCCAACAGTCAATCCACAGATCATTTTTCAAGTCAAAACGCTGCCGGTATAGAAGCCAATTCCTAGACGTATGCACGCCGCAGCTTGGCATACGCAAGGGATGTGGTATATCAACGGTTCAAAGCTATAAAGGCCCCAAGCTTCGGCGACTGTGCTATCAAAAACCAAGGTATTCACCATCATTTGGGGGTTTCTAAAAAATGGGGGGTACCAAAAATAGTGGTTGGCTTATTACTATATAAATGACCAATAGTGGATGATTTGGGGGGTCCCCTATCCTAAGAAACCCCTATTTGCAAACAATGGCCACCATGATGTATGCACCATTGGCCAGGGGTACTCCCATTCCCAAGCCTGGACTGGTCCATCCTGAAGCCATGATAACAAGTTGAAGGCATCGCGGATTTAGATCCAGGTCCAGGCCCCTAACTTGGCTTTTGGAAACAAATCCCTCAGCAAGACTTGGGTTTATGAGGATGCTAGCCGTTTCATGTGATTTTCTCTGGGTCAATATTCGGGACAAGGAATTACACATGTAGTCATGCCAATCTCTTTCAATCGAAGGAGTTGCTGAACGAAAGCACGACCTGTATTTTCACAGATCCTGCCCCCTGTGCAGTGAGGATTCATTTCTCATTACTCGCCTTGCTGCGTTTCAAAGTGGACAACTCTTTCTCCCCAAGTTTTGGCAGTTCGCTGTTATTGGCTGATGGACGGTCAAAACTCCGAACCCAACAGTGGCGACAACAATGATCAATGAAGTTCCGATGCTGAGAAGAGCCACATGAAAGGCACATCATTTTCACACCCATCGGTCTTTACATCTGAGAACTGTACACTTTGTGAGCGGATGAAATGACACATCGATCGCTTGCCCATTTCCAAACAGAAATGTCAAATCATGTTAGCCCGTTGGTCGCCTTTCATTTTCATGGCCATTCATCGCATCTTGCATCGAACTTGGCACATTGGCATAGGAGGCGGCCATCCTCAAGTGATGGGCTGGTGCCGCTGGTGCCCTGAGGCCATGTCCAGGTTGCCCCCCCCCGGCCCGCCGCTAGCGCGTCCCCAGCATCGGGCTCTGGCGCAACCACCGCCCGTGGCGCTGGGGGCCGTGGGGCGATGGGTAACTTGCCGTAGTCCAAGCCTTGGCACTGGGAGGGTGGCAGTGGAGGGTCTCATGGTTGGACTTTTGTGGTTGATAAGTGGGGCCTTCCACCGAAAAGTTTAACCGTTTTTTTGAACTTTCTCTCTTTCTCTATTGAACTTATGATTTTTCATCTTTATGGTAAGACTTATGCTCATGGTTGAGTTTATGGCCATAAAGGAAAGGCTGCTGACTTTAACTCATGTCGAAACCATGAGAAATGGTTGAACCATGCTATTGGGCTTAGGGGCCCAAAAACTCATGTTGAAATCATGGATGAGCATATGGATGATGAATGGTTTTATAAATATCGAAAGGGAGTGGCTAACCATGGGCAGCAGTGGCTAAATGATGTTCAATGATGGTCATTGCTTTGGTTGCACAATGATTTTCATGTGGTATTTGAATGATGGTTATTGATGCTTGATTGGTGGCGACATGGTGAATAATGGTTCCCAAAAATGGCTCAGAATGGTTGATGAATGGCAGTCCATCGTCCTTAAATGCTACAGTGACTGGCTATGGTGGCTGCCAGCCAGGCTACAGGGCTGAATGTCGTGCGCTGTGAAGAATTGGGTGGCCTCGGAAGTGTTTCAGAGAAGTGCATCAAACATTTTGTCCACAAAGATCACGGCCTCACGGGTCAATACTAGGGGACAATGACCAACAAATAATAAGGGAAATGGTTTAATGATAGGGGAACCAGGGATACGGGGTCACATGATGATATGTTCATCACTTGTGGGTGGTGGGTTGAATACCTCCAGCTTTGCATAGACCTACTGCAGCATTTTTGGCTACATCGATCGTTCTAAGGACACTAGAACACACCAACAACTGATGGGCGGGGCAGCTGGGTCAGTGATTGGACATGACCACCAACCTGGTGATATGAGAAATGCCTGCCCTTTTTTTCGGCATAGCATGTGCCAGCGACCATGATCTCAGCCAAACACATGGTCGGTTGAGATCTTATCATTCAAATAGCCCTCAGAACCACCAACTCATCGATCAACCCAGTTGTCGCAACCTCAGCATGTGATCACATGGCAGCGTCTTGTCTCGGTTCACAGAATCTCCCCAAGGCCAGCCATTGTAGAACGCCAAGCCTACTTAAGCATTCAACCTGGCCTGGGCACCTTATGGGCGAGGAGGTAACCAACAAGAGGCGGGGCTGTGCCCCAAACTTCTGAGCTACTCAGCTCGCTCTTCCCAGTTCATGACGAGCGAAATCCTTGACATGACAGCTGGCATAATGCCATATAATTTCCATATTTACTAGCCACTGATTGGCAGGTATGCAGGTATCGGTAGTACAATTCTATAATTCCTCTCAAGTATAATTCTATAATTACGAGCCATTAATTTGCATGACTAATTTGTTGATGCTTTTTTGGACCAGAATTCCTCTACTGAACTCGTTGGCAAAATCAAACATTTGGTGATTCTTGATCCACTTCCCTTTGACTTACACTCATGCAGTGCTCTAAGAGTGACCACTATCAACTGTAAAATTCTACATGAACCAATTGCATCCAAGTGCTGTCAAATCAGTTGCAAGTTACAGGCAACTTGCAGGACTTTCAGCCGTTGTAAACTGGTAATAACTGCTAGAGCACCAATGACCTCTGCCCATCTCGTCTCCATCTAGGCCCCGTCACGCACCACACGTCGCCTGGAGTGAGGAGAGTCTGACTTGGACGCCATGAACTGGTGATGTGATGCGAAATTTCAATGGCTGATGCTGATGCATGCTCCGGTCTGCTACAAGTACTCTAGCAAACTCATGGTGAGTCATGCTTCAACCAGTGGATTAAAGTGGCCAATTTATGTTCAATCATTCATGGTTACTACTGTCCACTGGTGGTTGTAGGGGTCAAATGGTCAAGAACGGAATAAATCAACGCAATCCAAAGTGGGCTTGCCATTTGAAAATATGGGGCTTTCTCAAACTAAGGGACCTCAAAAAATGCTTGGTTTATTACTGAGAATAGTTATTAATTGATATTATGGATGATTTGGGGGACCCTGGTTTGAAGAAACCACCATATCAAAAAGGTGCGAGACCAGGACCCAGCGCAGGAACCTGCCTCTTGCGCTCCGTTCCGGCTGACTCATCGCTGTCATAGCCATCCACCAACGCCATGTGCTGCAGTTCCGCTTGGATTGGTTCGATGTCTTGTTTCCCAAACTGCCTCCTTCGGATCAACTGCTCTACAAAAATAAACTGGACCATCTAGACTGTTGAAACCAAAACCAACTCATATGGGTTTGGTACGGTGGAAATTAAGTGTGCTTTCTTTGTTTCTCTCCCCTCCAAACGAAGCTAAATGTTGGCTCGTAAGGTTCAAGCACACACACACATGAACTGCGACCAACGCTCCTGCAGAACACCAACATCAAGAACAACGCATGTGAGGCAAACTCTCAATTTGACATGGGTAAGCGACATCTTTAGAAATGGTTCGTCTGTGATGCCATGCTGTTCCATTTTCAAAAATGACTCTGCTGCTCAACCTACTTGGTTCTAGCCAAAATGTTGCAGAACCAAAATCACCAAAGGCTTCCACCACTACCAGCCCACGGCGTGGAATCACACTGCCATGATGGGAAACAAAAATGTCTTGGAACAGTACCGCACTGTATCCCATCAGCAACCAAAGTCACTTGCCAACAAGCAACTGTGGCACTGCCAGTTTACAGGTGTTGTGTGAAGGCTATTTTGCTTGCTTGCCCGATTACCCTTTGTGTGAACCATTGCAGTGCTCAAAGTGATCATAGCAAGCGGTCCTTTGGATTTGTACCCCTGTTCACAAAAATCTCACACATGAAAGATCCGTCAGGTTATGATGATGGTCGATGACGATGGCATACCATATTCTTCAACCACCAAATGAACAAACAAGGCGTGTCGAGAAAAGGCATATCCACCAACTATATCATCGTTTCCTTGTAGCCAGAATGAGGTTTTGCTGGTAATGCTGGTAGCTTCATTCCATGAAAAGTGGTTACCCCCTCAAACAGGCTAAAATCGGTAAACAAATAACTAATTCGATTAATCAACCAAACATTGCAGAATACAACCAGCGAGCAGGCTTTTCCCCACAGCCTGGAAATTGTTTGAGGAAATGTTCCCACCTGACCAACTCTCCACAGTTTGGCTTTGCTCATCTTTTCTTCAAAAACTCTGGTGGATTCGGACTGGAAGGACGAGATCGTACCCAACTAAAAGAAACAACCAGCAGAACATTATCAAAGAGATTTCAAGGATGCCACTGCTCAGTAGCCGTTCTCAATGAGGCGCTTCATGAAGGGAGTGATGGAACCCTTGCCCTTGGCGGTCTTGAACTTGGTGGGGTTGATGCCGAAGTACAGGGTCTTGGCAAGGTCCACGGCTGCAATGAGACCAACCAGGGCAACAACGAAGAGAGCAGCGATCTGACCATCGGTCAAGCCATCCTCTTCTGGAATTGGCACCACCAAGCCCAGCTCCTTGGTGCGCTTGCCTCCTGGCACTCGGGCCAAGAGGATCTGAGCATCAGCCATGTCATAGGCCCAAGCTGGCAATGCCATGGATCCCGCAGCCACTCCTGCCGCAACTGCCGGCGACACAGCCGGAGCACCCTGCCGGGCAGGAACGAAAGCTGAGGGCAAAGCAAAGAGCGCCACCGCCGCTGCCACGAGGGCAATGCATCGGGCCATCAATGAACGGGCCATTGTTCACTCAAACTGTTTGCCTATGACACCGCGTTTGAGCCAAAAACCTTTGATGCATGGACTTTTCCCTGCTTTGCCCCTTCAAATGATCGCAGGCTGCCCAAGACTTTTGGAGGACCAGCTGTGAAATTATGCCACCGAATCAGCGCTTGAATTTTGAACAATGTGATGCATGACCTGTGTGGAAAGTATGGATATTGAGCTGAACACTGGCCGTGCAAATATCTCCATGAATCACACCTGAGCATCAAAGAAACCCACCACCGTCACGTGTGCATGTAGAGAAGTCACTAGCATAGCCGTTCCTGAGAAAGTAACATGTCTGGTCATTGATAGTGAGGACAAGTATCTGTGAATACCTGTAAACAAATCGTTGGAGGAATTGAGCATGAAAAATCGAGCAAGAACCCTTTTTGACTGTGGCGATGCTGCTTTGAACGTCAACTCTTGGCTACTCCAAATGGGAGCGTGGCCGATGCCACACCACTGGCCTACACACCATCTTGATTAGTAGCCGTTCTCAATGAGGCGCTTCATGAAGGGAGTGATGGAACCCTTGCCCTTGGCGGTCTTGAACTTGGTGGGGTTGATGCCGAAGTACAGGGTCTTGGCAAGGTCCACGGCTGCAATGAGACCAACCAGGGCAACAACGAAGAGAGCAGCGATCTGACCATCGGTCAAGCCATCCTCTTCTGGAATTGGCACCACCAAGCCCAGCTCCTTGGTGCGCTTGCCTCCTGGCACTCGGGCCAAGAGGATCTGAGCATCAGCCATGTCATAGGCCCAAGCTGGCAATGCCATGGATCCCGCAGCCACTCCTGCCGCAACTGCCGGCGACACAGCCGGAGCACCCTGCCGGGCAGGAACGAAAGCTGAGGGCAAAGCAAAGAGCGCCACCGCCGCTGCCACGAGGGCAATGCATCGGGCCATCAATGAACGGGCCATTGTTCACTCAAACTGTTTGCCTATGACACCGCGTTTGAGCCAAAAACCTTTGATGCATGGACTTTTCCCTGCTTTGCCCCTTCAAATGATCGCAGGCTGCCCAAGACTTTTGGAGGACCAGCTGTGAAATTATGCCACCGAATCAGCGCTTGAATTTTGAACAATGTGATGCATGACCTGTGTGGAAAGTATGGATATTGAGCTGAACACTGGCCGTGCAAATACCTCCATGAATCACACCTGAGCATCAAAGAAACCCACCACCGTCACGTGTGCATGTAGAGAAGTCACTAGCATAGCCGTTCCTGAGAAAGTAACATGTCTGGTCATTGATAGTGAGGACAAGTATCTGTGAATACCTGTAAACAAATCGTTTGAGGAATTGAGCTTGAAAAATCGAGCAAGAACCCTTTTTGACTGTGGCTATGCTGCTTTGAACGTCAACTCTCGGCTACTCCAAATGGGAGCGTGGCCGATGCCACACCATTGGCCTACA
>VSDK01003911.1:49246-71746 GCA_009767595.1 Symbiodinium kawagutii | reverse complement strand
ATGAGGGTGGGTGGCTGAAATAGACCTGATCCCATCCACAAAATCCTAGCAGGTCAGCGGCCGGCTTGGGCAACTGTGGGGCTTTTCCATTGCGACTTGGATTTGCATCACACTGCTTCAAAGACCTTGTAAGTCATTTTGGTTGCCATGGTGACTAGAGTTTTGAGCATGTTGAATGATGGTCGTCATGTTGCGGTCAATCGTACTTATAGTTTTTAGGATCGGTGGCGTGACCCCTCCCAGCATGTTGATGAGTTGATGGGTCAAATGGCATCGATCCCCTGCAATCACGCCACGAGCCACCATCTTCAACAGGTAAACCAGCTTATCATCAGATTCTGGATTCTCCACACCACCAGGTCAGTCGTCCACAGGTGGAACATTACAAACAACATATCTATTGGGCTGCAATTCATGAAGCCAAGCTGCTGTTGGAGAGCCAACCCTTCAAATCACATTGTTCGGCCACACGCTGGCAACATGCAACATAACTCTATAAGGATCAACCAACCAGATGTTTTGCCCTCCACTACTTTCCACTTCATGGTTCCAGATTGGGTTGCCGGCCCACCTCACAGGGTCGCCACAGTAATCACCGGTCACCGAAACGGGGGGCCCTTGGTCGCCTTGATCAAGCTGATCGGATGGCAATCAACCGTTGGTTTTTTGTAAGGGCTGCCATCACTAAGCAAGTGGATGACTATCACTAGTTGGTGGTTTCAACCCCTATGACAAATATTAGTCAACCAACGATTTGTGAATACTTACTAGGGAAACAAATGTTTGGACCCACCCGCCAAATCACTTAGGCTCACAATGCGTTGATGGTCAAGAATCACAAGTATTGAAAGAAGCATTGACAATAGCTCACATCGCACACCCCAGGGGGTTATTACATGCTACTACTGTACCATCTTCGGTGGTGGCCCTACCACATAAAGGGAAGCAACCCAATGGGTGTCAACTGGCCTGAGGCTTAGTTCTCTTCCATCAATTTCATATGAGAGGAGATCCAGAATAACAAGACCCCCAAGCCTATCCCCGGATCACCATAGTCAGAACAGGTGAATTACCTTCCAACGTCTGTGGTTTGGACGTCGCACTAGACAGCAACTCACCGTGGGCCATGCCAGCCCTGATTTTTTAAAAAACGGATCTCTCACTGTGCAATCAGTCGAGGGAAACATGCCGACGGTTCATCGGCATCCTGTGCACATAAGACGTTCATCAGCTAGTTGCTCAATAGCCGTTCTCAATGAGGCGCTTCATGAAGGGAGTGATGGAACCCTTGCCCTTGGCGGTCTTGAACTTGGTGGGGTTGATGCCGAAGTACAGGGTCTTGGCAAGGTCCACGGCTGCAATGAGACCAACCAGGGCAACAACGAAGAGAGCAGCGATCTGACCATCGGTCAAGCCATCCTCCTCTGGAATTGGCACCACCAAGCCCAGCTCCTTGGTGCGCTTGCCTCCTGGCACTCGGGCCAAGAGGATCTGAGCATCAGCCATGTCATAGGCCCAAGCTGGCAATGCCATGGATCCCGCAGCCACTCCTGCCGCAACTGCCGGCGACACAGCCGGAGCACCCTGCCGGGCAGGAACGAAAGCTGAGGGCAAAGCAAAGAGCGCCACCGCCGCTGCCACGAGGGCAATGCATCGGGCCATCAATGCACGGGCCATGACTGGGATCGAATCTCTCCTCTAAGTCTTGAGATCCCAAAGTCTGGAGACAATGATCATGAATGATGCAGTTAGGGAAGGGGCTGTTGTTTCTAAGGGTGGGTGAGGAATCCAATGGCTTAGAATGATGTAAGTGGCTGACTAGATTGTCCGGTGCATTGGCGCTGTGGGTCCTCATCAACCGATTCCAAATAAGTTTCCCACCGGATTGGCTCCTGACTGCACTGGATTCCCATGACAAGTCAAGGTCAACCCTCGGCATCAACCAACACTTCACTTGTTCCTGTAATCATCCAAGATAGCAACCAAAAAAGCAACACAAACGTGATCACCACAGTCAAAAAGCCCATTTAAAGCTGAAGGCAACATTAAAACCCTACAACAAAATATACATGTTTGAGGTGTGCTTAGGAGTTCGGACCTTCCCAGCACCGCCAGATCGGACCTACCCGGTGGCCATTTCTGGAGGTGTGCCAGCCGTAAAATGATGGGTTGGTTGGCTGGTTGGTTACTTGGTTGGATATGGTTGGCTGGCACTTCTGAAACACATAGTGCTGGCTTTGTGTCACGATGATCCCATTCCAAGCAGCAAAGCCCACGGCTGTTGGGATACATATGAACATCCAAAGCTACTTGAGTCTGATGCTTGGAGTGGAGCCATGACCAAAGTCCCATGCCTGAACAACAAAACTCTGAGCCAAGCTTTTTTGCACACGGCTCACCTGGTTGTTGGACCTGCCTGGCCAAGTCCATTCAAAAACATCAGTTGCCCAAGACTGTTCCAGGCAGTGTCACAATCACAACAACACGTTGATCAGTTGCTCAGTAGCCGTTCTCAATGAGGCGCTTCATGAAGGGAGTGATGGAACCCTTGCCCTTGGCGGTCTTGAACTTGGTGGGGTTGATGCCGAAGTACAGGGTCTTGGCAAGGTCCACGGCTGCAATGAGACCAACCAGGGCAACAACGAAGAGAGCAGCGATCTGACCATCGGTCAAGCCATCCTCCTCTGGAATTGGCACCACCAAGCCCAGCTCCTTGGTGCGCTTGCCTCCTGGCACTCGGGCCAAGAGGATCTGAGCATCAGCCATGTCATAGGCCCAAGCTGGCAATGCCATGGATCCCGCAGCCACTCCTGCCGCAACTGCCGGCGACACAGCCGGAGTACCCTGCCGGGCAGGAACGAAAGCTGAGGGCAAAGCAAAGAGCGCCACCGCCGCTGCCACGAGGGCAATGCATCGGGCCATCAATGCACGGGCCATGGCTCAAGGTCTTTGATCGGAACGGTTGTCTTTGGGCCAAAAAGAGCTGAGACGCAAATGCATCACGTTGCGGCTCCTATGTTCGCACCAAGCGCGATAAGCCAAATGGCATCAACTGTTTGCAAACTTCGGTTGCTGATTCGTGGTTCTTGAAAGCTGCATGGGCTGAAGCTATCCCCTACTGACGACTTCAAGGATGCTGCAATTTCCATCCTGGGGTGCATGCCCCATCTCCAATGACCCAACAAACCAAGCAAGCAGCCAACTGACCAAAAACCAACAAACTGATTCACAAACAAACAATCAACATTTGGCATCCCTGTGCCGAGCGGCCTCGAATCTTTTATGATCCAGTCTGTCCCCACGGACTTTGCGTTCAAAACCATGGGTGGCTTATCACATTTTTCGTACTTATGTGGCTTCATGACAGCCCATTCAAATGCTCATGCAAGAATAGACATGGTTGTTCTGAAGCACATTTGCCACCCCGAAGCACGGCGAATAAAAATCTGCTTGCCCAATACAAGGACCCTGCGGGCATTGCAAAGTCATCAACCATGAGCAACTTCAAAAAAGCATTTCCGAGGTAAATCGCTCCAACATATCCAGCAGTCAACCTACTCAGTTAGGTTTCATATAATCAAGTTAGATTTTTTGCCGGGGCGTCCAACGGTAATTAGATGCCATGGGTATACAATCATGGTGAATCAGCATAGCTGATCAAGGGGGCCTGATAGTCATGGCCCATGGGCACTATCCACCCCGTCCAAGCCCAATTGCCCTGAGGTACATGTGGCATTGGCAAATCCCAGCATCCTGATTACCGTGAAGTCTGCGACCCCAAAATCGTTGAGAAATCAACCATTTGGGTTCCTCCCACGGGAACACCCCGCGGCACTTAACATACCAAACTTGCAAACATGATGATGTGGTTCAATGACGTTCAATGTGTCGGTAACATAATTCACGCGACATGGAAACAAGCCGGTCAGCTGGAACGGACTGACTGATTCCTGGTCCCGGACCAACCGGCTTTTGATTTGCTATCGCAATAGATTGCAAAGGGCCAAAACAGTAATTACCCTCGGCTCTAATGCAAGTTTTTGGGGATGGATCAGGGTGTATCTGGATTTAGCTGCACCGCATCAACTTCCACCATCCTCCCACATGGGCAACGGGATGGCTACCCATTCCCACATGCCACCGACTCATGACCCCTCCGGAGGAAATTCTGCTCGTGGTGACGCCCCTTTTCCTTCCTCGGAGCCGTGCCCAAAAACCAACGTGGGATGTGCAGCGGCTGCTCAGTAGCCGCAACAACAATGCCGAAGCTCACTTTTCAAAAAAGCTGGGGCCTCATCCGACGTGGAGTGGTCGTTGTAGCTTTGATACGAGCTGACCAATCGGTACAAACGAGGTGAGATGCCGACGGGCTGCTCAGTAGCCGTTCTCAATGAGGCGCTTCATGAAGGGAGTGATGGAACCCTTGCCCTTGGCGGTCTTGAACTTGGTGGGGTTGATGCCGAAGTACAGGGTCTTGGCAAGGTCCACGGCTGCAATGAGACCAACCAGGGCAACAACGAAGAGAGCAGCGATCTGACCATCGGTCAAGCCATCCTCTTCTGGAATTGGCACCACCAAGCCCAGCTCCTTGGTGCGCTTGCCTCCTGGCACTCGGGCCAAGAGGATCTGAGCATCAGCCATGTCATAGGCCCAAGCTGGCAATGCCATGGATCCCGCAGCCACTCCTGCCGCAACTGCCGGCGACACAGCCGGAGCACCCTGCCGGGCAGGAACGAAAGCTGAGGGCAAAGCAAAGAGCGCCACCGCCGCTGCCACAAGGGCAATGCATCGGGCCATCAATGCACGGGCCATGACTCTTCAAAAAGGTCAGTCTTCGTCTGTAACGGCGTCTTTGGGCCAAAAATAACTTTCACAGAGACTGAGTTGAACCATCAAAATCACAAGTGTTCAGGACGAATTGCTGTCCATCAGCCATACACTCATAGTTGTTTCTCTGTCACCCCATCATTCGGGAGAGTTGATCCAGAAATGATCCATTTAAGCTCAAATACTAACCATGCTTGATCATGTGTCACTATCGCAAACCACTACCAACCGTAATACAATTCCAGCCAGCAGTTTTGATCCTTATCGTTGTTCGCAATCATTGTACTTCTTCCCCAAAATATACCAGACATCCAGATTAACTAATCACCATCAGTTAGCCATCTTCACTGGATCTTCATGTTTCCCTCTAAAAACACTATGCTCAACGACCATCAGCCGGAATTTTCAAGATGCCCTAACTGTCATCCACTTCTTGCCCAACGACTAACCATTTTTTCCGGGGCGTCCAACGGCTTGCACATGACGAATCATGAATTGCCGTGAGCCATCAAATAATGTCAAGTAACCATCAGTTAACCCTCAGTTGGCCATCAATGATCGCTTTACCATCAATCATCCGTCAATGAACCATCACCTCAGCATCAAAAAACCTTCGGCTAGTCAAACCCACTAGCCTCCGGCAAACTAAGCCCGAAATAGAAAATCCAGCATTGATATGCATTGATCATGGTGAGTTTTTCCCGTTTTTACCTTAAACAAATGGCGAGTTGTTCGTTTCAACGACACAACTTTGCCGTCATGACACCGGCGGCCTCGCTACAGTGAAGCTCAACACTGCCGCACTGATGTGCCAAGGATTGATACTGTAAAGTGGAATAGGTTGATTAGTCATTAGTAGGATATAACTAGTAGGATATAACTAGTAGGATAGAATAAGTAATGATCCAAATGTAACTAATGATTATAATGATTATAACTAGTGAATATTGGTAATAGGATTGGTTGATAATGTTGGTTTCTGATTAGTGTAACCCCCCCAATCAAGTGATGAAAATAGGCATGAAACCAACAGGTAGATACGATCATCAGAAACCAACATTAATAGGATTGATCATAGGATTGGTATTGCTAGTAGATACAAAAAGATACGGAGCCAGTCTTAGTTGATAGTGCCAATCAGGATCCATAATAGTTTATCATAGTGTAAAGCTCATAACCCAGAGTTATCAATCAACCGTCAGTAAATCCCGACTTGACAGAGGCCATAATCCATCATCCATTGCAATCACTCGTCAATGGGGTACCCAACGGTCAACACTTCGCATTGTCCGTTGACAAACAGTTTTTTTGATGGTGATGGTATGTCATGGACAAACATCAGGGCCAACCTGGGGACGCTCTGAATCGGTGCACCTATCAACAATGGGTGCCCATAGGTCATCCAATACCATGACCATAAGTACTGAAAAGGCCAACTAGCAGTGGGTCAAAACCCTGTACCCCTGGTTCCCATCATTCACCATTGTTTTCCCTAGAGTTTTGTTGGTTATGTACCCCCTCATTATTGATGGTCAATATTGACCCATGGCCAACTAGCATCAACCTGCGCAACCTCCGCATGCTTCAACCACCAACCCCAACCTGCGGCCCGGGCCCTTTTTTCATCCCTAGCGCTGATCCGCATGTCCTAAAAAAATATCTGCTCGGTGGTTGAGACCAGCTCGATGGCAACGTTGCAGATGCAAACCCGATTGTGTAACACATGTTCCCCTATCATGAACCATTGTTTTATCCCTATTATTGTTGGTTATCATCTGAACCTATAATTATATGTAATCATTAGCACATTAACCATTGTTTTCCCTATTAGTGTTGCTTTTTTTTCCCCATTAGTGGTTGCTTAATATTGATCCATAGCCACATGAATCATTAGGATGTCAATGAACAGCTGGCCTATATGGGCCACCAACTATTGATTCCACCAGGCCGATGGGCATAGCAAAACCGAAGCAAATCTCAGTGCTGCGGCCTTTGAGTAGTTGCAACATCTGCGGTTTTGGGTCCGGCCGATGAGGATTCCCAACTAACATGATGATGGTGATGATGATGAGGAGGAGGAGGACAATGATGACAATAATGACGGTGATCCACGCATAAGTAAATAAATCAATAAACATTAATTTATAATATTTACATATATGCACACACACACGCATATATATATATATGCATACGGATCTGCATACGAGCTTTTGTGCACCCGCTTTCACTCGCCAATACACGTAATCCACGATTCTCCAACCTTATCCAACAGTATAGACTGATGATACTTTATGGCTCATCCCGGCTACTAAGAGCCCCATACATTTCGCACATGGCCACAAGTCGTCCCACTCCCGAGGTCCCTTGGTGTTACTACAGCCAGTGGTATGAGTCATGAAACCACCAAGCAGTTGTCGCCCCGTGCCCGGGAGTTCGACGTCCGCGGCGGCGAAGCAGTGCTGTGATGCAGAAATGCAGTTGGCGTCGCCTGTGTTGAGACCCTGAGGAGTTGTGCTGCATGTGTTGGAAATTCTTCGAGATTTCTGGTAGAGATTCTGATGTAAAAAACAGAAAAGCGGTTTTTACCGCTGGGCTTTGAGACGATTGGCCTGCTCATGAACCCTTGCTTGAGGGCAATGGTTTCAACAGAATGTTGCTTTTTTCGTGTGTGCTCCATTCATCTAACCACTTCGACAAATGGTTGTTTTTGCAAATCTTTGCGGTGACTGAATCTTGTCAATCTGCCCAACCAAGCCTACAGCAAAGTGCCGCATACGTACAGGGAATTTGTCCATATGATGTGTTACCGTGTTGAACTCAGAGTCTTCTGGATATGATGTTGGCAGCCTAATCTTCTTCTGCATGTATCCTGCATTTGATCCCCTCACTCCCAGAATTTTGTTGGTTGACAATGTTAACGGGGCTTCCGAATTTCACTAGTAGTAGATAATCAATTTCTTCAAAATTACCCTTAGGATAGACCCCTTTTTTTGTTGCCTCCTGCGGGGACCGAGGCTCAAGGGCAGGGAACTGATTATTCCCTGCCACGCGGATTAACTAGGTTGACTGGTGATGACAATTATCAAGAAGCTGCAGTCTGACCACTGCTAGTAAGCACGCTCATTTCCACATCAAGGATGAGTCTCAAACCACGTGCAAACGATTTGTTCACCTTGGCTCATAGATGCTCATAGTAATTTATGGTCAACACTAATTGGTAATGGATGTTAGTGGGCTAATCATGGCTACTAGTCACTGGTTGCCAATGCTTACTGATGGTTCGTACTTGATGATATGAAATGATGGTTCAAGATCATGGTTAATTATTAACAAAACAGATTCACCACTCCCATGACCATCAACCACACGGTTGACTAAACAGAACTGCTTCTTCCAGGCCGGCTGTTTGCCAGCCCCAAAACGCCACCGGCGTCCACAACTCTAAAGGCTTCAAAAGGCCCCACCCCACGGCGGCACGATCAGAATCGACGACTTAAACCTGTTGCTGGGACAGAATTGGAGGTTGGGGGTATACCTCCAATCCCAACAAAATCCCATCAAGAATTGCTAGTGATCTTCCCGACTTGGTAGGGAATCACGTCCCAAGAAAGGTGAAGATCATGCACTGGCTGAGGTGAATATAGATGGACAAAATCCTATGAATTCCCTACCAACAAGTGAAAATCTTGCAAGCTTCTGTCCAGAGACTCTGGGAGTTCTCAGCTAGGATGACAATATATGGAACTCAAGACAATCTGCGCAACTCACCGCAACTCTGAACACTTGGGAACATGGCAGTTGATTTCAAAATGGTAATGGAACACCTGCGGTTTGGACATGGTTCTCTGCGGGATAAACGGTTTTATTTCGGTGCTCCTATTCCAGTCCTGTGGGCTACAGGTTTCACAAGGACATGAGCGTCGACTCAGTTCGAGGATCTGAAAATGCGGGGCAAACCACAAAGCGGAGCCAGTAAATTGAACTATGTACCTATCACAATTTTGAAGTTAGCACAATGACCACAGTTTTGGAAGTCACCACCTGCCACTTCTTGTCGCCTCCTTTCTTCAAAGTTTGGCTTCGGCAGCCTTTCGCTTGTTGCTGGCTTTCAAGATCAACGTAGTGCTGACCTTGGCACGGCCGTTTTTTCAATAGTCTCCAGCAACTTTGCATCAAGTGTAACGACCAGTATTGGTGCCATGGCATTGCATATGGCATTTGTGGATGATCAGGTGGTAAGAATGGACGCGAATGTGACAAGAGCATTGCCAAAGGTGATAACTGTAAGACATATGGTACAGTATCATTCAATATCGCACCTGCATCCTTCATATGCTGAATTATGTTGAAATGTACTCAACACATGGCAAAAACCAGTGAGGTTCGGTCTACACCCGCACATCCGGCAAATTTCAGTCCCCAGGATTCAGCCTTTATTGGAGGTACCCGTTACAACAACAAACCTAAAAATCTGGGTTTTGCCAATTTTTTGCGGTTTATGGGTGAACCGTGGAAGATTTCTTCCAACATCTCGCCACCATTGGCAACCCGAAGCTGAATCATTTAGCATTCCCAAACCAGCATCATGCTTTTCAACATGGTAAACCATGATAATCACCGGTGGTTTCCAAAATTCATCGGCATGGATAATCTAACCACTAACATGCTTAACCACCGTTCAATGCTGCTTCCCAGCCCCCGGGCTGCGACTGAGGTGCCATGTATTTTTCCTCTAGGCCTTCCAAATAGCCCTCTACGAAGTCGCCCATGGCCAAAGGCCCCAAGGATCCTGGCGCCGGCACATGAAGATCTGGGGGAAGTACTAACTATCCATAGCACTGGCATTCCCCCTGTTTATCCTATTGGATCCTATTGGTTTGTTAGATCTGCAACAACACACCAACAAGCTACGTCCCCTCCTGTCTGTTTATTGTGAGGATTTCATTGCAGCTCATTTCAAATACCTTTGGGTCTATATGCACATCTCCAATTGTCTCCTTGTTCATGCGCACATCTCTCTGTCGCCCTGCCTCTCACCCACTTACTTGATATGTGTCCTATGCGTGACCGTCAAAAGAAATGTGCACAAACATGATCAACACTATTGCACTAAAGAATATTTACATGTACATGTGGACATCTATCGTATGTAAATGCCTCTCGCATCCTCTAAGGACATCCCAAAATCACAGATTTGGATAGATTTGGTGGAGAAACCAGTTTACTATTACGAATGGCGAATGTAAGAACAAGTCACTTGGATTCTCAAGGGAAATCATTTCCAGAATCTCTGGAAACTCTCGGTTTTTTGGGAATCAATTTTGGGTGATTTGGGGGCACCCCTATTTTGAGAAACAACCATTTCGCCATCTTTCACCCATGCCTGCCGGGCGCCGCAGCCTGCTCCGGTCAGCAGGATGTCGCCCCGTTGCAGTGGGGTGAGCTCGCTGGCCTAAGCGGTGCTTGGGAATGGCTGAGAGGTAGCCGTCATGGGCCTTGGGATGGTGGTTGTTAGCCAGGGGTAAGATGTAAATGACCATCAGTACACTCTGGTAAACTAACCTGGTAATGGATTTTCACCATATTTTCTAGAGAAACCCCTAGGAAACCAACAATGAATGAAGATTTTCGATTGCCAGGTTAGTTTGCCAAAGGGTAACCACCAGTTCAATGTGGTTGGCCAGGAGTAAGAAATGAAGAATCATCATGGACCACCAGTTCATTGAACATAATTTTCCATCAAACGAACCATCAATGACAGTATAACCATTGCTCACGTTTTTGGAGGCTACCCATCATCAGCAGCTGCATTCTCAGCAGCCGTAGCAGCAGAATAGCCTTGCCTTGCCACAATGAACTTCATCACCAGCTTCACTATCATTATCAATTATCACACTCACTACGTTCCACTACTGTCCTTATCATAGCTATCGCCTCGGATATTTCTTGGGCGGATATTTTTTGCCGCATACAAAGTGTGTGCATAAGCGCAAACATGTGTACACACAATTTTCGAAACAATCAAACCATGGCCATGGCCATCCATAGCCAACCACTCTACGCCAAAAATGATGGCAATGAAGCAACAACGGTGCTCGAGGTCCCTCAGTTGATGGGTTGCCTAGCTGGGATGATGACCACCAGCACCCAGTGGAGGATTCCCATCACCCAGTCTCACTAGGTTACCGATCCCCAGGTGGCATCGCACTGCAGGCTCCCATTGGTAGCTTGCTTTGGGGAACCTGCATGGACCTTCACCACAAGTTCTCTCACAGGAGGCGCCGAGTGCCAAGGGATCCCAAGCCCACAAGTCATCCTACAGGGGCTCTTCTTGGAGATCATGAATCCGGGATCTCGGAAACACAAGATCTCATGCAAAACTTTTGCCAAAGGGTCTGAAATCTTGCTCGCAAGCTCTCTTCAAGGATCTCATGTCAAGCCTTTGCCCAGGGTACCACTTCTCAACTGAGAGAGCTGGAAAACATAAGTGTGATGTGTGCCTCGAGTCTCTTACCTTTTGATATTTTCTGGAGCCCTTGGAATGTGACTACAGCAAACGTGGTATTCCCTGATCCATGGGTGATGGCGGGCATCACTGTTGTCACAACTTCTTGGAGCATCCCCCCCGGACCTTCACAAGGGTTGATCCCCATGGTTGGGCACATCTCCATATGGTGCTGGCTGCTTACATCTCCATTCAACACCCATGGTGGGCTAACGGCCCGATTGATGGCGATGTTCGTTGTCACGTCCAAGGGTTGCTCCCATCCAGCGGTGGTAGAATGCCTTCCAAACCTTGATTGAGCCAAATTCAGATGCTTTGTCTTTCCAATAGTGGTTGCTAATTCCAACCCATTTATGAAAAGTACTAGTCAACCAACCAACTAAGCAACCATTTGTTAATACTGGGGAAATTTACCAAACAATGTCAATCAAACCACCAACTAGTACTCGCTTCACCATTGTTGTTGGCCATTTTTCCCTATTATTGACCACAACGAATGGTCATAACCCCTGTAAACCCTATAAAACCGCCAGCCAGTGATGGTTATACCAACCAAATTGCATTGCTATACCACGGGTGCTGCCTGAGCTGATCCATCGCAGGTTTCTCGGCAATTTTGCCGCCCAAGTCAGGCAATTTTGCTGAGAACCCTCCTGCTTGCACAAGGTTGCACCCGGATTGACTGAACATGAAAAACCCAAATGGCCACGAATGGAGTAGATAGATAAAAACAAGATAATATATTAACATATGATATAATTACCAGTCATCTTTGAAACCTTTCTTTTCAGGTTCCACCGTTCTTGCACCCCGATACTGTAGCCACCAGTTGTCCTCGATTGTGAACTGCACCCCCTCGATGTGAACTGCACCCCTGCACGTCCTAAGCTCGGAACATCTGCGACTTGCTCAGCGATGGAGAACTTCATCCGATTGGTTTCGTCCTGCGCCACAATCTTCCTTAGCTGGTGGTTGGTGAGGGAGCCCAGGAGCCATGGGGGTATCCTGCCCTAGGCACTAGGCTCTTTTGAAGGGGGAGCCAGGCTACAAGCTACCAGGAGTGCCCGTTTACCAAATGGCAGGTGCTGTTCCACCCTCAAAGGCCCTCCCAAACAAATGATGATAGGAGAGATCATCAGCAGCAAGTCGTGACTAGCAAGCGAACACAACGTCGTTTCAAAAATGTTTGAAGGACATCGGAGTGCACGGAATGGCTGGGACTGACCCATACCTGGTAGCCACACCTGGTAGCTCCTGGCACCCAGCACGATACCCCTTTCACAGTTCCATATCGCTCCTGCTATACGGCTGCTATGCCGCATGGCTCACAATGATGGGTTGCTGATGATACAATTGTCGTGATCCACAACTTGTTCAAATGGTCGAATCACCAAGTCCACAACTTGCCTGGGGATAGATAGCATCATGGTAGTAGCCTACCGGATCCTACAGGTAGTCATCATACATAATACTCTTGGGATAGATTGCGGTTCTATTACCATCAAAAATACCACTCAGATTGACCATATTTATATGTGCTGTAAGTGGGGCTATAACTCGGATATATCTTAACCATCTCAATAACTAGCCCCCAGCTCATCAAAGTTACTGACCACTTCCCAGCTGGGGCTATCCAACAAGCACAGCCATATCCCGGATCCCCCGATGAAAACTATGAGATTCCTCCATTAAAACGGGTTCTTCACGTCTACTGGTTGCTGATTTCAACCCTGAGGAATGACATTAGTCAACTACCCGACCATTTGCTCATATATGTGCGAAAATAAACAAGTCAATCAAACCACCAACGAGTAACTAGCACTTGCTTAACCATTGTTGTTGGCTACTATCATTAAACAACCCTCAGGTTGCTTCAAAGCAGGTCGTTTTCAATTCAACTGCCCTAAAGTCGAAAAAATCCAGAGCTACGAAAATCCACCAGAAAACCCACATCTCTCCCAATGTTCTCCCAGCTAATCCTGCTTCATATCCCACATGAAATTGCCACAAAATGGTTTGGCACCCGCCATCCCTCAAGTTGTTTTTTAATAGGTTACCAAAGCGAATCAGGGGGGGTCAACTTATCCTAACTTTTTCCCAGGCCAACCTCAGGTTATCCAAACTTTTTCCCAGATTTGGGCTCCCCACCCCCAACTTATCCTAATTGTTTCCCAGATCACTGGCAGGTTACCCGGTCACCCTAACTTTTTCCCAGATTTGGGAACCTAGCTTCAAGGAAAATGAAGTCAGGAAAAGTTGGAAAAAAGTTGGGGATTCCAGAGTTTGAAAAACATCCCATTTCAAGCGTACACAGTCGTTGCCCCAAGATGTAACTTCCTCTTGAGAACCAGCAATCATGGTTATAACGAACCAAATTAGTAATTCACCATGATTTTTTTCGAAAAAATCATGACTATTCAATCATCCATCACTAGTTCACCATTGCTTAACCTCCGAAAAGAATGGCTATAACCCCTACAAAACCCGTTCAAAATATGTAAACTGTAAACCTTCATCATTGAACATAATTAATGTTGTCGTTACCCCTTCAAACTTCTACAAAACCAAATAAGAAACCTCAAACATCATAACCCCTATAAAACCATATAAACACACCTTAAAAATCCTTATAAGCATTTATAAGCAAACCTTTGGTTACTGATTCTAACTTATAACCCCTATAAAACTGATATAACCCCCAATCAAACCCACCGAAAAAACCTCGGGGAATCCGATGGGGCATCGGCGTCAAGGCACCCGTTGACGCGGCAAAGGACCTTGGCCGCCTCCGGCTTCGGTAGGAGCTCCTTGGGGATGAAGGCGCCCACCTTGGAGCGGGGCCCTGGAGGCGCTGTTCAGCCATGGAGGCCCTGGTGGTGAAGCTATGAGGGATGGCTTCATGGTTGATCATAAGGAAAATCCAGGGGTGGTAACCAGTGGATTTTCATCAATTTTTTGGGGATAGTAGGTGTATGGTTGATTGATTTACGGGAAAATGGGGATAGTAACTAATCAAGTTTAGGGGACCAACATGGACCAACTATTGGTTCTCAAACTGGCGTTAGGCAAGGTAGCAACTCAATGGCTGTGGGTCAAGCAGTTAACCAACCGATTTTTTTGGGGGGGATAATAACTAACGAGTTCATAAGGAAAACTTGCTGGTTAATGATAGGGGAAGCAGGGGGACTAAGGATTTTGACCCGCCGAATGGAGGTAGTAACTTGTGAGTTACTACCGTGCAACTTATGGAGGTAGGTAGTGTATGCAACTGAGTAATGGCAGGTAATGATTAGGAAAGGGGAAGTGACTAGTGGCAAAGGGCAACTTCTCAATGATTAGTATATGCAACTCGTCCATGAGATGTGTTTGTCGTGGTAACCTTTTCATGTGAGATCAATAAAACTATGTATACTACGGTGGAATCACATATCTAATCTAAACATATGTCTATTTAGAATTAAATACTGCAACAATATAGATAATGAGATAGCATATATAATGAGACAATGAGATAATGTGTTCCACCGCAAAATCTGCATACCGAGAAAAAAACAAACACGTCATATAGCTGTGGTGTATGCATACTTATGCATCTGTAGGTATCTATGGTCACATCGTAAGCTCACTCAGACTTGCAACTCAAACATCAAACCTAGGCGGGGCCGATGTGATGAGTATTCCTTTGCAGAAAAGAGGGGGCACGATCTTTCTTCAACTAGATTAGATCGGGTAGAATTTGTTGGAATTGTTTCTGAGTTGCATTTCTGATCAAAGTGAAGATCCAGCAGAACAAACTTACAATTCTGGTCATCAATTCACCTCGAAGAAGTCACTTTCGCATATCGGACACCTAAGAAGTCTACATAAGTAGCCATTCAAAGAGGTGCTGGCATTTCGCTGGGAACTGCGAGAAGCCGGCAGCACATAGCTCCACTACATGCCTTTCTTTGTGAAGCCGTCCAGAAAGCCCTGAGTGAAACGGCCATCTATGGTCAGGCTCCATGGAACCAAGAACTAAACACATGCTTCTCAATAGGTCTAGCCGTCATAGTTTGCCGATACCCCGAGGTTTGGGGTTTTGCCACACCCACATCTAAATGGGAAACACCCGGTGCTCCTGTCATTAGCGGTACTTGACCACCGTGACCGTTGTCTGGGAAATCTCGTTTCCATAACAATATCCCACCACCAGTTTTGCTATAGCTGCTGATTTCCGAAACGGATCTCCCACGAAGGAGCATCGACCAGTGTATGCCATTGTAGTCCCTTATGATATGTACACGTGGTGGTTTCTCAAAATAGGGGACCCCCCGGATCATCCTGTATGTAAACGATTCGTAATTTACCAACTATTTTAAGATACCCCTAGTCCGAAAAACCGCCCTAGCATATCCCTGACGATTCCCTAGTCAACCACCATCACCATGGTGACCACAGTCGCCTGTTCGCTCGGATTTTTCAGCACGGACCTCCACAGGGAAAACTATCTTCGTCCTCCCGTGGAGTCAGGATTCGTCCGGGTCATGCAGGCAAGGAGTGCACGGGACGCCATTGGGCGTCCCATCAAAAGTCACAAGTGAGGTCTGACGCCGATGTCTGGTGGGAACTCAGCCATTGGATCCATTGGTTTTGAACATCTCCAGCTGACCGTTGAATAGTGCAAGCATCCAACCTAGCTGACTTGCTTCGCTGAAAAGTCGGGTCATTTGAATTATTTGCTTGCCCGTAAGTTGCTACAGTAGTTGTGATATGTTTTTGTTTGCCAAAATCAAAACACATCAAACAATCATTGACGTTATGAGATTCTGGACATTTCATGTGCAACCACTGGTTTATCTGGATATCTTTTGCAATCTCAGGGCAGTCTTGTCCCTCTAACACGCATGTTTTGTAAATTTGTTCTGTTTTCTTCCACGGAAACGCTGACCCTGTGCTGATGTGTGAGATGGATTGAGATGGATTATTCGCAGGCTAATTGCGCAAATGCTCTCGTTTGATGCTCCGCTTGGCTGAGCCATTTCCAAAAACAAAAGAATCCGCTGATGATCATTGTGACCATTTCTACCTTCCTAGCCTTCACCAACATCAACACATATCACCCACAATACGTGGTCCCTGCATGCCCCCGCCAGTTGAATCCTGGTTGTAACTCCAAGTAACTGGCCGTTCCTGTTTTCAAGGCTACATGAAATCAACAAACACACACAGAATTGCAATCCATTGCACCCAAATAAACCCAAATAAACCCTAGCGATCCTGGCGGCCGTATTCCCTTGTTGTTGGCATCGCCAGTCTCGTTGTTCCGTTGCCACCTTCAAAGCCCCCTGTCCCAACGGCTTGGTCCCCACCATCACCAGCTGCACATCACACAAGGTCCGCACCGCAACCGCGCCAGCGAACGAAGGAGCAGAACATATCGAACGAGTTTGGCAGTACAGAATCATGGGATGGTTTCTCAAGCCATAGGGGAGCCCACAGAATGGGTGGTTAATCATGATACATGGTTACTGATGGATGATTTGAGGGGTACCCCTATTTTGAAAAACCACCATGTCCCAGAATGGCTGATAAGTGCGTTTAGCGTTGTTTTAGTTGAGGCATAGTAGATGGAGACGGGGCATGTAATACATAAGTCTGAATACACATATAATTTGCTGGCCGGCATGCCCCAAAAGTGCGTGAACAGCTCTTTCAAAGCTAGGTCACAACTGCCAGTGTCTGCCAGCAGGTTTCAATAACGCCAGCCTACAGACCAATCTTAGCAAGACCTTCTGGTTGGTGGTTTCAGCATGTTTCAACCCCTTATGGACAATATTAACCAATCAGCCAACCGTCCGTTAATACTGGGGAAAATAAAACATGTTCAGAACCCCAACTAGCCTTCAACAATCAAGAACGCCCATTGCATCCGGCAAAGCAACTCCAGCCTTGCTGCCTAACTGCCAATCCTTCCATTGATTTGGAGACGCAAAAACGCGCGTAGGCTGTATGCTTGTCAGCCCGCCGGTCTGCTCATAGACTTCTGCAACATTGATTACCCCCAGACATGCACACTGCCTTCCTGTCTGCCTATGGGCCTTTTGTACTTGTATCCACTTTATTGAGTCTTGACTTGTCTGAAAGCCACGCGAAAATAATACAATGCTTCAAGCATCTGCTGACGCAAAGACGCATTCTTTTCCAATTGCGATCTGTTTCTCTCAGTTTCAGTGCAAGCTTGACCAAACATATCAAACAAATCAAACCCAATACATCTTGGAGCCTTGGGGCACTACCCCGTACCCCCTAGTGAACATCCAATAAATGACCAAAGTACTATTCGTTGAGAATTGCTGGGATGTTCACCTACTTTTTTTGATGGTTGGTTGTGACCATTCCCATGTGCGCGTCGGTGTACAGTGGTGCCGTCAAGAAACAGGCAATCAACAAAAAAAGCTATGGTCATTCACCTTTACTCAATTCTATTCATGTTTTCTTGATTGGGCACTAAGCTTCTCCACAGACAGCCTCCCCAGAAAAGAACACTTAGTTGCGAACTGCCAATGGTATCCAATGGTATGCTCAGGCTATTTCAGGCTTGGAGGAGGAAAGTGGTCATTTGGAAGCTCCGGATCGCGCTGGCACAAGACATTACAGCGACTGAAACGTTCGAGCTACCTTGAGGTCAGCTGACCACACCAGCACATGAACTGCCGAAAAATAGAGAGCTGTCTCAAACCTTCAGCTGGGAAGTTTACATTGACCAAGCGTCTCGACATTTACATTTGCCCGTAAACACAAAGAAAACCACAGGCACATCCCAAAGCAAAGACTTGAAGAGGACACTGTTTGGCCACTGTAGATACATTACCCACAGATATCCATGGTAGGAACCAGTATCTACCATATTCAACCACGAAGTGACAGGGATCAGCTGTTGCGCTTGGAGGCCCAAGGTAACAGCTGCAGAAGTCATGATTCCAACCAGTAAGAACGGTCCTCATGGTCCTCCATCAGAAACGGCATCCTCACGATGGCTAGAGATACCCTTGACATGGTGCATATGCGCAACTAAATCTGCACAATATCACGGCTCACGCAGAATGGAAATCCAAAAACGCCAACATTTGCAGTGGCTCGAATCGTCCCTTCGCGGTGAAACACGCCGCGTGCAGCTCAGTTCATCATGTGGCAGGCAGCGGCTGGTGGTACGTTGCGGTCGCGCGGTGCAGCAGTAGCCTTGGTATTTTACTTGGAGAGGATGGCCAGGGCCTTCTCCCCCATGAGGTCGCCCATCTTCTTGGCCTGAGCAAACATGGTGCAGCTTATGCTTCCCGGGAGGGGAAACTCCGAAGAAATGAATCATTCGAAGCAATCTTATCCAAGCTGACGATTTGTTGAGGCCGACTGATGCTTCTCTATTAGCCTAAGCAGGATGAGAGGTGCATGGGGGTTGCTTACAGGAGAACCCCCAAAATGACTGGCTTATTACTATAAATGATTGGTTTTGGATGATTTGGGAGTACCCCCATTTCAGAGAAACCATGTAGATCATACCGTAGGAGAATCGTACCTTGACGGAAAAAAACAGCAAACAAGTTGACGACGTGAGCGCAGGCAGCACGCCTGCAGCAAGCGCTCTATATCATGGCTCTTCACATCCCATGAATGACCAGTGACTAGTCCAACTGTTGGGATGTTCACAGGCCAACGGCATAGGCTAAAAACAAGTATGGATTAAGCCACGCCAAACCAGTGGAATCCGATGGCCAATGTTGTTGTATACTGTTTGATTACAGCATTATTTTTTTGGATCATATCTACGGGATCGGAGTTACATAGCAATGGCAGGTCCTGGCAGGTCCATAAAAAATAATCCTCATCGATATGGATGTCCAATCTTTAAAAACTATGTCCTATGTATCCCCAATTTCTTGATTTTCACAAACTTAGCTAGCTTATTTGTCGTTGGCTGGTTGGTGTTGATTCGTCAACAGGCAAATTGATCTAATTACGTATATTGTGGGCTCGTCATCCACCAGCCAATCACTAACCACAGGCAATTCATTGGGTGTGACTTCAACCATGCTTATCACCAGAATCAACCATGAATACACCACAACTAACCCTTGACCTACCCTGTATTTGTAATAGGGTAGCCAGCTATTGATAGACGCACATGTGTCAGGCTTTCTAGGCAACAAGTCCGGGGTACCCCTTCATTGACACATTTGATTTCACATCTTCAGCAACCATTCAGTACTGCCACGCTCAACCAACCTTAGCTGCCATGGTCACCAACCACTGACCCTTAATTGATATGATATATTCACCAGCCACATACTAAAGCATACGTACTATCCACCCCCAACCATATATCAATCATAATCATGACCAACCAACCACATCCTAAGCATAAGATTACCCAACCACACACTACCGGCCACCATGGAAGTGCTGCCACTTCGAGGGCCCCTCGCAGGCCTCAGCCTTGTCCTCTTCCGAGATGTCGTCCCAGCTGGCGTTGGGCGTGTCGTCCTTGCAGTAGGCGGCCAGGCAGCGGCTGATGCCCACGCAGCTGCAGTTGAACTCGCCAACGATCCTCGGAGATGGCGCCGCATGGGAGGGTGAATCTGTGGGTTTTAATTAATAGTATATATTTTACACAGTCAACTAATGGTTAAAATACTCAAGGTTTATATTTTGACTGCTCCCTCTCAAGAGACTGTTTCATGGCTTATAATTCATGAATTATAATTCAACTAAGGGTTAAAATGTGTTAAAATACTCAAGGTTTATGATTCATGGCTTACAATTCATGGTTTCTAATTAATCCCGGCGGGTTGAAAACCGCGCCTATAGTGACGCACGAAATGGATCTACAAGTTTTCACTGGTGGAAAAAATGTGTTTGCCACTGAGGCGAAACGATCATTCTTTTTAAGTTCATTTGTTTCAAACAAGCCATATGTGTCTCAAAATTGGTCACCAATTTTGCTACTCTGTGTGCCGGCGCCACAGCGAGAAACATTTTTTGGATGCGCGACGTGCGTTTCTCAAAAGTGTGCCAAAGCTTTGCCCAAGCACAACGCCAGTGAAGTCTGACGATGGTGCCCCCCCCCACGCCCATCGACCCGGCCCCAACACAACGATCAACGTGACCTCAACATGCACAACCTCCACAACATCCACAAAAGGCACACGTGCATTCGCGTGGCATGCACGCACTGCGCAAGTTGCACTGAACATCAACATACCCCCCTCCCACCCCACCCCACACGACCATCGACCCTGTCCCAACACAACGATCAACGTGACCTCAACGTGCACAACCTCCACAACATCCACAAAAGGCACACGTGCATTCGCGTGGTATGCACGCACTGCACAAGTTGCACTGAACATCAACATACCCCCCCCCACCCCACCCCACCCCCACCCCACCCCACCCCATCAGTCACACGACCATCGACCCTGTCCCAACACAACGACCAGACAAAAACAACATGCGCACGTCAAGAGTCACAATTGGGCGATATGTAAGAATGATGACGACTATGAGCGCGGAAAACAAGCCGCTTGCTAATTAATGGTCTACAAGCCATGGTGTATACTCATGGTGTGCACCCTGAGCAACGAGGTATCGTTAAGTGCTCGCCTCCAAGCTCGGCCAACCGACGATGGAGATAGAGTACCGTGCGACCGAAGCACATGCTGCGGCTCGTCCCAACCATGAGTTAGCCATCATTTAGCATCAGTTAACCAGCAATGAACTAGTAGTTGCCTTTGGCTCAAAACCATAATGTGTGGCTATGATTCGTTCTTTGCTACTTGTTTAGGGTTTTGGGTGATCATGGTGACTATTACAGGAGGGGCTCAGAGCAAGGTGAACTGTGAGACTGTATGAACTACCGGTTGATCGATAGATCGATGGATAGATAGATAGATAGGTAGATAGATCGCTGGATTTATCTATACATATATATATATATATATGTATAAATAAATAATATAATATGTACATACTTTTCCGGATAAGTCCAGTTCAGCACATACTTTCCCGCCACGCACACCTGTCTGAACCAACGTTGATATTGCGCCAACCAACTCTGGTGAAGGCAAGGCTCCACTTCTCATCTTCTGCCGCTGTGCCTGGCTTCCGGCTGGATGGTTATGGCACCGTTCTTGGTGGCTGGTGGTTGAGCCATCCCTATAACCATTAACCATGGTTAACTAGTGGACTAGTGGTTAACTGGTGGTAAATTAGTGGTCAACTAGTGGTTTACTAGTGGTTGATATTGGTCTGTAATGATAATGAAAAATACTAGCCAATCGACCAACCAGTCGCTAGTACTGGGGAAATGACAATTATTGTTGGTTACTATTCCGTGTCATCAACCACCCTTGGAAAATGATCAACCATTACTATTACCCCCATCATTATCATCATCTTACCTCTGGGTCGCTCATTTGAATTCCCCACATCATCAGCCTGCGAGCACAACCCCGAAACCTCCCCTCAACGTACCTCAGCGCTGCTTCAATGCTCTTGAAGGCTCTGATTATCTCACCAAACATGTCACTTTTTCGTGGTATCAAATGATGGCGATGGGAGATCCAACGGTCAAAAACAGAACATGTTTGGTGAGATAATGACAAAACACAAATCTCCCAGGTCCCTGAGAAGCTACCAGCCATGTTTAATGATGGCAAATCACCAGCCATCGCTAAACTGATGGCGGTCATGGGGACGGCCTGGTGGCGAGGCGTTGATGAAGTCGGTGGTCCACCACAAGGGCAGCGGCTCCTCGGCCAGGTCCAGGGATGGCATCACCTGGGCAGCAGCGGTTCGTTGACGCATGTGGGGAGCAGCTTGGGTGGGGTTCACCATGCTCCAGGTGGGTTGCTTGGGTTGAAATCCGACGAGGGTGGAAAATCCACCATGCGCCAGGTGGGCTTGATCAGGATTATGGTCAGTTGGTGACTTCGAGTTGGTTGATTGGATGAAGGATTTATGTGTTGATCAGTTGGTTGCTGGACAATGGCCATTGCCAACAACCCATGATCTTGAAGGCACGCGTCGCTCCCGGTGAAGTCATCACTGGGCCCAGCAAGATTTCAGACGTACCAATGACCCTCTCTCTCTCTCTCTCTCCATCGCCATCGAGAAGTTCGTCCCAGTTCCAA
>VSDK01003911.1:0-48978 GCA_009767595.1 Symbiodinium kawagutii | reverse complement strand
TCCCAACCCCCCCCCAGCCATGATTTGTTGGGTCATGGCTGGCCAGGGGCAGGTCGAGATGCAAAACCCCTGCTCTGGCAATGCGTGACTCATCTGCTTCCCAGTGACATGTGGCAAGTCCTTCTTGAGGAAGTTCTCCGTCAAGCTCTTGAAGAGTGGCTCGTCAGGCCCTGCAGTGATGACCCAAGTGATGACCCTCTGAAGGAACCCCTGGGGCACCATGGGTGACATGTGCTGCCCGTGGATGGCACCATGTGCCGCCCAGGTGCCGTAGAAGGTGTAGATGGACCCCGTGCCGCCCACGGCTGAGATGCCGCCCTCCTTGGGCTTCTTGTGGATCACGCCGATCCTGGGGGCGGCGTCATGGCGATCCAACGTTGTTGCACCGCTCGCGCTTAACGGGCGAACAGCGGGTGCAACCCAAAAATCCGCGTGGGACCAACCCGCGGTGGTGGCACCATGTGGCACCTAACAAGTCTGGCTACAGGATGATGCAACCCAGTTGCACTGGGGGTCCTACAAGTCTCAAATCCAACGCCCAAGTACCATGTTGGACCTAAACAATCCTGATTGTGTAGACATGCATCATGTTTCCGAGATAAAAATACTCACACAACTTGTCGGCAGCATCCATGTCAGCAACGTAACTTCCAGCATCTTACAGCCAATCATCCAAAAGATTTACGAATCCCAGGTAACCATCCAATCATCGTGATAAACGTGGCCAATCGAGGAGCACCCGCTTGAAACCGGGAAGATATGGTCCCCACGAATAGTACCCCAAGATACACCAAGACATTTGGCGCGGCAGGTGCCAATCGAGGCAATGACAGCAGCTCGATACGAGGTGCAAAGAGTCGCCGATCAAATTGTAACGCAGTTCGCCTGGAAGTTTCGGGGAATTGGCCCATGGCTCCCCATGGCCTGGGAATGGAGGCTCCCCATGGCCTGGGCCATGAAATCGTCACGGCGTTGGATGACTTGTTGGATGGCTCCCATTTGCTGAACGGCCCTGGTAGCTCGACATGGCTCTAACGGCTCTTGAAAGGACCATGTGGGCACACCTGGCTCCAAATCGTCCCCTCCCAACATCCAGTTGATGCCTTCGAAGCCTGCCCCTTATGGCGACGGAGGGCCCACAACTTGCCGATGGAAGTCCCTTGAGAAACTGCAGTTGATAAGGATTAACAATGGTGTATGGGTGGTCAACATATACTGTAGTCGATACCACGCCAACTATACCAGTGTAACAATGACCAGCAATGATTGAAAGATATGGCACATGTATGCACATGTTTAGATAAACATTGGTAGACCCCCCATCGCTCTTTGTGGTCAAACCACTGGTGGTTTCTGGTTTCTGGCACCGATCAAAATACGATCAACATATGGTGGTTTCTCAAAATAGGGGTGCCCCTAAATCATCCATTACTAATAATCATTTTTAGTAATAAACCAAACATTTTTGGGGCTCCCTATTTTGAGAAGCCACTATATATCCATCAACGGCCATTAGTCTATCCCAACACTTGGGCACGCCATGGCCCCACCATGGCCCCGCCTTCCACGATGCGTGGGCAGAAGCGCTGGTCCACCAACTGGCCACCCGCGTCCTTGCCACCTTCCAGGTATTTTCCCACGCCTGCGGGAATGGTTCGGTGGCGAATGGTGGTGAAATGGTGGCGGATGATGGATGGATAGGGAATGTTCATGGTGGCTGATGATGGATGTTAATGGCTAATAATGGATGGATGATGGCCAATGATGCTTAATGGTGACTAATCATGGTTGATGATGGTTGGTGATAGCTAATAAGAAGGATGCTAGCCAATAATAACCCGCTAGCATACCAGTGGTTTGTTCAGTGTTTTTTGACTAGGGAAGTTTCAAAATTACAAAAGGCCAAGTGTAATCCAGGTAGCATGCGCAATCTCAAACCAGCAAAAGGATGCAAAAGGTGTCTCAGCAAGAAACCAATGCATTCTAGGAGGGCTGGATTGGGTTGAGTTTTCCTTTTTTCTGGGTGGAGGGGGGAAGGATTACCCATGATTGTGCATTCCTTAAAAGCCTATCGAGCTCTTTCTTGACATGGCTCATTTCTTCATGGCATATGACATCTTGAAAGGTATTGTGTCTGACCCGCGTGGCTGGTAACATGGCGGTGTGCACCAGGGCAGCTGAAGATTGGTTAGGAATGTTTGACTATGATGGATTTTTGAATATATCCATGAGGATGATGATGATGATGATGATGATGATGATGATGACGACTTATATCTTTTTTGCGACTTTGCGCTGAGTCTATGCAAAAGGTGCAGAAACAGCAGCTGCCCTCAGTCCAAGATTTTCTTGTAGAGGGAGTGCAGGCTGTGGCCCATCTTCAGCAGCCAGAAAGCGACGATCAAAGCAACGCTCAGCACGATATGCAGAGGCTCACCTTTCAAAGCCTTGAGAGTCTGCGCAGAGAGGAAACACCAAATAGCAATGGGAAAGCTGAGATCAGTGAGATAATTGAAACCGAAGTTAGACCCCATGATGCTCACAGGATCCTTGATGGTCAAAAGGAATTCTCCATCCGAACCAGTGGAACTTGGCTTCTGTTCCCAGTACACCATATTTCCCCTCGCCGCCTTGCCCGCAAGGGCCAAAGAACGGCTCCAGTCCCCATTGCTGTGAATAACAGCTCTCAAGACAGCCTCTATGGTGTGCAAGCGCTTTCCTTTCAGTTGGTCCAGATTTTGTAGGACAGGTTCCAGTGCAATGCGGCACCGGCTCTCCCATCCTTCCAGCTGGTTGGCGGCACGGAGGTGGGTGGCACAGGCCATGGTGCCACAAATGGCAATGTAAAGGCACGAGCCTTCAGCATACGCCAACAAGCACACATAGAGCCACTTGCAGATCCAGTGGACGCCTTGCCAATCGTCAGATTGGAATCCACTGAAGTCGGTGGCCACGAAACCCGCCAGGAAGGTTGCAACAGACACCAACGTCAGCAAGCCACTCACCAAGGGGCTCTCCTTCACCGTGAGGTCCAACTCAAAATGCACATGATCCGGGTCCTCGATTGAGATCTTTCTGTAACGCTTCAGTGCCTCATCACTCTCTTGAAGGATCTGCTTTGTCACAGCATCTTCATTGCCCAGGAGTACCGTGCAGGTTTCATCTCCCATGGCTGCATAAGCTAAACATGAAGTTGTCCAACTCGATGCTCTTTTAGGCTTATATAAGTCGGATGATGATGCTGATGATGATGATGATGATGATGATGATGATGATGATGGTGATGCTGCTGATGATGATGATGATGATGATGATGATGATGATGATGATGATGACGATGATGATGATGATGATGATGCTGATGATGATGATGATGATGATGATGATGATGATGATGATGATGATGATGATGATGATGATGATGATGGGATGCCCCCAATTTGTTGAGACAAAGTATGGTGACCAAGTATGTGACACTGTTTCAGTGGAAGCCCTAGACCTTGTTCCCAGCTTTGTTAGTATTTTGGCGAACCTGGCAAATGGATGCAAATAGGTCCATGCTCATAATCAAAGTATCGTGGCCATCGATCCTAGGCACATATTCTGTGAGCCCGAAATGCTACAGTAATGATGAACTCAAACTCAGATGCATTCGACCTAAACGCTCGCGTCCTGACGGTTGGCGGAAGCAGTCAACTCTCGTTTCAACTTTCCCATGCAGCGCTGCTCCTGTGACGCAACCTGTGGAGTGATCCATGCAGCAAATCTGTGACCTTTCGCCCAGCTGCTGTAAAGATCTTTGGCGTTTGGCCATGCTTGTTGAAGTAAATTGATCCCGTGGTCGCACTCATCATCGCGTAAAAGATCTATGTGCTTCCTTTGCATCACTGCTGAAGACCCAGCCGTCCTTTCTTGCACATAAAAGACATGGAAGTCCACTACACGAACCCTTGGTCTCATGTGCTCCGGTATCCTATTCCCACCATGGGGTTGGTTGCTTGTAGGCCTTGGGCCAAAGCCCCGGGGACCATTTTGCAGTTTCATGTGCGCCACTCATCCGTTATGATCGCAATGCGTTTCCATCCTTGGGCACCATACCTGTGAAACTACGGCCATCGTGAATCCCTCAAACGTGGCAATCACCCATAGTTTAACCACAAGTAACTGGTCCATGAAGCATGGAGACAAGTCCTCCACTTTCCTGGCAAATGGATGGCTTCTGATTCCGTAGATCTCAAATTGAAGATGTGATATAATCACAACATGATGTTAGCTACAATGTGCTTACAAATATGCACACAACACGCAGTGTTACAACCCATACGAGCTATCCATTCTGATGCCCAGCACGGCAGCCTTTGGATGTCCACTCCCCGGACTTGTCAGTGCCTTGGTGGCACACAGCAGCTGCAGCTTGCAGCTCGAAAGGGATCATCAGAAGGCATTGCAGATGGTCGATTAGGGTTTGTCCATGGATGCTGGCCCATAAACGATGGGCCGCAGTTCACCATCACCACCAAGCATTCTGTTCTTTATTGCCCCCCCTTGCTCACCATTCGATTCTAATATAGGTCAATCAGATAGCTCACCATTCTCTTCACCAGCAACCACTCTGTTTGATTCTTATGAGTTATCATTGATCACCAACGGATGATTCACCTGCGGGGTTGCCGCTTCATCGCCGGGCCACGGCCATTGACGCAGAATTCGATGAACTCGGCCACCTGAAACGGTCCGGGCGCGTGCAGAAGCGGCGGAGCGGCGATTCCATAGCTGCGAGCAATGGCCATTGGGATTGGGAATACCCTTTGGTTATCTAACATAGCTGGAAACCATGGGTAATCCAGCGCTTGGAAATCATCAAGAATTGGATTACCCATTGGGATTGGGAATGGCCATTGGGATCGGGATTGGGAAACCATAGCTGGCCGGAAAATCCACCAATTCTTGATGGTTTCTAAGCGGGTCTCTCTATCACATATGATGATTGACCATTGTCATGCTAGATTACTGGAGCCTACTGCTATGAGGATATATGCGACATGAATGTGTTGACATGCATCGTTTCAACCAGGAACGAAATCGGTGTTGAATTATATTGAAATGCCAACGTGTTCAGAGCCACTACGACCTACCGATCCAAAATCATCCAAGCTATCGTGAAACCGTAGAGCGGATTTCGAAATATGGAGGCAACAACAAACTTATCATATGCTTGCGTTTTAGATGTTTTAGAGTGAACTGTTCAGTTTGATAAAGCGATTCTCTGGATGTAGTTATCAAATCAATTTGTGCACGCCCTCGTTCCATTATCGAGGCGTGTCAGGCTGTCCATTTATTTGGAATCAACGTGGCACATTTGAGTCATGCAATTTGTGATTGTTGAGTGGGACACCGTCATTTTTATGGAAGTGCGTAATGAAACATAATAAATCACACATGTTGCGCCCCACATGTGCCATGAATTAGATGACTGGCCCGAATGACCATTTGGTGCCAAACGTCCCCCCGTTGATGGTAGCGGCTTCTTAAGCACCAAGTCAGACACTGCCCTAGCATCGACCATACCCCAGCGCATGCTGCCAGGTACAGTGTGCTCCTCCTCATGGTTGTCATTGGCCTCAAGTGCCCCTCTCAGGACATGCCACTGCTTGGATGATTTCATGTCTCACGCAAGGTCCAAGCAAATGTTGATAAGAAAAGGTTGGTCAGTCAATCCCCAATCTTGTTTGTGCTTGGATTCTTGCATAGATGGCCTCTGTCCCTCAATCTTGCTGGTTAGACATCATGACATCCCTGGGATAAGTCCCAAATACTTCGCCCGAATTTGCCAACCAGATCCTGGCACTGGTTGAAAGCCGGGGAACATCATGATGCTTCTTATTCTTTGCAATTGCGCATGTCCACGCCGAAAAAATGAAATCCCCTACAGTGACCAGCAATAGGTGAGGTTGATCTAAGGAAAAAATCACCTCATGTTTGGCTTGGTGGCTTATAGATCCCTTGCTAAAAACCTAAGTTAGTGGGTATAAGCCATCCAGTTGGCTATTGTAGAAACACCATCTCTCTAGAAACAGGTGATTTTCCGGGTCCAGTGCACCAAGGTGATGCTCTCGCCTCCATGAGCATCAACTTCTCGGAATCCTCGCAGGACCTCTCTCCGTAGTCCTTGCAGTAGTTCTCCTGCGGGGCGCTATGCCTCCACCCTGCCCGATTTGGGTGGTCGGATGGCGTCCGTTGATACAAATTCACACCTTGGAAATGTTGCGACTTTCCAGCTTACCGCATTAGATGTTTGGTGTTCTTCACGGGCTTCCCCTATGACCAGGTATGTGTTTTTTCTTTGGGGGTTTCAAAGTCTGCAGGTTCAAAAATACATGCGGACGAACAAAACGAAGCACACGTGCATCAAAGTATGTATGCTGTATCCATTTGCATCACGATGCATTACGGGGCACACTCACTGAGATCAAGTCCAAGTTTGTCCGCAAGTGATCTCCATCTAACTGTTCACCACAGAATCCCCTGCATTTATCAACCCCCACGTGCCGCCTCCAAATCCGGTCCAAACTACGTGACTTGTCACAAAAAGGTACTTGGGATCATGGCGGGTATAGGTATAGATCACTGGACTATATCTATAATTACGCACCATGATCCCCATGATCTATGCCTGCCCATTTGGACTATCAGATTCCAACACTATACCATTTAAGCTGATGGTATTGAATCCCGATGGTTTGGTCATGGGCTGTTTCTATGGTTGATTTTGCCATGGACAAATGGGTGTTTCTCAAGCCATAGGGGTACCCCCAAATCATCCATTAATAGTCATTGAAAGTAATAAACCAACCATTTTTTGGGGTCCCCTATTCTGAGAAACCACCAAATGGAGGTTCTGAACACTTCGGGACCATCGCCTCTTTGAGTTTGATGATCCAGATTCCTTGGCGGCCATCAAGGTGGCGCTGCGAAATCAGGACGCTCATCCGGCTGATCATATGGTGGTTTCTCAGAAAAGGGGGAACCCATAAAATGCTTGGTCTATCACTATAAATTATTAATACTAGGTGATTTAGGGTACCCTTATTTGGAGAAAGGCTCATGTACAGCAAGTCATTCAAGTCGTTTTAAAGAGCACCTACTTTTCCTTGCAAAACGTCGGGGGCTGAAAGAAGACCGCTACAAAACAGAAACTCTGCTGAGATTCCTTCACCACTGGAACCGCGGTTCTGCTTGATGACCCGGGGCTGGAATGCCATGGTCTTCTTGAATCCGGCAGCGAACCTGATCCGATGCAGTTGCAGCTGAACAATGCCCCTGTGGTATACTTTCTTGACACAGGAACCGAACAGCTCCCACACATCCCCCTCAGAATGATTGCAATCAGCAAACTCGGTAGTGGCAAACTTATATACAGTAGCAGGGCAGGCGATAAATAATATGAATGTGGTTGCCAAAACTCAGTCATCCCCAACCGCTTGGAGATATCACCAGTATACCAATGTTTTTTGACATCCTTCATTACTGTATATGTATAGGTACGATGAGTGCATTGATGTCATGTGCCTCATGCTTGAGTGACATTTTGCGTGTCTTCGAACCCTTCTGTAGGCATGTTCAGGTATATCAGGCTACAGGTCCCATGATCCACTGCCACTGGACATTCATGGATGGCCATCCGCGGTCAATTCAAGACCAAGATGGGGTGGTCACCATTCGGCGTCACACATATCAGCACCAATTTTCAGCACCCTGTTTCAAGCTAAGTCGCTCTTCAGGAGTATAGTAAGCCAATGTGTCTTCCAAGCCGATGTTCATGGTAGCCACCTTGCACAAGGCATCCTTGGCACCCATCTTTTCCTTGGCGATGCAGGGTCACCGGTCGCAGGAAGAGTGTTGGCTGGCAGGACCCGAAAATATTCACACTTATCATGATCCCCAACATGAAGGATCGATATGGATCGATCATTGGAGAAACCACCAAACCTCACCATGGTTGCCCACGACGACTTGGTTGCACTCAGTGCTGACCGCATCTTCAACCATTTTCCCTCTCGATGTGGTTGCTAGTTGCCACCTTGCTTCACATGAGCCCAGAAAAACCAACTCCCAACCTCTACAATATAGAAGTGGTCACTTTTTACTCTCCCAAAACCTCAACCCAAATCCATCACTCCAACCCTGGTCTCTCTCCCTACCTTCACCCTCCAACCTCACCCGACACCGGTGACCCCCCCCGGGTGGTGACCGACCCCCCCGGGGGATCTGCAGCCCGGGGCGCCATGACGTCGGGCGATGGCCAGACCTGGATGCCCGCCTTGCGCAGCTCGCGCATGCCGTCGTCGAACTTCTGCTGGTCGCCGCCGTCCGCCTGGAGACGACAGCGGTGGGGGAGGTCCCAAGGGGTTGGTCCCAGGGGGTTGGGCCCAGGGGGTTGGTACACCCAGGGGTTGGTACACCCAGGGGTTGGGTTCAAGGTTGGGTGGCTCCCTGCCTATCTGGTGAGCTGGTCAGCACGGTCGGTAATGAAGATGACGATGCTGGTGGTCAATGTAGGGAGGCGATGAATGGTTGCATAAACATGTTTATCATAGTAAGCCATAATAATGAGCAATAGTTAGTTATTATGTAATGACTGTATAGTAGTGGTTTCCAAAAGGAAACAATGCAAAATACTCATTACTATACAAATACCAGCTAATGATAAATACCCATTGATAAATGTGGAGGATGATAGTTGGTAGTTGCGTTCAATGGCTGTTTCGTAGGCTGGCTAGCACGGTCAATCATCATTTGTTTAATAGTGGTTCATGATGTTCAATGCTGGTGATGGCTGATCATGCCGGATAGTGGCGAAGAATTGTTGGTCATGGTTGGGTTTGGTGGCTTTTAGATCCTTAAAGTTTAATCTTTTGTGGGCAAATGGTAAAACACATCAGTTCAAAAGACACTAAAAACGGAAGTTGGTGGCTGCGAGCCACGTTGGGTTTGGGTGATGCATCCTGTTGATGGCCAATGGCATGCATCCAATAGCTGTCAAAGCCTAGTTTGTCCCTTTTTTAGCTCTTGGGATTATGAGATATGACATGACCTTCAAAGCGTGTGTTTTGCCAAAGGGGCGTGATTTAACATGTTGAATCAACTATCATGGTTATATAGTTATATAGTAAGAATCTTTGAACTACTGGCTAAACTAACATTGGTTCATTAAAAACCACCGTGATATTGCAAATGCATATGTGCACCATTCATATTAAAAACCATTGTGGATTCAATAAAACCGCAGCGGAAGTACATTGCTAATAACATCAAACCAAAATTAATGTGCAAATAACCCATCATTCTTAGCCAGTACCAAGCACCATTGACTAGCGAAATTTTGCTTGTATATCAAGAGACCTAATATTGTCAAAACGATGTAAACATATGTACTTCAATATATTGTCATTGATTTTATACAAGCGTTTGTGTTCACCTCTCTGCATCTATCATCATCCATCTATGACTCAATCTGTTTCGAATTGTCCCTCCAGTGGTGTCATTTCGGCTGAAAGGCTACTCATCGGCTGCTCACCGCGGAACCAGCACTTTGTAGTTTGAGCAGCTGTGTATTTACAGGGGGTAATGACAACAAACGCATCGGAGCCAAGCTACGTTTCCCATACATGTTCAGAATTTGCATCCATCCTTCACACATTTTGGGTGGTAAAACTACAGCACTCAGCAACTGCTTCTCGCAGTTGACACCCGAGTTTCCTCTCCGGTTGATCTCGGGCGCCTTGATCTGACCAGGGTTGCAGCGGACAATGATGAAGTTGAAGTTTTTGCACACCCTGCGGGCGTGTGTCTGGCCAACCTCTTGGGGGCTGCATCATACGCCAGAAACCTACACACCATCCCATGGCATGCTGCTGGGTCTTGTGATTGACTCCCAGCAATGAATCCAACGTCAAACATGCAATCCCCCCTTGCGAGGCAGGAACTCCCTTGAATGACAACTATTACTTGTCACACAGTTGTGATACGAGTTGTATTGCCGGTGTTACTTGCTTCTATAGTCAAACTATAACCATTGGTTTTGCCCCAGTTGTTCCTTGGTTATCTCCAACCATTCCTTGTTTGACGAAAGTGTTCATAGCTAAAACTAATCACATCCAACTCATAGCTATGCTGTGGGGATCATTTCGACAAGACAAGTCACCAAATTTCAATAGCCACTACCACCAGCAAATCGATCATCCGATCCCTTCCAATCATCTCTGCTAACGCCGCTTCAACAAGCTCGTTTCAGGGCTTCCACGAAAAGAAGCGTGCGAGGACCACATTTATCAACTGGCGTGTTACATAGTCATACCCCAGCTGACTGCCACAGTCATACCCGCAGCTGACTCCAATTCACTATAACCATTCCCCCAGCTGATTGCTATAACCAACAGGTAGCACCGAGACCCTGGGTGAAGGCAATGTTCAGCCGGGAGGCTTGAAGAAAGTGTCGTGCTCCTCATGGGTGTAGTGGATCAGCTGGCATGACATGCCACCTGAGATCGCAGATTTCCAGTGGTACGGTTGGGTTGGATATGGGTAACTTCTGGAGGAATTAGATAAGATTTGGTTCGTATGATGTCACATGACTTGCTGTACGAAATGGTATGGCATGATGCGATGAAATATGATTAGACTAGATAGGAATTCATGTGTGGGAAATGCGGTGCCATGAACTTGACTCATGTATGGACCATGGTAAACTGCTATGAATCGCTATCCAGAATCATCATCCAGCATCATCCACTGCCAGCCAGGACTCACCACCACTCGCACCATCCATACGGAACAATGATAAACCATGTGATGCTTGTGGTTCTGGCTATAGGCAAGCTATAGGTTTGAATCATTGGAACACCATCCTCCATGGAAACAATAATAGCCATGGAACATAGTTAGCAACTCAGTTGGCTATGGGTCAATATTGACCAACCAATAATGGGGGACAATGACCAACAAAACTAAAGGGAAAACAATGGTTGATGATAGGGGAACCGGGGGTACGTGGTTTTGACCCACAGCCAGTTCTCTCTCTCTCTCGCAAGGGGCGAGCAAAACCAGGCGCTTGGAAGCCTAGCTGGGGACCCAGCTCAGGTTGTTGATGGACTCCCGCAAGCCACTGGTGTCGAGGGATCTTAAGGGTCATCATGTTGGCTTCCGGGTCACCAACCCCCCTCTCTTGAGCTCAGCTGCTGTTGATCATACCGTTGGCCATTGGAATGGAGTCGTACCTGTGCCAGCACCGTCACTGCTTAGGATGGCCCGGGTCACTGCAGAAACGGGATCAACCAGCCGGACATCAAACATCGAAGATCAATGGTGTGGTTGAAATATGCCCATCGGTGCGTTGATACATGTCTCTCATAACTCCCTACCAGGGGCTGGGAGTATTCTCCATGACTCTCTGGCAAATGAAGTTCAGTGGTAAACCCCATGATTTGCTCCTTCGTCAAAAATGGAATTCCAAAAATCTATCTGTAACTTGACTTAAATTTTCCACTGAGTAAGAAGAATACCTCTACATCCTGTATATTGACTACGGTTTGTTTGTTTCCTCCCACGACAAGCGCTTCCCATTGCAGGCATGCCTGTGCCCATTGTTGCTCTTGTCCTGAACAACAAGCCATTCCCACGCTGGCCCATCAGCAAACACATTGATTGGGATTTCCGGGAGAAAAAGAAAGGTTTCCAGAATGTTTTACTCAAAAAAGGACGAGTTTGTTTTTTGGGTTTTTGGAGAAGCTAGGACTGATCATCTCTGGAAAGCATTTACGATGCGCTCGATGCGCAAGGTATATAAGAGAAGAAAATCCGCCGCAAGATGCTGTTGAAGCCATTCAAGACCCACCATTGGATACCATCACTACTTGCGGGCCCCCCTGAACATGGTCCCGATTGCCCTGCCACCATGCAAGTAGCAATGTCAATAACTACCCCTGGTCATCTGGGACATTGCGTGGCCGCAAATGTACAGTGGTACTCCGTAAACAAGGACTTGTGTATGCATCTGTCTGTAAACATTCATGTATCTATGTACAGGGGAGCGCTGCCAAAAATATGCCTGTTCATATCATGCGAAGCCACGCGGTGGGTTTGGAAGAGGTCATCAGAGATGGGCTTTTGAACCTGGTAGCATCTTCCATGTTTTAAGATGCCTCCTTTGTGGATCCCTTATTGCCGTTTGGTGGGAAACAAACCTGGGTCGCTCACTAGCTCCCCGTTTAAAATCATTTAAAGGTATCTAGGCTAGATACCCCTGGCTCCGTAGCTAACCACGAGCCAGCCTAACAGGTGCTGGGGCTGGCAGCGGCCATGGTCAGGAACCTGGGGCTTCCCCCATGGCAACTCTGGCATCTGAGCGTCAGATCCACCGTAGGGCTGGCTTCGAACGAAGATTTGGCAAAGAGCTCCCTTGAACTTCCTCAGCGCAACGCCATGGCACACTTGATCGACACGTCCCAGTGATGGTTCCCTTGCTCCATGGACCACTGAACGTGACTGACTAAGGAAGGGTGCGAAGGACGCTTGTCCCTTGGGGTTTTGGCAGGCATGCACCAAGCCTGAAACGCATCCAGAATTGTTGCTTTGGGAAACTTTGGCAGCGAGATTTCAACCTTGTTCACATTTGCAATTTGTCAGCTGTTCATCTATCCACATCCCTGAGTATTGGCCGGATGCATTGGCCGGATAATCACAGTACGAGCTTAACCAACCATTGATAAGCTGGCAGTGAATCATGATTCAACGTTAATTAACCATTCGAATATTTTATATGTATATAAGAATGATTCACCAATGATTATCCAAAATCTAACCAACGACTGACCAATATTTGAGACATAGTTAACCAATGTTCAGCCATTGACTGCAAATCTTTCTTGGTGGCAATTCGTGGCTTGTAAATCCCCTGGTACATGGCAGTTCCTCAGAATTTGATCCCCCCGGTGATCATCCCATATTAATCTCACGTACATTAGTAAATTCCAACGATTACTTCAGGGGTTCCCTATGGCTCGAGAAACCACCGTATAGTAGTTGTTAAACCCTGAGTTTGTTGGTGATGAGCCCCTAATATTAGCCATTATAATCCCCTAAAAAACCACTATTAATACCATCCTTAACCCTAGAACCCCCCTTGGATTTCCCTATGATTCACCATTCGAACCCCCTATGGATCCCCATATGGCTCCCCTATACATCCCATAACGAACCATTGAGGAAACCACCAGAAGTGGTGCCTGACCCATCTGACCAGCCAGCCGCTGGACCAAGGCTCGGCTCCTTAGGCTGCTCCAACAAGCCTAGCGAGCGCGAGCGCGGACACCGCGCGTCCGCGGGGAACGGTGTCAGCTGGGTAACAGCGGATGGTTGATCAACGATTGTTGGTTGTTAAGGTTAACTGTTGGTTTAACTATCAATGAACTATAGTGGTTAACAACCAGGTAATGGTTTTGTCCATGGTGATGGTGTACTAAAACCATGGTATACTCAAAACTAATCAATATTGGTAACTAACTAACAGCATTGGCATAACCATGGTTACCAACAGCCAATCCATGGTATACTAAAAACCAATCAACAGCAGATGGTAGATGCAACAGCTGGTATACTAAAACAGATGGTATGCATCGAATGTTGAGTGCTCCGGTGTATACTTATAGTAATCTGGATGCAGGTCTGCAAGTTTGGACATGATGGTTGGTACACTGAAGAATGACGAGGCCAACCATCGACCGATGGTGGATTCTTGCTGTCAGGATTCAGACACTATCAATTGGCTTGAGCTGGTGCTGCTTGGTATGGAGTTGCGCCGCTGACTATTGCTTGTTTATGCAGCACTAGCTCAACTGGGTATTGTGTCCACCATATATCAGCCATGCCTCCCCTTACTTACTGTATTTTCATTTAGTTGTAAAAAAACTTACCAATTGTTTAGAGATGTTTGGAAGCTACTTATCAGAACTGACCACTTTTAAACCCACCACCAACCGCTGGTGGCTTCCCAATCCTTCACATCGATGCAGCGCCTGACTGCGCACGGCACTCCCTGACTTCGTCCCGCCTTTATAGTCCTTGGCCACCACCGTCAGAGGGCTGCAATCCACGGGTCCCGGGCAGGGACCAGCCTTGATCACGCAGGCCTCCTGGGTGCCGGTCGCAACGGTTCGGTGAATCTGAGGGGTTCTGACATAGACATCGTTGAATTCCGAACCGGAATCTGATATAAACCTATTTTTGTTGGGTGTGATCATCTAAAAACATTTGCTTGAGGATTAGAAATTATATAACCGATAGTTACTGATTATATCCAACTGTCAGTATGAATCTGTATCCAACTGTCAGTATGAATCTGTATCATATTAACCAGAAGTTCTGAATCAGCAACTAACTTGAAGTTCTGAATAGCCACTGTTGCAACTCACTGTTTACAATCACTACAAGGGTGCTCGTGGAGCACCCCAGCATGTCTCCGTCATTATTGCTTGATTATAAGTTGTAAAAAGTCATTACTCAACCAGCCTGAAATGCTTTAGTGCCGGGGCGGGGGGGGGGTCATCATTTTTTATTGCTGGTTGCAGCCGAGCCTGAACCACCAAAGACCAGGCCATTTAGCAATAATCAATCAACCCTTGCAAACCAACGGTCACCACTACATAATGAATCATCGACATTCGACATTGTCAACCATCATTAGCCATCATCAAGAATCATCAGCCATCCTTCACTATCATCAACCACCCTCAGCCAGCATTCATTGCTTTCCCTCTGGCATCACAAACCATCAATCTCTAGCCATTGTCATTCACAATCATAAGCTAATCATTCCTCTACCCTCAGTCAGTCATTATTCATCAGTGAATCGACCGCTAGTTCCTATACGGTTCTGGGTCAATATCCTTCACCGCAGCTGTGAACATTTCCTCCCGGACCAAATTAGTCTGGCTGCTGGGATGTTCACCTACACGTTACCACTTTGCGTCCCAATGCGCGAGCCATTCACCAACAAGCAATGTCCATGCGCAAACCATTACTGTTCAAACCGACCAGGTCAACCACCAAGTGTTGGTACTATGATCCCCAAGCATTGAACTGTCACAAGCCCTCTCAACAAAATATATGAGTAACCACTAAGCATTTGACTATCATTACCATTCATCAAGCGTGTTTTTCAAAGCAACCATCATCACAAGCCATTATCAACCACTATGATTCATCATCCTTCACTATTTCACTATCATGAACGATCATCAAGCATGATCATTCCCTTGTCATGATCATAAATCACAATCAACCTTTCATTAATTAACATTAACCTTTCACTAACCAATTGGGCGTTTCTCAAAATAGGGGACCCAACCAAATCATCCAATATTAACTGTCTATATAAACCAACCACAATAAACCACCATTCTTCTGAAGTGTCTCGGCCTTACAACTTCAGCTAGACGCCTTGTTCAAGGATAAACCAACCACAGCTTGTGGGTACTCCCAACCCCCAGCTATTCTCTACCATTATTCATTGTCCACCATTGTCAAAAACCATGATCAACCACTAAGATTCCCCACTGTCAACCTTTCATGAACGATTTCCCATGGCTTGAGAAACAACCAATTAGCAGTTCTTTAACCAGGGTAGCATCCCCTATGATCAACCAGTGTTTGCTGCTTATAAGCCATACAAAACCATTATAAAACCATGTAAAACCAACATAAAACAATATGAACCCGTATAAAACTGATGTAAAAAAAACATAGAACAATTAAAAAAGCCATAAAAAAAACCATGTAGAACCCTAAAAAACCCTAAAGAAACCATCATTTTTTCACCTTGGCCGTACAGCCCTGGCAGACCCGCTGCGCCTTCAGCTTTGCCAATTGATCGGCTGGCAGCTCCTTGAGCGCTGCAGCAATCTCCTGAGAGCGCCGCGCAACGTGCAGGGAAATGGGTAAGGGTGATGGTTAAGGGTGGTTAAGGGTGGTTCAGGATGGCTAAGGATGGTGGGAATGATGATTAATGATGGCTAAAGATGGTGAGAATGATGGTGAATGCCAGCCAATGCCAGTTGATGATGAGTACGGACGGTTTATGAGCTGGCTCATGCTGGTTTCTCAATGATTCGTGATGGTTCCATGGTGGGTAATAATGGCTGGGTGATAACTATATACATGATGTGATAACATTGAATCATACCCGTCAGAAATAGCAAATCAAGACTATGTAATGGTTCCTCATATCACTTTCGTTTGAAGAGTAATGTCTTGCTCATGAATATGAACGGTTGGTTTATGGTTAGTTCAGCTTGATGGTCCATGCATGGTTGATAATGGTCGATTTGCGATTTCTTGCGGCAATCATGAATGATCCGAGAAAAATCGCACCATGAGGGTCTTGATGGCTCCTGGCTGCTGCTGCTTCTCTGCATGAAGCGATCCGAACATGCAAACGTTTGACCAAAATCACGCACAAAAAAGAATGCTCTTGCATATCCGCCAAAAAGCATTGGCTAGCAATGGGAGATCAATCTCAAAAGATCTTTATATAGTTATGTTGTGGTATGGAGTGCTTTCGAGCAATCCATCCTGGGTTCCCCATAAACCTTCACCAGCTTCACTATGACTAAATCAGCCATGACTAACCATTTGCTGGCCATTCCGATCACCAACTATTGGCCACCAACTATCGGCCACCACCTATTGGCCACCAACCATTGGCCACCAACTAGCCATCACCAACCATAAAATCAGCCATCAGTTAGCTATCAATTATCATCTGGCAAACTAACCAGGCAATGGAAAATCCACCATTTCTAGCTGGTTTCCCAATTTTTTAAATCAAAAACGGTGGATTTTCCATTGCCAGGTCAGTTCAGCACAAGGTAACCATCAACTCACCACCCCCAGTGACACCACAACGACGCCTCGGGGGTCTTGCCCTCCATGGCGGTCTTCACTTCAGCGGTGGATGCTCCGGATCTGAACGTGCCGGGCCGTGCTGCCAAGGAGAAGCAACCAGGATGAGCTCGTTGTGTTTATGGCCATGATGCCATGGTGGTACCCTGCATGCCCCCAACCCCATGCACAGCTATGTTCATTGTTGATAGGATGACCCACCAACTATGAACTGGGGAATCCGCTTGTGGGCAAATGTATTTTTGTTGTTGAATAATCTGGTGACTGGAGAAAAAACGAGTGAATGAACCGGTGGATGGGCAAATGAGCTGGTGAGTAAGTTGGTTAAATGGATGTTCATGGGCAGGAACGATGCCATCACTGGAATTTATGGGAAAGCCTTTGCGGTATGAAGCGTTGTCAAGTTCTGTGACTTTGCGGCTGAGGAACACGCTACTGACTTAAGGGTACCGCCATGGCACAGAAACAGTGCCACGGGTCTTTCTCCATCCATCCAGCGTAACTTCCCATCATTTGATCATGTCCAGGTGGACTTGCCCACACAGCGAGGCCCACGACAGGAACGGCACGGAACAGCCCCGAACTGCCACCAGGGCACCCCATGGCTGCAGCTTAGAAGGTCAGGAAAGCACAAGTGTTGATCGCTAGGACGTACTGTCTCACTCGCTTGAGCCACGGCAACAGGCAGCGCTGCACTAAAATCAGCAGCAAAAAACAGGTGGGAAGCGTGAGCGATGACGCAATCAAGAAACAACATACTATTGAGTAGCCCAGGGGTTCAAAAGTATCACAAGTGATGATCCATGCGTTTATGGGAATACTTGCATCCATCCAGCTGCTACCTGGCGGTTTTTCAGCCAGGGTCGTCGAGATGGGCATGCAGCTCTGTACTTATCCACCAGAATCGATCACCATCATGACATCATTCATGAATCATGAGATCTGTTTCGGGACATGATTTGGGGATATTTGGGGGCTCCTTGTTTTCGGACTTCTACCATACCCCGAAACATGCCACGATTTGGCCGCAGTCCCAAGCCCATAAGCAGTTCTTGCCTAAACAATGCGATCCATGACCCTTGCCCTACCCTTCTTGTTGGTCAACACCAGGCCTTGGTAGCGTTGCCCCATGTTGCTCCAATCAGGGTTGCCCCCATGAGTCAACCGTTGCTGCTTACCATCCGTTGTAATCACTGGGTTCACTGAGCCCCTGGCCGGCTTGAAGGAACTTTGGCACTTGTTGCGTGTCCAGGACATGCCATGCCTTGTGAGCCGAGCTGTGCAGTTCCGGATGTCGCATCAAGCTGTGCAACAAGCTTGACCGATCACTTGCCACTTGCGCCAGCCCCTGCATACATGCCAGCTTAACTATAGCGTAACTTGATGTAACTTGCCACCACAGTTTCAGCTGAATTATACGCGAAGTCATGTTGCTTCGCTATGTTGAGCGCAAGCAGCCATGCATGGGACATGCTCTCAGCCTTGCTTCCCGCCGGCTTGGGAAACCCCCCCATGGGTTTGCTTACGCATGTGATCGATGTGGTGGCTTTGGTACCCTTGTCTTGGGAGCCATGGCAATAACCAGTTATTCAGCAACGGCCCAACCCAGCTATCAGCCATCAACATCACTAATAGATGTATCCCGGCCATTATTGTTGGTTAATATTGACCCATAATTACCCAAATATGTCAATATGGCCTGGGAAATCATTGTAAAAAGCATTCGCTTAGTGGCCACTCCTCTAAGCTGTCCTGGCGCACCGATCCCTGAAACCCACCGGTGAAAACGAGCTCCAAATCGCTCCTTCCCAGGCACCAACCGTCCCATCTCGCAGCCCCAGGGGCTTCATGGTTTCGAAGCCTGGCGGCGATGTCGGCCGTGAGTGGTGGTTGATCATTGATGCACAGCTGACCCATTGGCGCAAGGCAAATCGGTAGATTTGGGAAGGATGATAATTGATGATGATTGATGATGAGTAATGATTGATAATTGATGATTGATGATTGATGATTGATGATGAGTAACGATTGATGATTGATGATGAGTAACGATTGATGATTGATGATTGATGATTGATGACGGCTGCAAGTCATTGAAGCCAACAAGCATTTCGTCCCTGCCAAGGTTGAACATCGTCATGAATAGCTGAATAGCAATCATATGGAGCTCGAGTGCGCCGCGCCTAGATTGCCACCGGTTAAATCCAACACCACGCAATAGCCACCCACGTAATTCATGGCTTCCTCCACCGACAGGTTTTCACCTGAGCCAGGGGAGGTCTACTACATGGCTCCCAGTGTGTCTCAAACAATTTGTTTGGGACCAATTCATGGCATCATCATTCTTACTGGTTGGTGTTTTCAGCCCATACAAAAAATATTAGTCAACCAACCATTTGTTAATGATTGCTGGGGTAAATAACAAATCTTTAAAACCACCAAGTAGTTCTTAGCATTCAAACCCGTGTCTAGCTTAAGATTGCCAAGATTGCTGTGCATGGTTGTTTTGGAAGGTCTTATATCCAGCTTGGGGATGGTCAAACAATGACACGAATACTGCCACTGTGATAAGGATACAATTATCAATCCTAACCGAGAATCAATAAAATGTATCAGATATTTCTCAGTTATATACATCTGAACCTTTGCATCTAGACGCCTCAATTGCACTTTCAAATGCCATTGCACCTTTAGGAACCCAATTCTACATCTAGAAGTTGCGGTGGCACAACGCCTTTGCTTAACGGTTCCAATGCTCCATTGCTCCATTAACCCCTATAAAATCCAATGGCTTGATGAGAATCCGCAATGTTTTTATTGGATCATCAACCGTTTGGCAATCCGAGCCCTGCCACCGCGGCACAGCGGTGCGAAATCACCACCTTGGATGCAATCGCAAGGCACAGCGGTGTAGAGTAGGTGGTAGGTAACAAACAAAATCTAAGCAGAAATTAACCAACTGGGTGCCCTAACTAACTGGGTGTTTCTCAAAATTTAGCTAACTGATACTAACTGGGTGTTTAAACCAGGTAAAATTATTAACCTGATAGTATCAGTTAGTGATACTAAACACCTGTAGTTAGTAACTACTATCACCCAGTGAAACAAAATGAGCTAACTGATGCCAACTGGGTGTTTCTCAAAATGGGGAACCCTAAAAATAGCAGGTTTATTGCTATAGGTGGGTAATTTTGGGTGATTGGGGGACTAATATTTTGACAAACCACCGACTGAAATTTATTGGTTGCATATTCATTGCTCAATTCTCTGGTTAGACTTTGTTGGTTCTAACTGGTGATTGTGCCCAGTGAATGTTGCAGTAGCATGTTGGTTATAACTTATAACTATCAGGTGATTTATGTCTAGTTAGATTGGGTGTTTATAAATATCATTCAACCTATCGCACCTAAGTTCTAAAGGGTGAACTCGGATAACTATATATGATGGTCATAATTGGTGGTCAATGAGCTCTAGAGTTAAAACTATCATTAATCATAGTTTCCCAAGTACCAGATATGACCATCTTACACCATGCTTGTCGCAGGTATACGCCAGTGGGAGCACTCTGCGACCGTGGAGGAACAGAGTGCACCCCTGAAGCCTTCAAAGCTTCGAAACCCAGCACTTGGAAAGCTGGATCACTTGGATAAGACTGATACAACCATGGAATAACTGGGTGAACTAATCCCCTATAAATCCTTCGATCCTTGGCATATCTGGAAGGCCACCATGCCATCATGACCGGTCTCCTGGACGGACGCATCGCTAGCCAGCTATCAAGCCACTGGTTCGAGCGCTGCAGTCCGATTCTACAATCTTTGCCGATGATCCGATGGGATACCTACCACCTACCTCTGATAGGAGCAAAGTTATGGCTCTGCCCACAGCTGGGGGATCTGAAGATACCCCGGCAACAGCAAGTCCAGCGGAGCCAAGCTCCAAGGCGCTCCAAGCTCTGCTTCCCACATCATCTGAACGCCTCGCGCAGAAGTGTGCCAGTGCTGGGCTGCCTTGTTGAGCAGTGTTGAGATTAGGAATCAAGCATTGACAGACACTATTCGCCAGCATGAAGCATCAGTTTCATTCGTCCAGAGCCATGACTTAAGCGGCACATGCATGCCCTCGTTTAGATGAACCATTCCATACCCAAGATTTGTTTTCAACTCTTCCTTCCAAGCGGGTGACTTGGGCAATCCTTCTGGGTTGTCCAGGGAGGACGCCTAAATGCTGAAGTGTCCAACCCACTGGTGACAGAGTGGGATGAGCTGACACCCTCAAAAACTAGCGCATGGTAATTGCAGTTGTTGACTATTGACCAATGATCCAGGGTGACAATGAATGATTACCAACAGCAGGTAACATCGTGGCTCATGATCGCGTATGAGCCAAAGACATCCAAATCCATAGACATCAATTGGTGAGCAGCCGCAAGCATCACAAAGCTATGAGGTCCCAGAGGTTCGCGCAAGAGGTCATCTCCAAAAAAATTGCCAGAGCCAAGCTGGCAAACCACAAAAGGACAAAAGGTTCTGAAACATGCCATGTCCGAGAAGTGTCTTTTGCAACACTTGCTTCTGAAGACAACGAGGAATTTGTCTAGACAACCCTATGATTTTGCTCGTAGCCATGATCACACCATTCATAACACTTTTCAACCGCCCAACCAAGCAGCATGGCCCATGATGATCCATGACCAAACACGCCATTCCACCCTACCAGGCACCAAGCATCACCCCATCATGCTATGCTTCGCCACCATGACCAACCAAGAAGGTAAACAACAGTGCCTTCAGGGATTTCGCTCTGCCCACCACTGGGCACAGCAGAAGTCATGGGGCAAACGAACCATTCCTGGGCCGCTGATCACTGGGGCAAGCCAGTGGAAGATGTACATGGGCAGCGTGGCGTGTGGCTGATCGATTGGCAAGTTTTTCAAATCCACTCGAGCTTTTGGGGCTACTTTGGGCTCAGGATTCAAAATTAGCAGAACGGTGGAGCAATCAAATGCAAATGGAACAAGGTCAAACGCACACAGATCGCACACAGATGTATCTAATAGCACATCTATATCTATATATATATAGAGTAGGAAAAAAAACGTATGTGAAAAAACTGAAGGGTAAATATATGCGAAAAAACTATAGGGCCTCCCAGGGGTAAACATGTGCCATACCTGTAGGCAAACCGTTGGACTCGATAAGCCGGTATTCTTGTTCAAAAGCTTACACAACCATATGTCCATATGTGGTAACCGTACGAATTTGCCATGCACTCCGCCCCAAAAAAATAGATTGCCAACATCATTTACTCAACCCAAAAAAATGTGAACATCATTCAACTGGTTGGTGGTTGAACCACCCCTATGAAAAATGTTAGTCCACCAACCATAGCTGTTCATAATCATTAGGGAATATCGAAATTGTTTCAAACCAACAACCAGTGGTTGTTTAACCATTGTTGTTGGTTATTAGCCCCTATTGCTCATCATTACGAATGGTTGTGAACATCTTTCAACATCATCTTCCTCAAACTTTCTTATCCTGGAAACTTTACCCCAGGTGCCGGGCACCTGTTAACCTACCATTGTTGCTGCATGGATTTTTCTGCAGGTGAGTCACCGGCCTCAGAAACCTCAAGGTCGGACAAGGTCTGGCACCCCTTCCAGTGGCTGGGTTGCTTGAGGTTGGCTAAAAATGTTTGAGTAACAATGGTTGAAATGCTTGAGAAACAATACATCAAAGTGGTTGAATCATGATGGTTACTAACAGAACTTCTGGAATGGTAAACAATGGTGGGCATTAAAGGTTAGTGGTTCTTCAACTAATGGTTAGTTCCAATAAAGTTTCGGAGCTGTGAATGGTAGTGGGCAAATTAAAAAGACATGGGCATGGAACCCTGAAAATCATTGCAAAAAAATCGAATGATCGGGGGCAAAGGATTGGCCATGAAAATTGTCGGCGGTGTGGTTGATAAACAGAGACCAATCCAACCTCTCGTCACTGGTGGTTAATCGATTAGATAGAAGTCTACAGATTCAAGCGCTTGTCAAACACAAACTTGGTTTCCCAATGTTTGATGCAGCTGGAACCCCAACATGATATATACATGGTTCTGGCTGACAGGACCCCAGAAATGCGCTGCTTCCACACACCTTTCATCCCCGCGTGCGCCGAAATAAAACCGAAGCGAAATATAGGTGATATACGTGGTAACATATATATTAACATATGGTAACGTTACGGGCAAACACCTCCGTTTGCCCGCGCCTCTGTCGGGAGCGTCTGGGAACGTCAAAAAACATTGGTTTTTACAGTACAAAATGCACATGTGCGAAATCAAGCGTATCTGGACGGATCGCGCAGGTCCTTGACCTGTGTTGTGCTTGCATTCTGGAAACATACAACCCTAAAACCCTAAAACCCTAAAACCATAAACCCTAAAACCCTAAAACCCTAAACCATAAACCCCAAAAGCCTAAACCGTAAACCTTAAAACCCTCAAAAATTTGGAGAAAAATGATAAACCCTAAAACCATAAACCCTAAAACCCTAAAACCATAAATCCTAAAACCCTAAAACTATAAACCATAAACCTTTACGTGCAAACACCCCAGTTCGCCCTGTGGGCGAAAGGGGGGGTTTGCGCGTAACGTTACAAGCAATTCCCACCCTTTGCCCGTGACGTCAACGAGGACGGGAACCATCATGGTTCATCATCATGTTCATCATGATGTTCATCATCATGTCCATCATCATGTTCATCATCACGATCATCATCATCATCATCATCATCATCATCATCATCATCATCATCATCATCATCATCATCATCATCATCATCATCATCATCGTCATCACCAGGATAATAACATAAGGTTCATCATCAGCATCATCGTGATTACCATAGAGGTTCCCTGGACCCGTGGGTCAGTGCTGAGCTCAGGTGATTGTGTCGCAGTTTTGGATTCCATGAATAGTGGCTTTGTGGGGGTGGCCCATTAGATCCTATGATGATAACATGGTGGCTTTGTGGGGGTGGCCCATTAGATCCTATGATGACAACATGGTGGCTCTATGGGGGTGGCCCATTAGATCCTATGATGATAACATGGTGGCTTTGTGGGGTGGCCAATTGGATCCTTTGATGAGAACAACATATCATGAACCACCACTTCCCACCCTTCGCCCGGTGGACGTCTGTTTTCAATCTCTTTACATCTAGGTTTACTTTAAAGAACCGTGACAACATTCCAATGTGGCATGCACAAAACGCACGTGTGCGGCTGCGACCAATAGTGACCTGCCGCTGTCAATCATACTTGGGGCTGAACCTGGGTGGGTGTGTAAAGAATTGGGCGCCATAGGACAAATATGTAATCAGGAACAAGCATGTAGATTTCACAAATTTATATGTGGTGAACAAAAATATGCATGAACAAATGCATGAACATGAGCACCAAATCTCGCACTTGCATCAAACGCATCAAAAGAGTACTGCAATGTTCGCTTTTCCTGGATTTAGCAAACAAACAATGATAATGTGAGGGTGACCAAATCATGATTGCTAACTCGAACCAAAGCTTGACGACTGGGGACGATGAACCGATGGGTGCAGGTAAAAACACAGCTGGTCACGCAGGTGCGTTGGTTGAATTCAAGGAGCATGCCATTTATGTGTGGTTGGCCGTAAAACTGGGCAATCAAATGCCATCAGTATGTAAACTGACGGGTGTTTAATTGCAGTTTAGCAATGCAGTGAACTTACCAAAATTGAGTTTTAAAATGGCACAAATGTGTCCGTATGTGTCTGTCATTTTCTCTCTTGGCTTGACAGTCTGCTACGTCACAGAACCGTCCAAAAACACCAAACCTGCCAGCGCTGGTGCCGCGGACTTTGACGAGTGTGGCAATTCATTGCTTGATTGGCTGGCTGATTGCCTGCTTGCCTGGCGATCGGTTGGCTGAACTATTTTTTGATGCAACACCGCAAAGATAAGCAAGCGAGAAGGCATTTAGACAAACAAGTAATTACAAGAAAAATGCCCAACAAGCAAACATTCAGGATAAAAAAATCGGTGAAACCCGTGGCTGGATGTGGCTGGTGCACCTTGAAGGCCCGCAGGTTTTTCTATGCAGCCGTTGGCGAAGCCAAAGCTGCAAGGCTGCTGAAAAGATTAGTTTGCCCTACCATGAACAAACCGTTTTCACCCACACATTTGCGTGGATCACGTTGCGGGCATTCGCTTTGCCTTGTGCTGACGCCATGCGTGCGAAAAAGCTTGCGCACCCCAGATCTTGGCGGCGCGCGCTGCAACACAAGTGATCCATTGTTGTTGGCATTCCCTCGCGCGAGGCTGTGTTCAAACACCTTGCCGTTTCAGCACGCTGGGCCGTCAAAAAGCGCCGGGCGGGCATTGGTCAAGTTTTGGCGCTGAACCCACCAGCGAGTTGTATGCTCGAGAGAATGCATCGCAGTTTCTTAATGACGTTTTTTGACAGTTTTCCGGCAACACCATCACACTAGGCGGGGATGAGTGGCAACGAATCATGTAAATCATTCCAAAGAGTCTTCGTTGTGGGAGACCTGCCGATTCTAAATCTCCTCTGAGAAGATCAATTCTACTTATAGGAAAATTCCGCACTGTGGGCCTGCTTGGATGACACTATGTATTGCACATCATGCAAAATTGTCTGACCGTACTTTCCAACAGGCTGGCTCATCTGGTTGGTGGTCTCAACACCTCTCAAAAATATCAGTTGATCAACCAAGCAGCATCCCAAAAACAATGGGAACAATTGAGACCTTTAAAACCACCAACCAGCAGTTACTTTAGCATTCTTGGCTGGCATCCTCTCTTATTAACCACTTTCACCCCCTACGAAACATCTTTAAAGCCACCAGTCATAAACTAGCATTTGAGCGAGCGGCAAAACCTCAACTTAAAATTGTGGAATTCCAAAATTGTTATCGTTTTACGAGGTCACTATATCGTTTCCCAGTGTTTGGTGGCATTGGATACCCTCCCGCCACACTCTTGATGAGCAGTCAATTAATTTTATTCTTCCAGGTCACTATCTGATGCGTCTCCATTTCTTGTATTTCTTCCTTTTCAATTACAGCGAAGGTACTGCACAAGAATCTCTTGTATAAGAATTTGAGGGGCTCGGATTTTTTTTCCACCCCTTTTTGGTCTGTATATAATGTGTTTCTTCGGGAAAGAATTTCAGGGACCCTCACGGAGGCAATCAAGTTCTTAGCTAGAAGTGTTTCAACAAGTATCCCACGTCAAAAATCAAAATAAGCTTTTTGAGGCCCGAAGAATTGTTTTCCTTGGAGTACCAAGTTGAAGTCCGTAAAGCTGCTTCCTTCACTTTTCAAATCCCAAACAATACAACTACAGCCATTTCAACAAGTATACCAATGCCAAAAATAAAAAATGAGCCTCGAAAAGTTTCTTTGCGTACAGGATCAAGTTGAAGTCTGTAAAGCTGACGTGTTCAGACTTGGAAAAGCTCAAACAATTCACAAATCAGGCTGGATCAGAGTGGCATGATCAGAGTGAGGAAAAGCAAGGGTAGAAGAAAATCATCCGGTTTTCCATGAAAAGAAAAATGAGAATACAAAATTAAGAAACTGCTAAGAAATTGAGCGACCTCAGACCAGGAACGTGGAAAATTGTGAGCAATTTAAATTCAGAATTTGAGGGACCCTGGACCACAGATTTGGGATTCTTATCCAGGAGTTCCACTGTACTTTACATTTCCAGGTCAGTATATTAGATGGCACTGTCTGGCTTTGCCTGGATGATTATGCTGCGGTGCTATCAGCAACAAAGTGTTAAGCCTGGCGTAGTCAAAAGCCTTTCACACAAACGATTTCAATGCAATATTACTGGATGGACCCGAGGAGCAATTCATGGAAAAAGGACATTTTGTGAAAATTTGCTTATCGTTTCGTTATCATTCTGCTTGTCGTTCCAGACCCTTGGGTATTTTAGAAAAAAGTCAGGAAACTTAAAGGGTTGAATCTGTTGAGTTATCTTAGGTTCTGTTCTCTTATCGTTTTTGGGAGCTCATATATCGTTTGCAGGCCCCGGAGCCATTTCTTGATCAAATTCCAGCCGAAGACTAAAGTTAATTAACTACCGAGAGTTTAATCTCATTTGTTTAGAACCCTCCTCCTAGCTCGCCACTCCCCCCTATTAAAGGGCCAGTACGGGATACCTCTGGGCTCCAAATCGCTCCCTCCCAACGACCAGTCACAAAAGTTGTTCGAGCAACTCTTCCGCTTTCTTTTGTACCAAGGTCCGTTCTGCCGGCAGCTGCTGGCCTTTGTGATTGCCTCGCCAGGCATGTAACTTCAGTCCACCGGAATCAGCGTCCCCAGGGGTCACGGGGGCCATCTCTCGATGTTGGGACCCCAAGCTACAACGGTAGTCCAGTTGTGACTTGTATCACTGGGGGAGGCCACTCATACCAATAGTCTCTCTCTCCACCGCCTTCTCTGTGAGGTAGTGGGGATACAGAATCAGAATGTTGGGATGTCTAGAATTCTGAAGATCCCAGTCACTCAAGGTGAGCATCACTACCCAACCAGGTACAGCCGGCAGGCGCAGCGACTTCGTCCCAGGTGCAGATAGTCCCAAGGATCTTCTGCCCCTCCAGCAGTGGATAGATGGGCATGGTCGCTTCTCTCCGAGCCACCCGGTCGCGCCTCGCCACCAACAGATCCAATGGAACTTCCCAAGGAGGAGAATCCTTCAGTGGTTTGCTGTATTTATCTGTGTTTCAATATATTGAACAGATAAATATCCATGATATGTTAAAAGCATGTACATACATGTACTGTATAATGTATAGGGCTTATTTTTTTTCACCGGGGCATCTCCTATGATACACACGTATATATTTGTTCATACGTATATATTCATTCATACGTAAAAAAATAGCAAACATTACGAATGATACTGATTTGATCCACCTCATCCAAAGTAACATGTTGTCATGTAAGCAATGATGAATCGGCAGATGATATAGTCAGCACAATGAGAAACCAAGTCGCAATCGGGTGTTCTTCCATCAAGTCTCTTTCTCTCCCTCCGGGCTTCCCAGGGGGGGCACATTGACCGATGATTGAAGCCAACCAGTCATGGATGTGCTCAAGGCCCAAGACCGACCACCCAAAGTCCCTGATGTCGCCCCATTCGCGGCTCCAAACGCAACACAACCAGGGCGCGGCATTCGAGATGTGGCCATCGCAAGGCCGGTTTCAGGCCGTGGGCCATCCAATTTATTGCAAAGATGGTGTTTCATCACCGTTTTTTGTGGGTTGAACCACCGCTGTTGCCTTCACCATCCCATTTTCAGAAGGAGGAACACCTGGAGGTTAGCATCCACCAGTTAGACACTGTTAATAGTTACGGTTGTAGGGTTAGCTCTCCCACCTTGTAGGGTGCACTACCGTGGTTCTATCCAGGACCCCAGCTGCACATCCAAGTCCTTCCCCAACGCCACTGTGGTCGAGCTGCACAGTGAGGGTCCGATAGCATGTGGAGATCACTGGCGTGGGCACCTGTTTTTCTTGCCCCAAACGGTGAACTGAACCTAACCTCAGCGCAGGCAGCATGTGGGCTGTGGCCATGTGCCCTGCTGGTCATTGGTTTGCCAAGTCAGGTCTGCACCAATTGGATGACCATTAGCTTACCATTAAAAAAAAAGGGCGATAGCTCATGGTGCCCACGTGATCCGTCCGGGTCCAGCGACATTCACCTAGTTGCCGCTGTGGAAGCTGGACAAGCTCCGAACTTAGCCTTCCAAATTTAGAATTAGAATGCGCCTTCTCTTAGTTTTACCTACTGCACTGGTCATGTTGGGCACCATTTCATTAGGCCACTCCTGACAGCTCCTTGGCTGCCCCTTTCAAGTGCTGTGAGGATAACCCCTGGCTCTTTAGCTCCCACCAGCCAGTTGGGAACCCAAACATCCAGATTTCTTGATGTCACACTGGGGACAACAAACTCCATGCAGTCCCAAGTCGGTGGCTTCACTGGTCAAGGCACAAATCGTCTAACTCGCTATGCCTGCCGGCTGCGGCAAGTCGCGAGGGGCTGTGAGGAGTACCCACCAAGTGTGACCAAAACTATTGGTCAAGTTACACGCTGCCACGCCTGTTCCACTTCCAAATGCACTTTATTTGCCCGGAATCATTCAGAAGCAGCGCGCACCGTGGCATGAACGACCGGAGTGAAGCTGGGCGCGGATTATGATTGCATCAGGTGCGGATTCATGGACAAAGCCCAGGGGCCTCATGAAAAGCACCGTTTCCACCCGCATCAATTTGGTAACTTTGCACCGTGCGTGAAACATGCACAAACATGTGAACGGAATCTAAAAGCCGTAGGCATGAAAAAATGATACACACGATATACGCACATACATCGATAGGATAGGATAGGATAGGATAGGATAGGATAGGATAGGATAGGATAGGGTAGGATAGGATAGGATAAGATAGGATAAGATAAGATGAGATAAAATGAGACAGCAATCATGTAATTAAGATTAATTGATTCATAGGTAAATAGATCGATAGATGACGATGGATGGAACAACCTTGCATACAACATTTTTCTGATATCTATCCGTACATGTACCAAATGCACACACACACACACACATATATGATATATGGCAGAAGGTCAAAACCTTGTACCCCTGGTTCCCCTATCATTAACCATTGTTCTCCCTATAGCTTTGTTGGTTATTATATGCCATTAGTGATGGTTCATATTGACTCATAGCCATATGGATAAACTTGTACACATGCGCCGTTCATCTTTCATGGCCGGCCTCCCGGCCCACAAGTCTCGCGAGCAACTGGTGGTGGCCCCAGTGGCTACAGCCAGCACCGGGAGGCCTGGGATGCAAGGCAAAGCCAAACGACAAGGCATGCTGGGAATGAATGGCACCGTAGGTGACTGAAAAATGGTTTTTCCGGGAACAGATATATGTGAACATGTGGTTATCTTGAGGGTTAAAATTGATGAAAATATGGGTTTTATAGGGATTATGATGGCTAATCATAGGGAAAACCAAGGGATTTTCAAAGGGTTACAGCAACTATATATGATAGTGGTTTTGGAGGGGTTGTGATGGTTAATAGTAGGGGATCGTCACCAACAATAATGGTTGGACAACTGCTATACCGTGGTTTCTCAAGCTGTATGGGGTAGCCCCAGGTGTTTGATGGGTTCTAAATGTTCTTACTACCATGATTTTTTATCATTTTATCAGACTGGTTGGTGGCTTCAACCCTGTCATGAAAAATATGCTTGCAAAGGCTCGTCAACCAACCAACCACGTCTTAGCACCAAGAAAATTACAAATCTTCACAAGCACCAGCCAGTTCAAATACATTTGAAAATCATGTTTCTCAAAGGCTGGTTCTGTAATCAATGATTGTTTCTAGAATATGCTAGCAAACCAACCTGAAAGCTAAAAATAAACGTTGTCAGTAGAGCTGTGAAAAAACATCTTTCAAATCGTTGCACTCAGGAGCCTCTTTCGTGAAACCGTTCCCGCTGCTTTGGAGGACACTGTTTTGGTTTTCGCGGAAGTAAAATGCTGACAACCCCTTTCGCGGAGCTTTCGCGGGGAATGCAGCCATGTGCAACATACATTCACGTCAAAACAATGACATGACCGCTTCCATATGTACTTCTATACTGGCGGTGTGCGGGGATCCCTGGGTTGGAGCAACCATGGTTCTCGCAGAGCTTGTGCGGATTTCCGCGTTGAAAATCTGGAACACTTGGATACATTTGGCGGGAATGTGCATGGATTCTCAAGAATTCGAAGCCATGCCCAGGAGGGTCGTCACATGCACAACAAACGACACAAGGATAAGAAAAAGCTGATGTCTGCGCGTCGCCCTGCGGCATGCAGTTCACGAGGTGCTCGCGCGACCTTTTGCGAAGCATATTAGCTTTCGCATGCTTTCGCGACCCAGCATTTTACTTTCACAAAGCCACTTCACGTTTATCCCGAAGTGAAAGGAATACAACTGGGTCTTCTCGATGCTCAGTAGGCAAACCATTCAGGAATGATGGATCTTGCAGTACTGTATTGCTGCTTATTGTTTTTGAATCCTTTTTTGCGCTCTTACCATGAATCATACAGTTTCTTTCGTTCCGTACAAATCTGTCGGTAGTTTGCCCACTGGAATTTAATGGATATATGACATATGAGAAACACATAATTATACATGAAATGCATGTCTACAGGCATGTGCATGCACAAATGATATGTGCTTAGATGATCTTAGATGTGCTTAGCTTACATGCATGGTTTCTGGGTTCAATGATGTCGAAGAAGTCCCCAGTTTCACTTAGGGTTGTGGGGGGGTCGAAGCCTCAACCTGTGTGCAGCTGCGCGACGCTTTTCGATCCACTCCTCCTTGTAATTCACCCCATGGGCACGGGCCTGAGATTGCTCAGGCTGCCGTGGCGCTGGTAATGAGGGAGTTGGGGGAGACTTCGTTGCAATCTGGCAGAGTTTTTGCCCTAAAAACACACTTAATTGCACTTAGGTGTTAAGAACCCACCTTGCAATTCCCCACTTAACAGGGTTCTTCATGGTTCGTCCATCATTCCCACAAACCACCCAATGACTTTGCCAGTGCCATCGAGCTTGGACACACTTCTGGCAGTTCGCCGTCAGCGTCCTTCCCACGATCCGAACCAGAGCTTACCAGTACCAGTGAACATCGCCACCCTTGGTACTCCGTTGTACCCCCAGTAGCCCTATACTGTTGGCGGTTGTTCGTACACTGCGGGTGCTTATCCATGACCCTAGCCCTAGTGTTGGCGGTTGTTCTTGCACTGTTGGTGCTTATCCATGACCCTAGCCCCTATCAACTAGCTTGAAACTAGGCCAGCCAAGCTATCACGGCGCAGCTGCTGCTGGGTGCAGATCCATGGGTCGAGCCGAGGGACCACTGCCATGATTTCCCGCATGGCCGACATCCACATCTCTTTGAGCTCTGGGACCTGTCCCAACGACAAGCACCAGCAGGTGAGGCTTGATGCTCCATGGATGGTCACTGGATGATCAGATATGATCAGTTGATGTTGGTTGACCTTGGTTGATTTTAGTTGATCTTAGTTGATTTCAGTTGATCTTAGTTGATGTTGATTATATCGTTGATGTTTGGTGTCTGGGGGTTGAGGCTTGAAACCAGCAGCAACGACGACTACTACCACTGCGAACACGACATTGATCATAAATGAAAAGCAACTTTCGCAGCGGCAACGAGGCAACGGCAAAACTCCGGCGGTCTCCTTTCCCAACCCATGTGGTGGTTTCTTAAAATAGGGGACCCAAAAACTGGTTGGTTTATTGCTATACATTACTATTTAGGGATGATTGGGGGGTACCCCTATTTTGAGAAACACCCATATGCTTCTTACGGGCCAAATGCCAACTCATCCATACAATCATTGATGGTCAATGATGGCTTCATTGATGGCCAACGTGTCTAAAAGAACTCACCCAAACAACCCTCCAAAGCCTGCAATCGCGGCCCATAGTAGCCAATCGCAGCCCCCAGCTATGTCTAAGCCATCAGTTACCTCCTCCAGAAAGGACCATTTCAGCACACCTAAGGGGCTTATGATGGGCCTCGCCACTCACACAATGTGAGTTGGGTGCCACTGCTGGCCCCCCATCCTGTCCTTGGGAATCAAATCTTGAGTGGCACTGGGCCCAGCTGTTGCTTGCACCGCAGTGGTAGAGCAAATGAAGGAGAACTTTTCCTCAGCGCCATCTGAGGCCAGGTGGGAACTCCAAATTTCTGCTGCGCCAGATGCTTTCTTTCGTGTCTCTGCTGAAGGTCATCATCCAAGTGGTGAAACAATCTGAAGGAGGAGACATTTGCCGAATCAGGATACCCCTTGCAGTGACAAATATGTTCCATTTGCCGAGGTGAATGAACACCAACTTTCAGAACAAGAAGATACATTCTAACAAACGAACTTGTTGCGTGGAAAATCTACCATTTACGATGGTTTTCTCACAAAAACAGGAGATTTCTAGCTTCCAGGCTAGGTTACCAGACCGCAATCATATGCAATATCATTGAAGATGCTGCTGACTTTCTCCTGGCATGTGGGAGAACAACTCACCAACTCGCAGGCCTAGCTGAAGTAACATCGATTCCTTGTTCGAGTCCTCCCTGTGACCCCAAAAAATGAAGCCAATTAGGAGGTCTTCCAAAGGGATGGTTCAAAACCAAAAATGTGTGAAACCGCTAGCCAGGAATATATCACAAAATCTATATATATAGAGAGAGAGAGGAGGTGATGACAGTTGTGCATATGTAATATTTCCAAATAACCTTGTGCAAATGATCACGTTCAACTAGCAACATGCAATGTTGGGCACGCAAACGATACAACCTCTAAATCTTGGGGATTCTGAGCGGCTAATGGGTTAAAGGATGTTAGACCATCAAAGTCTGACCATATTCACAGTTGATGTTGGTCGAATATGGTTGATCATCAATCGTTTCACGATTAGGCCAGTAGCAAGCATGGTTTCAAGCTAAAACAGAATCAAACCAATTTAAACCATCAATGTGCAATCTTACTGGTGGCCATGTTAAGCCCCGTGAAACCATGTTGAAACCATGTTCAACCATATCAAATTATTGGTAGTATAGACCATGGATGTTGGTGACTGGTCATCCATGCCCTGTCCATCCAAGCAGCCCAACATGCGCACAACGCATCTGGCTCCAGGTGAACTGGGCGAACATGGACGTCGCAGGGACGCCCTGAACCATCATTAACCAATCATATCCTGGGTATCTTTGGGCAAAACTAGATGCGGGAAATTGTGGAAAAAAACGGCTGTTTGGAGGATTCTCCCAAGAACATGACAGGATAAAACTAACATCGATGTGCAAAAACACATGAAAAGGCCGCTCTTTGACAATTGTCTGGCGATGTTCCGATTAGAAATGACGGTTTTCTGCATCTACATCCTTTTTTCCAGGGCGGGAAAAGCACAACATGTGGTGATGGGTTTTAGCTGGGCTCATCAATGATCATCAACCGTCACTGCTCATCATATATCATCATCAAGTATCATCCACTATCATCAACCATGAGTGATTGGTGATTGCTGGTTGTTATTCCCTATCATTCTGCTAGCTACTGTTAAACGAATGACCTGCGCTAAAACCATATTTGAGGGGTAGCCACCCATCATCAAAAACATGATCGTTCTCAATAGGGAAAACCCCCTCCAGTGGGGATTGGGTATCACACCTTAACGATCACATACCCATTTTGCACATGCCAACGCAAATACAATACCACCTATATATGGTGCCAAGGGATATTCTGCTGCCATGGCCACCAATTGTCAAAGCCACGACTGAATCAACTCTGTGACTCAAGGACCAACATCAGATGTACAACTCCCATTGTCATCCAACAGGTCCATGAATAAGCCGGGTCAAACAGCCCAGTAATATGACAGCCCAGCATGTTCTGACAGCTGAGCTGGTGCGAAAATGACTGTGGTGATGCTTTGTTCCAATTTGTGCTTGGGATGCTAAACGCCACCCTTCCTTGAGCAGCCAACCTATACATCCTTTTTGGGGATGGGATTAGAGTTGGGGCCAAGGCTGATGCAATAGGATAATCCACATCAACCCATGGATGTCTATTCGTTGTTGCAGCCATTCAACTGTGGTTACCTCCTGGGTAACATCATGATGGTGGCAAATACTGAGGAAAAATCTGTTGATGAGTATCAACAGCAAACTAATCCCAGATCAGCTCAGTGTCAATACTGGCTGTCAAGAAAACTGGGAATTTCCATAGATCAGCTCCTCATCATAGATCAACCGGCTACAAGCTCAGTGACATGGCCTAGGCTACAGATTTCCTCCAGAAACTGATCTCCCCGGGGTTGATCTCTCCTGCTGGCCTGCCACACCCTTGCACTTGGCAAAGATGGCTTCCAGTTCTTTGGTCCGCGCCGTAGCCTCTCCCTGGAGGGGCTGTTCGCCCCAGCGCTGGAGGCCTGGTCAACCTGATGATGAGGGACACTCACCATTATGTACAAGAAACGCAGGTATGAACAAGGCAAAAGACAGCAAAATGATTGGAAACTCTTGAGAGATAGATGTGATTATGATAGGTTTCCAACAATCAACAAAAATCTATTCTAATCCATTCTTTCTGTCTCTCCATGGCACCCGCCACTTGTAAGAAAATCTATCCAAATATCATTTGTCAAATGATTGACATCAACTTCACACAGTGGTAGATGCTCCCTGGCCAGCGGGAAAATCCACAAATGGTGAAACCCAGGTGAGCATCTACCATAGGGATCCATAGGGCAACTGCTACCATGGCTTGGACATGAACACACCCGTGTGGTGGTTTCCCAAAATAAAGTACCCCCCTACATATGGTTGCTTTACTAAAAATGGCGACCCATCCACGAATCATTCAATGAATCAATCGCCACCATCTACCTACCCATGGATAGCCATCCACACGAACACACCCATATGGGTGTTTCTCAAAAATAGGGGACCCCGCAAATCATCCATTATTAATCATTGTTAGCAATAAACCAGCTATTTTTAGGGGTCCCTATTGTGAGAAACCACCATCTAGTAGTTGTTTGTAGTTGTTTAAGCATTGTTCCTGGTGATTATCCCCTATCCCCTATCATCGACCACTGGTTACTGCTATTTTGAGAAACCACCATATCATCACCCCAGCATTTCTTGGCTCCGTTCCCTTCCCAGCTCCACTCCTCGAACTCCCCGAAGTAGACGGCCGGTGGATTCGCGGCCCAGTGTTTGATCAGCCCAGGCTCCTGGCCAGCAACGAGTCATAGGCAGCCAACGTGTCATAGCTCTGGGGGCGTTATGAAGTCATAAGGGACCCCCACTTATCATCCAAGTCATGAAGCATTTATAGTAACATATAGTAACAAACCAACCATTTTTGGAGGTCCCCCATTTTGAGAAGCCACCATATGCCTATAGGCAATGATTCAATGAGTGCTATAGATTCGATCAGCATGGTCAATGTCACTTGGTGGTACAATGTAGCAAAACAAGGGTGCGGGTCCGACAAAATCAGGCGTCTCAAGCATTTGTTTCCATACAAAATGGGGGTTCTAATGTCAAGATGCCAGTGGAAAAACAGCTCCAAACTGGTCATTGGTCATGGTCTCCTGGATGGCCGCCACGATGTTGCACCACCCCACCAGGGCATGGCCTTTCTTCCAAGTGGCCACCATTTGCCGCACCTTTCCAGCCCCATCCACGCCGTTCTGCAGGGGTAGCACCTGAGCGGCAGTTCAGCCGCAGAACCAGCAGCACTCGCGGATCTGCGGCTATGAGTAGCGCGTCAGTGATGGAAATGAAATGATGACTGTACCAAGTTTGGTAGATTTAAACATCTAATTTGCAACGCAGATTGCACAAATGAGATCTAATTTGGTAAATTTCACTAAATGTTTACTTCTCCTCCCCAATGCGATCGCGTTTTCGGGCCCCAAGCTGTCTTGCAAACGACGATCTAAGTTATCTGCCTCAAGTCGCCTCCTCATTATCGCATGTTTGGGGATGCAACAGCGCTTGCGCATGTAGGTGGAGGATACCGCATGGTACATGCACGATACATCCAAGGTACATCCCGTCCCTCACTGGAAGTGCATTTCCCCCTTGACATCCCTGGACACCTCCAGGTGCTCCAAGAGACCAAGGTCTTCTCCCCGCACCAAGCTTTGCACATGCTCAAGCACCGCTCCACCTCCCAGGCTTTGCAGGCCAGGACGATGACATCTGCGTCGAAGGGGCTCTCTTTGTCCAGGGCTTCGGTGTTCATCACCTGACGCGGGCGGCTGGGCACTTGGCTCTGGTGGATTCATGGTCCAAGGAGGAGCTGCTTGAAGAATGACATGGGATGAAGTGGGGCCCTGACAGCCCCCTGTCTGCCACACCCGGTGGAAACCCTGGGTCAGTAGCAAGTTGATATCCGTCGATATCCTTGTGCCAGGGGGAAGGGATATGAAGGGACTGCCCCAAATCCCAGTCACTGCCAACAGCCCCCGTATCACTGGAGGCCACCCAAAATCCAATGGTTTCCTTGGTTTTCATCATCCCAAAAATGCATTTCTTTTGGTGAGGCTCTGGTCAACTGATGGAAAAATGAGAGTCAAAAAAACTATGTGTTAGAAAACCGTAGTTGAATATATTTTTCACAAATGGTTGACCCATATCAAAAAAAGCACTGCACCCAAAAATATTGATGAATGAATCTGATATCTTTATCCATTTACAGGTCAACCAATATGTGATTTACCAATACCCAACGTTTACGCAATCATCAATCAACCATTAAGCAAGCATCAGTTCAAGATAGTTCAAGACTCATTAACTAACTGGCAATATCCATCAATATCCCTCAATTAATCAAAAAGCACAGCTTCTACCCCACAGTCCGCCACTTGTGGTCCTGGTCCAGCTTGGCGCGGGGAATGTGAACGTCGCCGCAAATGCTGCGAACCTCTGGGGACCCGGCAGGAGAACAAGGGACATCAACAGCAACTGGCAGTGGCTACATATGTGGTGGATTTTTGCTTGATCCATGGTGAATCAAGGTGAATTATTCTCTCCCTCTCCGTCGCTGTATTATTGGCTCTTTTATTTTTATGAATTATTATGCTGCATGAGGTTTTTTTAATGGTGCATCATTGGTTTTGATGGTGAATAATTGGTTTTTGTGGTGAATGATTGGTTTTCATATGGTTGGTTGACGGTCAAGTATGTGTGGCTATGAATGTTTAATTGTTGGAATAAATAAGTGCCCGGATCACACCCCAACCATTGGCTGCCTCGAGGAACCCAAAACTCCGGCAGCTTGGGCTGAAGGAACCAACGGATTGACAAACGCTGGCGTTCAAATAATCATTAACCATCAGCACACATCCAGTAAGCATCAATTGATCAAAATTCAACTATTCTAAAACCCATGATTAACCATGATTTCCCCTGCTGAAACATGCTACACACATGCTCATCTCCCCCAACTCATCTGCAAAAAAGAATGCTCCACTCATAAGTTTCTTAAACATTGAACGCGTTTTTGCAGGGAAAACCTTCTTAGAAGTTTCCTATCCATTGCTATCCCCGAGACAAGTCACTCACTCCCCATGCACCACGGTTGCCGTTGCCAACAGCTCCGGTGCCTTCACCCCCTCGGAGGTCAACGACCTCAACGTATCCTTTCGGACCTGGGCCGTTGACGTTCATCCAACGCGGCGGCTGATGCGGAGGCAGGTGTGACTGCTGGGGCTAAGCTTGATGATTGGGTTATAAGTGATGACCGCTAACAAAAATTTGATGCTTGGTATTGCTTGGGTTATAAGTGGCTTAAGGTTGATGACTTAAGGTTGATGATCAATTGTGTGATGCTTCTGAAGCGTGGTGATTAGGTTTTTAAAAACCACATGTTGGATGTGATGTAATGATGGTAGTGTCTGATTTTTTCATGAGTTCACATGTCAAGAATCACCGTGATGGGTGAGAACAACCAACAATGAGTAGGAATGTATTGGTTAATGATAATTGGGGTAACCATTATAGGCCTGAGGGGATGATGACCAACAATCATAGCATTAAACCATTCATAAACCAACACCGGCTGAGCAATCAGCTAGCTGACGATCAGCACATGAAACAATTGAAGTGGAGAAAAAGCCCAGGCGAACACGGAACCGGAAAGCCTGGGTGTCCAGTAGTCATATGTCGCCAGCTATCCACCAGCATTGGGCCCTAGGCAACTCGCAGCAAAACCGGCTAGGCCACAGATGTTTGGTGAGCCATGTCTGGTGCATGACCATGGCTGGCTTGCCATGTTGGCACTGCCGAGCAGCCATAAAGCTCACCTTTTCGCCTTTCCTGGGCTGTGGAAGATCGGTGTGCAAATGATCTCGCCATTTCCAGCACACCAACCATGTGTGAAGGAAGGGATTCACACAACAAGCTGGGCACAGTTACACCCTGGAAATGGTTTTCATAGGGGTGTGACAAGAAAAGTGGGTACGCAATGTTCATGAACAAGCTAAAACTGTGGTGATGTTTCGGAATAGGATTTCCACCTCCAGCTTGGTAAGTTTGCTGAGGATTTCCCGTTGCATCCTGCAGTGCCCGGCACTTGCTTTGCCACAAAGGTCGCCCCAGCGCTGGTTTTTCAGCAAACAAGTTTTGAACATTTTGGCGGATTCGTTTGCCGACACACCAGAAAATGGACACGATCTTGTCAAGGCTTTGAATACCGAATCTTGTTGCTGATGCACAATTAGCCAAATAGTCCTGCAACTAGTCACTACTAGTCAGGCTCTGCTACCTCGGGTCGAAGCTATGAGCAGTACATATTGACAGGTTTCTAAAAATGGGGAGTACCTTTAAACCAGCATATGTATTCATATGTTAATCATTTATCGCACCAAACCAACGGTTAATGTTGGGCTGTGATTTGCAATTGGGGGTTGATTTAAGAAAAGTTTTCCAAAAATTATTCATAGCCTACCCCATTTTGAAATGGAGGGTGATTAAAGAAAAGTTTTTTTGGGGGTTGATTTTTTTTCTGGATTTATCGATGGGATTTTTTTTTACTCCCGGGTGGTTCTGGTTGTTTCTTTTTTCCTTTCCCCTTTGAGTTCTTTATCTTTCTCTTTTGCTTTCTATTGGCCATTTACTAAACTGAGAGCTTGCTGAAATGGATGATCCCTTTATTAAACTCCTTTTAAAAAATTGAGTTTTTTCAATTTTCCAAGGGGGTAGCCCAGGAAGAGCCAAGATGTTGAATAATAGATTTACCAAAAGGGGGTCGATTAATGCAAAAAAAAATCTTGGGGTGGCCCTGGCTGATTCTATCTTTTCCTTTTCCCTTTGAGTTCTTTATCTTTCTCTTTTGCTTTCTATTGGCCATTTACTAAACTGAGAGCTTGCTGAAATGGATGATCCCTTTATTAAACTCCTTTTAAAAAATTGAGTTTTTTCAATTTTCCAAGGGGGTAGCCCAGGAAGAGCCAAGATGTTGAATAATAGATTTACCAAAAGGGGGTCGATTAATGCAAAAAAAAATCTTGGGGTGGCCCTGGCTGATTCTATCTTTTCCTTTTCCCTTTGAGTTCTTTATCTTTCTCTTTTGCTTTCTATTGGCCATTTACTAAACTGAGAGCTTGCTGAAATGGATGATCCCTTCATTAAACTCCTTTTAAAAAATTGAGTTTCTTCAATTTTCCAAGGGGGTAGCCCAGGAAGAGCCAAGATGTTGAATAATAGATTTACCAAAAGGGGGTCGATTAATGCAAAAAAAAATCTTGGGGTGGCCCTGGCTGATTCTATCTTTTCCTTTTCCCTTTGAGTTCTTTATCTTTCTCTTTTGCTTTCTATTGGCCATTTACTAAACTGAGAGCTTGCTGAAATGGATGATCCCTTCATTAAACTCCTTTTAAAAAATTGAGTTTCTTCAATTTTCCAAGGGGGTAGCCCAGGAAGAGCCAAGATGTTGAATAATAGATTTACCAAAAGGGGGTCGATTAATGCAAAAAAAAATCTTGGGGCGGCCCTGGCTGCTTCTATCTTTTCCTTTTCCCTTTGAGTTCTTTATCTTTCTCCTTTGCTTTCTATTGGCCATTTACTAAACTGAAAGCTTGCTGAAATGGATGATCCCTTTATTAAACTCCTTTTAAAAAATTGAGTTGAGAAGAGAAGACAAGATTTCAGAAGAGTAGAATAGAAGGGTATAGTAGAGAAGAGAAGAGTTGAGAAGAGTAGAGCAGATGAGTAGAGAAGAGTAGAGTAGATGAGCAGAGAAGAAAAGAGTTGGGAAGACAAGAGTTGAGAAGAGAAGAGTCGAGAAGAGTCGAATAAAGAAGAGTAGTGTAGAGAAGAGTAGAGTAGAAAAGATTAGAGTTGAGGAGAAGAGAGTAGAGAAGAGTAGAGTAGAGAAGGGTAGAGTAGAGAAGACTAGAGTTGAGGAGAAGAGAAGAGCCGAGAAGAGTGGAGAAGATTAGAGTAGATCTTCCATCTCTCAGGCAAGACTTTTAAGGAGGGAGTTTATTAATCATCCCCCCAAGTTTGGTTTAGGGGAGGGGGGGGGGTTTGCAAATCACGACCTAACATTACCATTGTTGAGGTTCCATTAGGTTTCCACTTTTAAGAAACCACCAGATTGACACGTTCATCCACCATATTGACCCATTCATGGCTCATGTGGCGAACTAGCTCCAGTTCACCAGCTTTAACCTCATGATGCGTGTCATGATCAAGCATGAGATTGGCAAAACCATCACCATTTCCAATCATCATTGGCCATTATGAATGAACCCCCATGAACCCCGATGCTACCCGATATTACGTGATTAAAAACAAATGAAAAAAACCTTTGATCAATGTGAAACATCAATCAACCACTCTTCACCCTTGATCTTACCATCATTTAAGCACCATTCACCATGAACAAACCAACATGAGCCAGCTCATAAACCATCGTTGTTGTAAACATCAAAACCTAGTCGCCATCGTTAACCACGCTTAATAATCACCATCAACCACACTTCACCATCATTCAGCCACTGTTTAACATGGTCATTCATCATGTCACCATCTCCTTAACCATCATTTAAGATCATTTAACATCATTTGACATCCTTTAATCACCCTTACACCATCTCTCTTAACCACTACCCTTGCTCACCATCCCTTCATAATCCTCAAGCCATCCATCAACCACCGCCCCCGCACTGCCCAGTGGCTCAGCGAGCCGTGCCCCAAAATAGCCGCCCACGGCACCGCAGCCGAAGAAGACCCATCGCAGTGGACCTGGAGGGGCTGCGGCGGGTGAAATGGTGGATTTGATGATGGTTCAATGGTGGGATAAAGATTACTTAGTGGACAATTTATGGCCAATTTGTGGCTACTTCATGGCTAATTTATGGTTGGATTATGGTTAGTTGATGGTGAGTTGATGGGTATTTGATGGGTATTTGATGGTTCTATGGTTTCATCACGGGTTGCAGGTCCTGCATGGCTCCAAGACACGGGGACCTCCACCGATTCCTCCCCAGCCTTCCATGGCGCGGCCCCGGGGCCCAGTGGCCCGGGCACAGCTACTACAGCTGGAGCAACGCAACGACAATAACTGGTGAATATGGGCGTTTCTCAGCAAAGGGGGACCCCTAAAATCACCGAGTCTACTAAGAATAATGACAGTGATCTTAGGGTAGAGTTGTACCTAACCCTATCATGCACAGCTATTATCAGCCTAATATGGTTGATAATGGTTAGGTAATGATTAATCATGATTCAGTAGTGGTCAGTTCATGGTTAACAACCCATGGTTCATGATGAAGGTGTATGGGCACATCGCTGCATAGACCCCTAAACTCATCCAGTCTATTCACCGTTTCTGGTAGGAAACCATTCACTTTTGAGGCTTCTCCATTTCAAGAGACCACCATGTAGCCCAGTCTCAGCCCGTTGGCAGTTGTAATGCCAGTTCGTTGGGAACAATTTTTGAGAAATAACGAACTAACAGGCTAATACGCAACTAAATGGTATTCGACTCAGTCACCAACTGATGATTGATCAAAGTTCGCATTTGATCTAGTCTTATCTTGCTAATCAGCGATATCATTCTCTCTCTCTCTCTCTCTCCATCACCATCCCTATCAGTTAATTTCTAGCGTCTGGAAGGTGTACTGGAAAGACCGGAAAGTAATTAAGAACTTCAGTTGTACTCATATGTCTGCACATCATGCAAATCAGCCATAGAATGCCGTTGATAGAAGGAAACCACTGGCAACAAACGGCAGCGACGTAGGCGGTTGAACGCAGCAGCTAGTAGCGGGTTTCAGCCCATGCAACCCATGTAAGCACTTACCCAACCCACAAGACCATGTATCGGTTGGTCACATGTTGGTGGCTTCAGCCTACCCAACCACTCAACCAACCAAAAAAATGTTTAAAAAACACACCGATCATCTCAAAGCACTAGGTGATTCTTGTCAGTGCAACTGGGTGTCAATTCTCGCGATGTTGTTTTGGTCACTCGGGGCGAGCTTGTCTGTCCCCGCTCCCGGCCCCTCACTTCTGGTCCTTGCGCGTCCTGGTTCGGTGACTGTTCGCTGTGCCAGGATTGCTGCTACGGCATGACCAGCAAGTAGTGATGGTGAAGATAGTGGTTGATGGTGGTAGGGTGAATAGAGTATGAAGATGTATGAAGTGCGTTGGCTCGATGATATCCAAGTAATTCTGATGCTGTGTTGACTGCTGGCTTGGTGGGGACCCTTCCTCCAACAGTGACGCAAAGACAGATCGCCATTACAACGTGCAGGAACCCCTTTCGTGATGATTTTCCATGAGCCATGCTGAAAATCCCGAGTCCAAACTACCATGACCAAACTGCAAATGGATGGTGATCACGTGACCCAACAGCAATGTAGTAGCATAAGCCTTTTAGGAACCAGTGGCAACGGAGCAGCACAGCCCTCTGAGAAACTTTGCCAGGAGTCATTGCCAATCATGGCCAATTGTAGTAGCAGCATGTGACAGCTAAACATGGCGGAGAATCACGGTCACTCCCTGGTCAAGACGAGTTCCCAGATATATGTTGTAGATCATTTCCCGGCCTTCCATGAAAGATATCGTAGATGATTGCAGGGTCAGACCTGCGTCAGCAAAACCACTGCAGCTCACAGCAGCCGGAAGAGGTTGAACGATGGGATGGCCATGACAAGAAGCTTTTCACAGCTGGACTCCCCAACCATCCCAAACTATCAGCATTTGCCATGGGCACACCACGAGCTTGAAGGGTACCCATGATGGAAAGCAAACCCAAGGTAGAAAAACCGCTTGGCCAACTGGGCCAAGTGCCATATCCACGATCCTTCATGTCCACATTGTCTCAACGACATTCAAGCACGTCCATATCTGGAACACACTGGGTTCCCAACTGCGGCGGATATTCGACTGGTCGGTATTGCCTCGAAACTCCAGAAAAGGAAAGGAGCTGAACAAACCCAGAAATGCTCCCTGTAATCGACCTCCCTGACTGATGATATGGCGCTTGGCCATCTGAGGAGCATGCATGATGAACCACTCCTCGCGCACAGCTGCAAGGATGGGCATGGATCCCCTCCTTTTTATCTTCTTGGTGTATCTGATTACTGTAGGTTGTCTGATGATAGAAACATAAAGAAATCCTTTGGACCATTGGATGACCATGGCAGCCGCACAAGAACGCAGAATGTCAATGGATGCATCAGAAGCTCTGCCTGCACGTCAGGATGGTTGCCGAGGAACACCAAAACGGTTGGCAATGTGAAAATCGACCAAATCCACACGAGGCCTGGAGCAAAACAGCGAGGACAATCAGCACAGGGGGGCCATCTTTGTGCTCGGGCCGGGGTATGGTGCCTTCTCTCCGAAGTGTTCCCCAAACCACCGATACGCAGCTGGGATAGGAGGCTCCAACTTCTGCCAGCACCCGCCTTTCTGCTTGTGAAGCTTTCGCAGTGGACCAGGGCGGTTGTACTGGCTATCGAAGAAGCCAAGAACTCGGAGGCCACCGGTGATTCTCAATGATGGCAACTGGTGATGCTTCTAACTTAGGAGGATTGGCGAGAACGATACTTGTTCAATATGATGACAAGTGACAATGATGACTACTTGTTGGTTTGAACCTCTTATAAATGATGATAGTTCACGGAAACTAATGCACATAAAGTCTCTGAAAGGAACCTCTGGTTGATGAACGTTGATGGTTCATGAAAAATTCCAGCGCCTACAAAGTCTCTTCGACCTTTTAGCACACCTCTGCTGAGAGCTGAACCTCGATGACTTCGGAACAGCATGGCACCAAGTTCCAGGGCGCCCGCTGTCACCCGGCAGAAAATTGTGATGCAGGTGGGTCGCTTAAGGGCTGAAGTCAATGGAGTGTCAAAGTCACATGTGCAACAAATGCAGATCTTGTTTGAAGGCATTTGGGGTGCAGCCATTGCACGAAACGAATCACACTTGCTGCTTCCAAGAACCAGCTCCCAACAAGTCTTTGCAAGTAGAGGAGGTTCTCCCATTCTTTGCTTATTACAAGGGCTGAATGACTTGACTGTCAAGGACCAGCTGGATCTTGGTTTGTCGTTCTTGTTCCTTGGACCCCACCATTCTGAGACCTTGAGCTGCCTGGAAAGCATCGAGCTTTTACTCCCCTCATGCCCAATGAAATGAATGGCCCCCCGACACGCCCCCCGAAAGGATCAAGCAGGGCTCATGAAACCGAAAGTTGTCGCGTGGGTAGGTACATCATTTACAGCATCTCATCATCTGGAAACAGCCAAACTCAGGCAGGTGCCAATCTGGAGACTGTGACACCGGTTTGAGATGGGAGAGTGTCAATATAGTGGTCAATGATTGTTAGTTAGTTTGTTTGCAACTATATATGCCGGTTTCTCAAGTCACAGGGAACCAAATGGTCGGTTTACTACTATCAATATTCTGATGTTCTTCCGTAGTGGCTTTGAGTGCCTTCTCTTTCATTTGATTCGTGCGATGCCAGATGGCCAAACTGACCTGTTTCCCAATTTGGGTTGTAGCAGTATGGAGCTTCACACCATCATTTTCTATAATGTTGTACTTTGATTTGAAGCTTCAAACTCTGACTTTCCATGGTAACCCGTAATGTTATGATACGTTTTGGAGCTTCAACCCATGTTTCGAAACATGTTAGTGGCCGTTAGTCCTTCAATTCAACACTGCAAAGTTGAGCATCGTTGCCTGTGCAAATCCAAAAAGATCCTCTGTGCGTATCAGCTGACATCTCCACGGTTGAAGGTGCTTGCAATGTTCTTTAGTATTAATTATGAATTATTATGACGTATTAAGTACTTGGATGTGTTTGTAGTTGCTGCCATATTTGCGATTCTGCTTGGAGTTTCTTGCTTCTGTTGTGCTGTTGCTATTGTGTATGATGAAAATGGTGGCACCAGCTGCGCCACACCCAGGGCTATTTCCTCTCGAAATGATGCCCATTCTCCGGTACGAACAATGCCTATTTGGGGGAACCAGGTGTGTTTTTGCTTTTTCAGGGTCAAAGGGTTCAGATGCAGTCCTCCCACAATGGGAAAATCGACACATGAACACAAACAGCATGGTGCCCCAAGCAGCATGGATGCGCACAACTCTTTTCGATCTTTCTCTGCCGCGAGGGTGAGAACAACTGGGAGCTTTCAAGTGTCCAGAATGGCTGCAGCCACGGCCACTGCAATTTCGTTAGCACCTGGGCGTGCGCTGGAAGGTTGGAAGATTCTTTGTGGTAAAGTTCTGTCCAAGCCAGCAGCTAAATCGCACCACTTCAACAACAGCCTATCGCACCAGTCATCGTTTGGCGTGTCCCTCCCTACGTGGTTGGGCACTGGGATCATGGTTAAGTCACCAGTTCCTAGCTGGGGATACTCATTCAAGTAGGGATGATAATTTTGCAGCCTTGTTGCGTTGTTGTTGCTGCCCTGACGTTCAGCTACGCAGTGAATCCCATTTTGATATTGCCCTGGTGCCCCCAAACTCCCCTAGCTGCTGTTGCGACCTCAAGCACCCAACTGCTTTCGATTTGGAAACCCAACAAATTCGGGAGATAGACATTCACCACCATTTTTTCCGATTGTCTTACTGAGACTATTGGAAAACTACACTTGGAGCTCACCACTTCTCCATCATCAACCATCACCGCGGCAGGTCCATTAACCAACCACTAACCAATCATTGATCAGCCACTAATCAGCCACTAATCAACCACCAACCAACCACTCACCAACCACTCACCAACCACTAGGTCCAGCAGCGACCGCCAGATCCGGCCGAGCCGCCATGCTGGGACAAATGGACCTGGTCCTTTTGGTACGCGCGGGTTGTGTGGAGCGATTCCAGCTCCACGCAGCGGCAACGCAGGCTGCGCCTAAGCCAAGGGGTGCCCTTTTGAATCTGGTGAAAGCTGAAAAGGTTGGATAGATTTTATGATCAAAAATGGTCTCATCAATGGCGAGGATGATCAATGATCATGATCATGATATTTCGTAACATCAGCATCTTATGTTCTAGATGTTTATGATGCTTACAAAGTCGACCCCCTAAACGTTAGCTAACTTGGGTTAGTTCACTAGGGTAACTACCAGGCAAATGGTAGATATAATATAACTATAGTTCAACGGCTTATTAACCAACGTAATTACAAGGGGATCAACTTGTTAATCAACCAGTTATGGTAGTAATCCCCTTATAATCAACTTATAACTAGGGGGGCCCACCTTGTAATTCCTGGCAGCCCCAGCTGTGTCCAGGCCACGCTCGTTTCCGCAGCTGTGGGTGCACGAGCTCTTCGAGGTTTTGCTTCAAACGGCCATCCTTCACCTGAGGACGGCTGGTGCTTGGATCATGTGGGATCATGGTTGCCAAGCTGGCTCACAGTGGTTAAAGATGATGGATAATATATGCTTATATATAAATATACTCATATATATATATATATGCTGGTTGCTAGTGACGATCACGATCAACCACTACATAACAACCATTTGGTGAATGGCCGCTCCTGGGGGCCGCTCCTGGCCTCGTTCCCCTGGTATTGAACGGCCAGAACGGGATACCCTAGCTGATGATGATCAATATATGCTGGTTCCTCATGGCTGATGATGCTATCAAAGCCGTTTGATGGTACTTAATTATGGCTTGGAATGCCTTGATGATGATGGATGATTGGCTGGGGATGGTGCATGACAAACACACTCTCTTTCTCTCTCTCTCTCTCTCTTCTTTGGTTTTGTTAAGGACAAGCAGCTGTTGGTCAAAACCCTGTACCCTGGTTCCCCATTATTGCCATTGTATTCCTTACTATTCTTGGTTCTCTCTCCATCGCCATCTCTGTCATCCCTTATTTTCGATGATTCACATTGACCCATGGCCAACGAACACATCAGCATGAGGATCGGATCGAAATCTTACTATTTGGCGTAGCCACTCCTGGTAGCTCCCCTAGTTCCCCCTAGGGCCACATGGATGGCTCCAACCAGCTCCCTCCAACCACCCACCGGCGAGGCGCGACCCCGGGGGGCTGGACGATGACCACTTTCTTGCCCGGGCTGCGCCTGACGATTCATCATCAGTCATGATGCCTAGTAATGTGGCTGGTGATCAATCACCACCCTGGCTGGAAACAATGCCTGGCTGGTGCTTCAACCGCCAACAAAAATATGTGGCGCCGGTCTCAAGTGAAACGTCCTCAGAGCACACACAGTGCTCAAACATGTCGCTGCTCGTCGAGCCATCGCTTCCAGCCTGTATGATATATTGCGTCTGTCTATCCAATGGACAACGTCACATTCACGTTGTTTACTCCCAAGCCAGTTCGGTTGAAAAGGTATGTCCAAAGACTTCCGTTCATGCAAGTGTGAAGAGAGATATCTGACCGTGCGTGCATGCTGATAGAAAGTGGGTCTAACTGAAAGCCCACAGCAATGCTGACTGTGTCCAAGCCAGATCAGTGATTTGAGAGTTGGCGCTGCAGCTCAGGGCACAAATCCGGGTGAACTGTGTGAACAAAGTGCCCCCACATAAATTGCATGGTGTTCGCCTGATCAGTTTGAAGCCACCAACCAGTAATACTAGCAATGCTTGATGATGTTGAAAAACATGTTGTTTCATACTGAATCATTGCATGGTCATGTAAACCAGGCCAGCATAGCTACACTTTCCACACTCAAACTACGGCTTTGACGACGCTAAAACTTCAGGGTTCCGAACCGGCCACTCTCTCATGACCCAAACCTAGCGGCCAACCACTGCACCGCAACGAGATGAGATTTGATAGAAACATACACACACAAATATATATACCCTGGCTGTCCAAAGACTATTTTATAAATGGCGGTTGGT
>VSDK01003906.1:270753-293253 GCA_009767595.1 Symbiodinium kawagutii | reverse complement strand
CATGGGACCATCACGCAGTGATTTGGCAATCTCAAGTCACAATGGCACATTTATGATTTCAAGCAAACATAGCAAAATGGATTACCTAGCATTACCAATGACTATATATTGATTGATTATACTTATACCAAAATCATCGATTGGTATCGGTTGGTCAGGGATTTCTCAGCCATTTGATTGATAGCAGAAATACGACTGACTGATTACGTATGATAAACTACAGCGATGGGCTGTATTTCTTACCCATTGCCACGATGAATTAGTATTGACCTTTGTAAACCCCTGATAGTCTTTATTTAGCAATATGATTTGCCTGCTATCATGAACCATCATCATTTAGCATTGCTGCAACTATCAAGCACTACGAACAAGCCTGAAGAATAATGCATACATAATTACATAATCATTGAATTAGCCAGTTTTCAACAGTGCATAAAACATTGATAGCTAACCATCATCACTTGGATATCCTGGTACCTTAAAGCATGCATTCTTTTTTGTTGAAGTTGTGCAACACAAACGACCTGGGGGGAATTGAGCCCCGAGATCAGCCATTCAACCCCAACCATTCCATCAACGAAGCATTCACCATCAAGCCATTGACCATCCATTTCACCAACCCAAATCATTCCATCAAGTCCACTTCCAACGGGGTGAAATTCTTCATTATTAGATACCAGCACTTGTAGACATACCCATATCATCCGATATCATACCCATATCATCATATCAAATCCGCTTCCAACTGGTTGCATGAACTGGATAACTACTGGCCATCACTTCTCACCATCAACCAATCCACCATCATCCATCAATCTTCCATCAGATCTACTTCCATCAACCATCAACCAACCATTCACCATCAAGCCATTAACCATCCATCAAGAGCTACCGTCATTCAGCATCCATCTTCCATCAACAATAACCATCTCTTTTACAAGCCAATCTTCCATCCATACATCAAGATTAAGCACCAACATCAACCATCAACATTCACCATCACAGTCAATCATTAATTAACATAAATCATCAACATCAACTGTCAACGCTAATCATCAACATGAACCATCAACATTGGACATCGATTTTACCAACCAATCAAGTAAAATCAATATCCTAACATAAACCAACCAACCATCTAAACATCAAATCAAATCTCAAGCATCAACATGTAACTAGGAATCCATCGAAAAAATAAAAAAAGAAAAAAACATCCATTGAACTTAACCATCCATTTAGATCTATAGCCATCAGCCAACCATCCTGGCTAACCATCCTGGCTCCTCCGCAGCTCAGATCCGTGCTCAGATCTATAGCCATCCATGAAAAACCATCCAGTTAACCACGGCTGTGCTTCCATTCTGGCTATCTAACCATCCTGGCTAATGGATGGTTAGAATGGCTGTTAATCATCCAGTTTACCATCCTGGCTAACCATCCACTTTCACCACAGCCATTCGCCGCTGCTCAGCTCCGTACTTCTGCGAGAAGAGCAGTTCTTGCAGCCCAACGGTGGAGTTCTTCCGGTTGTCGTCCAACTCGTGGTGCCGCGAACGCCGCTTGGACCCGCTGCCCGGAGGCCGGCGCGCGTGGCGGCCCTTCTTGGGAGGAGGATAGGAGGGCTCCTGCGGCCATGGCTGGTTGATTGGCTGCTTGATGGCTGGTTGATGGTTACTTGGACTAGTCAATGACCCTTTGTTGATGACTAAGTTTGATATTTGATGGCTAGTTGATGGGTGCTGGCTAGTTTCTGGCTAAAGAATTGATGGTTAGTGACCGTTAGTTGATATTAACTCATGGCAACTTGATGGCTAGTTGATGGGAAGTTCAAAGTCAATCGATACTTAGTCGCTGGTTGGGGGTTAATCGAGGGTAACAATGCTGAAACCGCAATACTCGACAATATTTGGCAACAACCAACAATGATATGGACTGAAGTTGCCAGCAATCACAAGCAATAGCAGGGCATGATGACCAACAAGAACTCACAGCAACAATGACAACAGCATCAACGATGGCGGATTAGTTGATGATTGATGGATGGTTGCAGTAACGAATGGCCATTTGATAGCTCAGTGATGGTCAACGATGACAAGTAATTGTTGCATATAAATGTGATGATATTCAAATAACATATATAAATACTCTTGTTGGTTGGTAATGACATGTATGGTCATTTCATGATCAGTTGCTAGTATATTAATATTACTCGCCTGAATAATCTAAAACAAGTTATGGTTATGGTTGATAACTATCACATACTATCATGGCTAATAATCGCACTTAATGAGGGTTGCTAATAATTCGTAACTAGTGGGGTCAACAAATCAGAATCATCACTAATCATGGACAATAAAATGGAATTATAACCAACCACAATCAACTATGCAGGTTCCTGCGGTTCCAAAGATCAGTAACTAAAATCTCCACAGCGGCTGACTATTGATGTGAACATATGCGGAGGACACCACGGACCTGCAGGCATCCCCAAGCAGAAATGATCACCATGAAACGCAAATCTGGTTGGTGGTTTCAACCCCCATGAAAAATATCAGTCAACCAACCAATAACCAGTTGTAAATAGATCATAGGAAAAAAAGGGGTTTGAAACCACCAGCCATTATTCATCATGGTGCCGTGTATCGCCAATGCTTACCCCCTCCCGAGGCTCCTGAGGCAAGGGACTTCGACTGCGTTTGCCTCGCCGGGGAGTCAAACCACGGCTAAGAATCATGCAGTTTACCAGCGAACTAATACTTGTGCATGATTAACAGTTGACCTTGCCAAAATCATGATCAAGTTCATCCCAAAACACAAGAAACATAAAGAAACCGAGGCCAGCCAAGCATTTGATCCGTAGCATTCAACAATCCTTTCTAACCCAAGCAACTAGCTTCTTCAAGCCACACAAGCCACACGATTGGGATGAGAACCCGGTAGTTTGACAACAGCGAGCAATGCCCAGCGGCCTGGCTGGTTAAATGAACGAAACTTGACACTGAAATACTGCAAGTCCCTGAGAAACGTAGGTGCATGGATGGATGTACCATGATGTACCTATCTGTTATCGATGTACGCATATGCACTTCATGTGTACAGCTCGGCATCTATGTATCGATGCGATTTCATGTGCAATCCCCAAACAGCTCGGTGATAAGCCAATCACCTGAGCAGTTTGGGCTTCTTGCCATTGTTGAGCTCGCATCTGCCACAGCAACAAGAACAATAACAGGCACCACACAAGCATAAGTAGCAGCAACAGAAACAGCAAAACAGCAACAGAAACAGCAACAGAAACAGCAAAACAATAACAGAAACAGCAAAGCAGCAACAACACAAGCAGAACCAGCAGCAATAGCAAAGAACAGTGAATTGACAACCACAACGACAACAAAGATGCTTACTAACTAACCAGTATGATTCATAAATTCAAACCATTATTGGTTAGTGTCAAATTTTGTTAACCAAGAATGAACAATGGCTTGGCAGTGGGTCAAAAACCTGTACCCCTGGTTCCCCATCATCAACCATTGTCTTTGGTGATAATCCCCCATTATTGGTTGATTAAAAAATTGACTCATAGCCATATCCACCACCAGGAATGATCAACAAGACCTTCCTGGTCCGGCCTGGCTTTCGAGGATTCGCCTGACCGCGACACCCCTGACGTCCTCCCCATATGGTGTGTCCAGTTGCATGGTGGTACCTACTAACCATCCAGGTTCAGCTCACCATTATTAATAGGCTATATTAATAGGCTATATTAATAGGCTATATTAATAGGCTATATTAATGGGGAACCTCCATTTTGGGGGTACGCAATTAACTATTTGTCAAATTTGTCAACAAACCAAAGCTTCTTTCTGGGTTTTCATGACGAGCAGGAAGTTTCATCTCCGTTGATGCTCATTGTATAAACATAGCCATTGCTTTTGGTTGTTGTTGACAATAGTTCATCAATGTTGATTAGCTATCAATATGGTGTATCCATCCGAATTCCAGCTTGGTCTCTAGTTCTTAGTCAGGACAACTCCGAGATCACACAAACACTCAAAGCAACAATGCGCACCCGACATCAATGCAGGATCTTTGATGCCGCACTTCTTTAAGTATCCAAAACTGTTTCGGTGTGGTCTACCATCAAGTAGGACTGGCCATAAGATTGGGTTCCTCGCTCAAACTGGATACCTTCAAAATTGGTGGCTTCAAGTCCAGACTAATTCAGAATCACATTTTTTGGGATGGTTGCACTGCACGGATAGTACGGATAGTGTATGGATCTATACCCAGCTATTTAGCATTGATAGCCAGCTATTACCTACAACTAAGCAGCCTACTAAGTAACCATGAATCACCAGCGAGTAACCACTATTATCCAGCTATGCAGTAACCGCCATCAACTAGCTACCGGACAGCATTCACCAGCAATTGACAACTTCTGACCAGTCATGATCAATCATTATCCATGAATTAAGCGTCAATCAATCTTTCTTACCCGTTCTTACCCACCATTTCGTAGTTGCGGATCATCGACCGTGTATCATTGTCAGAGAGATCGCCCAGGTCGCAGGTAGCCGCCTCGCCGAGGGCGCGTTGAATGGTCTCGCGACTTTTCTTGATCACATCTTCCACATCCTCGTGAAACGAAGTGCTGCCGCACGGGCATCCGCTTCGTCAGTCACCATCCCTTTTTTCGCTCGCTCATGCCCTGGTGAAAACATCCAAACAGGCCTCCAGAGAAGCATCTAAAAGATCCAAAAACAAAGATGTACGAAGATGATTGCATCAAAAAGGCCCGAAAAACATGTAAATACTGGTGCTTATTGGTGATTGGTTACTTCATGAAACACCAGGGTACAGGCTGCTTCCGCTGAGATGAGCAAGCAGCCTGTGTCCTGATCCACAACTATGACAGCAAATCCCGTTGGTTTCTCAATGTTAGGTCTTTCGACGAAAGATTGATCTCCAAACCAATCAACCAGCATTAGACAAAGAAGTAACCAAGGTCAATCAGAAGTTTTCGAGAAGTTTTTGGGGTTGTACTTGGGCTTATATCAAGCAACGATCATGAAATACTTGGATGATCATCCCACTTAGCAAGTGGTTAGTCACCATGTAACTAACCTAAGCGAGTTCTATCATTGAGAAATAGCAAATCAACGATGGTCATTGACCAGTTACTAGCCGTATGATCATCCAAGTAATGGTGTACCCCCTGGCCGTTCCTGGCAGTTTCCCTACAAGGTGGGCCCCCAGTAGTGATAAGCTGGGTTGTAACCCCTATAACTAGTGATAAGCTGGGTTGTAACCCCTATAACTGGTAGTTGACTGCAGTGGTTAACCTATAACTGGCAATTATAACCCCTATACCTATACTGGTAGTCTACAACACAACAACTGGGGCATCCAATACCAAACATTGGTTGTTCACCAACTTGTTATGCTAGCTATAAACCAACAAGTTGGTTTGTACTAAGCATTGGTTGCTAATCGACTTGTTCGCATGACAACTGGGGGCCCATCTTGTAGCACCAATGCTTCGTATTGAATGGCTACTGTCCATGGCCAACCACCAGGCGCCAAGTGGCCATGGCATCGTCCACTGCTGCAGAGGTCATGTAGACGGACCGCGGGTTGGGCACCTGGTGCTGTGACGGGGTGACGACGGCCACTGCCACAGTTCAGCATTTCTAGCATGACTACTGGTTATTTGAGAAGCAAAAGTGGCCATGTGGCAAGAACAAAAGTGGCTGACTACTAACAAAATGCTGACTACTAACAAAATACTGAAAACAAAAAATGCCACTACTGGTTATTTGAGAAGCGAACAAAAGTCTGTCTCACAAAAGTGGCCATGTGGCAAACTGGGTCGTCCCCTATCCGTTGTGAAGGTTTGGTGGCTGTTACAATCGTATCGGTTGCGAAGGTTTGGGGGGTATTGGTGCTGGGTCGTCCCCTATCGGGTATGAAGATATCCTACAAGTTGGAAAACCGACACGTCCACCCGAATACTAGATATGAATTGACACACTTTTGTCGGATGCTTTTATAGTCACTATCAGTGATTTTCCACATAACTATTGGTTTAACATTACTGATGGTTGGTCATTAGTAGTGACAACTGAGAATAGTTAATAGTGGTCAGTCATGATCCTAATGGTTAGTCGTTACTGATTGTATTTCATTAGTATCATTGCTAATGGTTAGGTGACAATATAAGTGATCATCACTAGTGACAACTTACCGTGGATTAATCATCAGTGAATCGACTTGCCACTAAGGACTAATGAACAGGGGTAAGTCGTCACTTATAACGGATTAGTAATGATGATAAGGGGTAACCATTAGCAACCGTGGTAAGTCGATTAACTAGTGATTAATCCTTAGTAACCATGTAGTTGAACCAGGGGTAACTAACCACTTGACAATCAAGGGTGATGGTTATCATCATTACTAATGGTTTGCAACCATGATCATTATACTTTTGTATGATTTTTTTGTGGATGATTATCAAGATTAATGGTTGATGATGGCTAATCCCCCTGGAAGTTGAAAAAACACCTATTTTCAATAGGTACACAAGTTGTGAAGAGCGGATTCTCCACGAAACCAGCTTAAGGACTGCCAGAAGGTAAGCATTCACCAGCTGATCTTAACCATCAAACTGTTGCTATTCCAGGTCTATGGGTTCCACCTGCTGGTGTTGTTCAAGGGGTTTGCTGCTTTCAGCTGCCCTGGTCTGCTGGTTGGTCCATCGCTGGGTCCTCAGGTGCAACGACGTGCCGGCCAGGCGAAAACAGAGTCTCCATCGCTGACATCGCCATCCTCTGAAGTGCTCTTGTCTCTGAACTCTTCCTCCGTCTGATGTAACTCCTGTGGCCGGCAGATGTTTTTTTTTGCTTCAGAAATCCGCGGGGTAATTTGATGGTAAGTTAGAGGAAATCACCAGCTAGTTGTGGTGAAACTTATGGCGTATTCAAATGGATCCACCATTAATCCAGTAGAAACTCCAAGGAGGAAAGTGCAGGGCAAGCATTCGTGTCAATATGTATGTATACATGAGTCATCAAATCAACATGGGCATCTGATGGACCGAAGTCACGGAGTCAAACACCAACAGTGCATTGAAAAAAAATCTGAAGCCCCAAAGTGAACTCAAGCTACACAGAAGTCAAAGCAAAGCCAAAAGGCATCACCTGGCCTATCACCGTGTCATGGTACAACATGCCCGTGAGCACAGACCATGACAGACTTCCTGTTCTGACGCCGATCAGTATTTGCGACCGCCCAAACATTGTGACTGAATCAGAAATCACTAAAACCTGACGGAAGATTCAATTTTTGTATCCATTCAACCATCATCATGAGGTAAGCATCATTAAACTGAGTGACTTAACCCCCAATGCAATGATTAGCATCTACTAGTAGAGTATCATGCTTGCCAACCGATCAACGTATTGTCCCACAACTCCTGAAATACATCTTAGGGCACAAATGTTGTGCCGGCAAGTGACCAGTGATCACCCTGATCAGGAAATGTTCAAAACTTTGCCTGATCGAATTTGTCTACCACAAATACAAGCAATTAAACATAGCAAGAAATACATGTACCCGTATACAGTATACAGTATACAGTATACAGTATACAGTATGCATGATGATGATGATGATGATGATGATGATGATGATGATGATGATGATGATGATGCGTCGTCACATTTATGTGTATATATGTATATATATATGCAAGTGTAAATATGAATATGTTTTACGCCCCTGCGTAAATGTTTATATATGTATACACAAAGAAATACATACGTATGTAAACATGGACGCATATGGGTGTATATGTCATAAACACGGTTTTTATATATGTGCATATTAGATATAGGTGTTAAAGATAAATGATCAAAAATGGTCAAAGACATGTCCATGGAAAGTCCCCTTATGCCGTCCCCAAGGCACGTCCTTCCATTTGTCTTTTTCGCTGAGCTCCATCGATTCAGCTTCTTCCATCTTCTGCAGACGCTGTAGCAACTTGGCCCAGTGACCGATCTTGTCCTGCTCTTCTTCCTCTTCTTCGATTTCTTCGGTTTCCTCGTCCTGGTTGGTTTAAAAGGATTGATACTGGGCAAAGGATTGGTTTACAAGGGTCCATTGATTGTTGATAAAATGATCAACCAGGGTGTCTTAATATCTATAGTAATAAAGATTGATAATGGTTCATTCATTGACGACAAATGGTAAATACGAGTAATGGTTAATATACTGATTATAATGGCTAATAATGGTCATCACAGGTTGGTGGTTGAACCACCCAAGGTTAATACAAGGACAAATTACAATAACTAATTGATAATGATCATCACTTGTTGGCGGTTGAACCACCCCCTCATGAAAAATATGTTTGGCAGCCAACCAACCAACCAACCAACCAACCAACCAACCAACCAACCAACCAACCAACCAACCAACCAACCAACCAACCAACCAACCAACCAACCAACCAACCATACTTTAATAGGGAAAATAGACAATGTATGACAATGTGTAAAAACACCGCCCAGGTTAGCAAAGGAGACCGGTGTCAGAGTCCTGTTGCCAATGGTTCGCAAGGGTTGACATTGTGAGTCCGTAATGGCTACAATGGTTTGCAATAGCTGACAATGATACACAGTAATGGTTCCAAATGGGTGGCAATGATTGCAATGCTTGATTATGATCATTGGAAAAATGGTTCGTACTGGTTGATAATGATCGACAAAAGAACTAATGGTTAATTGGCAATATTGATGGATATGACTAACATGAGCAGGGATGATGATGATAACGACGAGGATACGAGAGCCAGCTGCTAATCCATGACCCTTGGGACGGTAAATTGCAAGCTGTTGAACTGGCATGTTGCTGGTGGTGGTTTGTGATTCAAGCGTTGAACTGATTCCCAAGTCAGCAATTAATTAGTTGGAATCGGTGAAGATTCGCTGGCATTTCTTGAAATTCCCGACACCCCTTGGTTTGCCAACGATGCCAGGGTTAAACATGAGCATCCTCACCGCAAGCACATCTGTAGGTGGCAAAGATGACAATTCCCATGGTAGCATGATTCCCGCCTCGTCTGCTCTGGTGGAGGACTCCTCCACAGCTTTCGGCTTTTCCTCGCAGTCGTCCGGATGCAAAGAACTTTCCAAACACATGGGATTACATGGCTATATCGATACATGGTTGTCCCCAAACTCAAAGTCGCCATGATAAGCCCAGGGCAACCAGCAATTCGCATGGACAAGGCATGACAAGGCCATACAGTGAAGCTCGGGTGTTCATCGACTTGGGGAAGGTCACTACTCCAATGAAGCTGCGGATCCTCCACGTCTTTGGCACTCAAAGAAGTCGTCTCCTTCGAAGCGAAGGCATGCGAAGGCGAACAACGCGAAGGCAAATAATTGTAGCCCTGCAACATCAAGAGGTCAAGCGCTACTCCGAAAGCTGATTCCAGTCGCTATCATCATGGATAACCATGACCAGGATGGTTAAGACTCAACAGTCCCTGGACATCTTGGATGACTCATCACTCAGTCCATGTAGATCCTCAACGCATGACACGACCCCCATGCCCTGGGCAGCCCCTGCTGGGCCGGTCCTCGCTTTTGGAGCTCCAGCTCCACTGGCTTCCATTCCAAGCCTCAGAGCTTCGCCGTGTTGTTTACCGTGGTGGCTTGAAGGTTACAGGTTGAGACAACATGAATGGTTGCACGGGGAACACCTGTAATTAAATGTTTACATGGTGATCTATTAATCATGTTGTGATTCCACCTGTTGGCTTCAATAATGGCTAATACAGGTTCAATGAAGCTAATTTAACTAATTAATGGCTACAACCACTATGATAGTTCTAGGCTCAACTAATTCAATCTAATTAAGTCATAGTGGTTTATCACGGGGAATAAGAACTAAGAATGGCCATGGTTGGTACAGCATGGTGTCGTGATATCACAATCTGCTTGCCTTGATGATCGCTTCAGGACAACGGTCAAAAGATAACCCAACACTTTCATCCGGTTCCCATATTGGGTTGCATTCAAAAATTGTGAACAGCTGAAGATACATCTTTTCTGTTCTATCAGCAACCTCGAGGCTACTGTGTCCAATGTGTTATCTGTATGTCCAACGTGTCATCTGTATGCCCATTGCGTGCGCCCTGCGGTAGCCAATTTTGACACTCATTTCCCAGAAGGATATGGTTGACACTTTGAAGCTGTCTTGATAAAGATAAACCCAGTTGTGGAGAAAAAACCACACGTATCTTCATGTGGCTGTACATGCTCTGTAGATATGACCATGCAAAACGCTGTTCCGACAGCAAGAAATCAGCCACTCAACGCTTACATCTCTGCTGTTCCATGTAGAGCTCCTTGAGATTTGCAGGACAGTCCCGCAAGCTGATAACCCAATGGTTGCAAACTACGATGAGATTATGCTGAAGAGTTTGAGAACACCATTGATGGAAGTTAATGGCGGTCTGGTAGTTAATGGCGATCTATTGTGGACACCTATGCATGGTTTACATGAATGATGATTTCACAATGAACCACCACTTCTAGTTAATCGATCAGTGGATGATTTGACAAAAACTGGTGGTCGATCCCAACCGTTTCGACCAGAATTCACCACGAGATCATTGTGGTTATATCATTAACCATTAACATCATAACCATCAAATGGCTATAGTAACCATCAACAATAATGGTTAAACCATTAACATCATAACAATTATCATCATAACAATCAACATCATAACCATTAACATCATAACAATTAACATCATAACAATTAACATCATAACAATTAACATCATAACCATTAACATCATAACAATTAAGATCATAACAATGAACATCATAACCATTAACATCACAACCATTAACATCATAACCATTAACATCATCACCATTAACATCATAACCATTAACATCATAACAATTAACATCATAACCATTAACATCATAACAATTAACATCATAACCATTAACATCGTAACCATTAACATCATAACATTTAACATCATAACAATTAACATCATAACAATTAACATCATAACAATTAACATCATAACAATTAACATTATAATCATTAACATCATAACAATTAACATCATAACAATTAACATCATAACCATTAACATCATAACAATTAACATCATCACCATTAACATCATAACATTTAACATCATAACAATTAACATCATCACCATTAACATCATAACATTTAACATCATAACAATTAACATCATCACCATTAACATCATAACATTTAACATCATAACAATTAACATCATCACCATTAACATCATAACATTTAACATCATAACAATTAACATCATCACCATTAACATCATAACATTTAACATCATAACAATTAACATCATCACCATTAACATCATAACATTTAACATCATAACAATTAACATCATCACCATTAACATCATAACATTTAACATCATAACAATTAACATCATCACCATTAACATCATAACATTTAACATCATAACAATTAACATCATCACCATTAACATCATAACATTTAACATCATAACAATTAACATCATCACCATTAACATCATAACATTTAACATCATAACAATTAACATCATCACCATTAACATCATAACATTTAACATCATAACAATTAACATCATCACCATTAACATCATAACATTTAACATCATAACAATTAACATCATCACCATTAACATCATAACATTTAACATCATAACAATTAACATCATCACCATTAACATCATAACATTTAACATCATAACAATTAACATCATCACCATTAACATCATAACATTTAACATCATAACAATTAACATCATCACCATTAACATCATAACATTTAACATCATAACAATTAACATCATCACCATTAACATCATAACATTTAACATCATAACAATTAACATCATCACCATTAACATCATAACATTTAACATCATAACAATTAACATCATCACCATTAACATCATAACATTTAACATCATAACAATTAACATCATCACCATTAACATCATAACATTTAACATCATAACAATTAACATCATCACCATTAACATCATAACATTTAACATCATAACAATTAACATCATCACCATTAACATCATAACATTTAACATCATAACAATTAACATCATCACCATTAACATCATAACATTTAACATCATAACAATTAACATCATCACCATTAACATCATAACATTTAACATCATAACAATTAACATCATCACCATTAACATCATAACATTTAACATCATAACAATTAACATCATCACCATTAACATCATAACATTTAACATCATAACAATTAACATCATCACCATTAACATCATAACATTTAACATCATAACAATTAACATCATCACCATTAACATCATAACATTTAACATCATAACAATTAACATCATCACCATTAACATCATAACATTTAACATCATAACAATTAACATCATCACCATTAACATCATAACATTTAACATCATAACAATTAACATCATCACCATTAACATCATAACATTTAACATCATAACAATTAACATCATCACCATTAACATCATAACATTTAACATCATAACAATTAACATCATCACCATTAACATCATAACATTTAACATCATAACAATTAACATCATCACCATTAACATCATAACATTTAACATCATAACAATTAACATCATCACCATTAACATCATAACATTTAACATCATAACAATTAACATCATCACCATTAACATCATAACATTTAACATCATAACAATTAACATCATCACCATTAACATCATAACATTTAACATCATAACAATTAACATCATCACCATTAACATCATAACATTTAACATCATAACAATTAACATCATCACCATTAACATCATAACATTTAACATCATAACAATTAACATCATCACCATTAACATCATAACATTTAACATCATAACAATTAACATCATCACCATTAACATCATAACATTTAACATCATAACAATTAACATCATCACCATTAACATCATAACATTTAACATCATAACAATTAACATCATCACCATTAACATCATAACATTTAACATCATAACAATTAACATCATCACCATTAACATCATAACATTTAACATCATAACAATTAACATCATCACCATTAACATCATAACATTTAACATCATAACAATTAACATCATCACCATTAACATCATAACATTTAACATCATAACAATTAACATCATCACCATTAACATCATAACATTTAACATCATAACAATTAACATCATCACCATTAACATCATAACATTTAACATCATAACAATTAACATCATCACCATTAACATCATAACATTTAACATCATAACAATTAACATCATCACCATTAACATCATAACATTTAACATCATAACAATTAACATCATCACCATTAACATCATAACATTTAACATCATAACAATTAACATCATCACCATTAACATCATAACATTTAACATCATAACAATTAACATCATCACCATTAACATCATAACATTTAACATCATAACAATTAACATCATCACCATTAACATCATAACATTTAACATCATAACAATTAACATCATCACCATTAACATCATAACATTTAACATCATAACAATTAACATCATCACCATTAACATCATAACATTTAACATCATAACAATTAACATCATCACCATTAACATCATAACATTTAACATCATAACAATTAACATCATCACCATTAACATCATAACATTTAACATCATAACAATTAACATCATCACCATTAACATCATAACCATTAACATCATAACCATTAGCATCATAACAATTAACAACTCCATTAATTGGGTTGAGTCTTGACACACCATTTTTTTCATGCCTGGCAGGGAAGCCAACGGTCGGATCATCCGACCGTTGGGCCGTCCCAGTGCCTTGCCCTGCCCGGCGGCCTCCGAGTCTTTCTCCCATCCCACAGTTTTCCATTCCTGGCTGCGAAGCATCGAAGAAACCACAGATGAGCCATGTGTCACCCTTAGATCAACCATAGATCAACACAAATCAACTATAGATCAACCAGGTTAGATCTATGTTTTTCAATCCATGGCCTTAGATCAACGTTGTCAAACATAGATCAACTATAGAAACTTTGCCAATACTGGTTGAAACTACTGGTTTGGGGTAAGTGGTCGACGATGGTGGTCAACAATGGCTGAAGCTAAATAGCCAATATTTTCCAATAAGATCGTCAATCAAAGGCCGCATGTTGAAGCAATGGTTACAATGGTTGAATCTATGGTTTTTCTGGCGCCCTCAGTGCCGCTCCCAGCCAAGTTTGACGGTTTTGTTTGGTAACTTCCGGCCACCGACGCTGGGAAAGCCTGTTTGTCAGCCTGGTTCATATTATACAGGAATCATTGGAATCATCATCAAGCGGCTGCAAGAATAGCGTGAAAGAAGGTCGGATGACCAATAGAAGCTCCTGTTCTGAAAACTGATTCTAATCTCCAACTGATTGGAAGTAATGCATGACCAATAGAACCTCCAACTGATTGGAAGTGATTCACCAATTCAAATTTCTGTTCCTGTCTCTGAGTCACCCATAGACTTGCAATCTCTTGCAATCATCAAGCAGTTGGACAACCTTCCAAGTTCTTGATCCCCATATTGGTAGAGAAGATCGTAACCAACGCTGGAGTGTTGGGAAGACACCAATATTGTCAAATGCATATCCAAAGCCATTCAATGGGAGACCTGTATTTCATATCTATACCTTCATAGAAGTATACTAGTAACCTCCTATACTTAATTGATCTTAACTGTAATTTGCCAGCTATGTTCGATATCATTTGTATCTACCATTAGATCTAAAGCCATGTAAGGATGAACAATGACTGATCAAAAACCCATGACCATCCATTCTTGATCAGCATCTATCATCTATATTGATCAACAGTACAATTGTCCAAATGATGAACGTTTTGAAAGTTCAGTGTTCAACGACGCCAACCAGTTTTGATGGACAACGGACTTTGGCTACAATGGGTGGGCACCCGTTCACTGCTGTGCCGCGCTGGTTGTAAACCTTGCACGCAAGGAGTAAAAGTTTCGGCACACCCGTATCAACCCATTGAGTATGAGTCCCAAGCGGTTTCCGAAAGCTCGACTATGTGATACAATTGCTGATGGAAGAAGTCCTTCCACACTGGTTCATGTGCCAGTAGCTGCGCTGACAAACCCAAATGGCCCAAGTTCGGTGATTCTTTCCTTAGATTGTTCTGGAAGCCAGGAAGCACCCTGCCTTGTCCTCCTTGACCTCCTCCCACTTCCATGTCGCCTCAGTGGCTATGCAGTGGCTCAAAGCACCAGGCACGACATGTGAGCGGCTGCTTTTGCTTGTACAAGATCGTTTTGCGGTAGTTTGAAGGGCAGACCCAGCCTCGTTGAGTTAAAAAACAATTAAGACTGGACAACATCCTTTTAGGGTATCGTTTAATTGTACATCAAATTGACAAGTAATTGACATCAAATCATACATCAAACAGATCTCGTTCGGATGGGCGGACCCATCTCGTTCACCAGCTGACTATTGATGCGAAGAGAAAAAAGCGCAAGCCCCTTACTTGGAATGAATTGCGCAAATAGGTTGCTCATGTGGCGGCGCTCAGGCAGCAACCTGCTTGTCCCAGTTGTTCCAATTTCCTTTCCATTCGCTCCAATCCTTCCATCCTCCTTTCCATTCTTCTTCCCTCTCAGGCTTCACTTCTTTCATGTCTTCAATCCATTCTCCTTGCCAGTCTTCCCATTCTTTCCAGGGTGCTTTCTGCTCTTTCCATTCATTTTTGCCTTCTTGCCATTCTTTGTTCCAGTCTTCTTTCTCCTTTCTCGAGTCAACAACTCTAGCGGTTTACACTGAGCAGTGTCCATGGCGGCATGTCGTATCCTAACGGCTACACATGTGGAGACTATTCAAAATATGGAGCCCCCAAAAATGGATGGTTTACTACTCAACCATGGGGATACCTTCATCTTTACAAACACCCATATGGGATTGTAACCAATGGTCGGAAATCACCAAGTCTGTAGGCTTATGCTTCATGAAGAGGGCACCGCTCGACTTCCCCAAGTCATCTTCAATGATCTAGGGGAAAGAAAGCCATGATAGATCGGTACATGTCACTTGTTAACAACCCCAAAATCACATTTTACAGGACACCCTATTGATCATCAATCTTGAAGGCGGCAGGGTATGCCGTTGATGAACAGGCCCCAATGAAATGATCTCCTTGTATATGCCCAAGGGCTTCATGTATGGGTATTTCTCGAAATAGGGGTACCCCCAAACCATCTAGACATTGATCATTTATAGTGATAAGCCAACCTTTTTAGGGGTCCCCTATTTTGAGAAACGACCATATGTTTTAATATGTTTCTCCCAGACAGTGACGCCACGGCCACCCCCTTCGCTACCAAACATGTCTGCCAGGACAAACACGGTGAAGAACACAAGTCATTAGAGATGCCAAGCATTCATGGACACCAACCATATCAAATCATTTCGTGAATGATCATATAGTATAAACAATATGAATGTTAATCATATATAATCATGGAAATAAAGCCGATCGTTGACAGTGGAATGGTTCATAATGAGCAAGTATGGCACTTTGACTATGGGCTAATATCGGCTAATATCGAACAGCAGCAGCAACAACAACTGCAACCACGACCGGGATCACGAGCACAACCAAAAGTACCCTTCAACATCCATAATTTGTCTCATTCTCTAAATCGTCCTTCTTCTTACTTGACAGCTGGTTTAAATCAATCGCGGCCGAGCTTTCGAAATACTTCCAAAATTTGTGTCCGTGTGTCCGATTCATTTCTTTCCATTCGCAACACACATGACATTCCCATCCATTTATGCGGTTGGTTGAGGGTACCCCCATGGCACCCAAATCTCTTGGGAGCTGCTGTCATCACTGCGCTACCCCGGTGATGGACTGCCCGTGATGAGACCACAATGCCTCCTGATCATCCAATGGCCAGTCTTCCTTTGCCTGCAACCAGTTTTGGGCAGTTTCACTTGCATTTGGTTAGAATGCTAGCTCCTTAGCTTCCCCTTTAAAGGGCCATTAAAAGGCTATACGACTATAATGGTGGTTTCATAGTAGTAGGGGTGCCAAAAAATGGATGGCTTATGACTATAAATGGTCAATATTGGATGAACTGGGGGGGGGTACACCTTGGATGTTGTCCCCAACAATGCGGATTGCAGGGAGTCGATGCCAGGGTCGTTGAACACAACCATGGCCCATGCCGCGAGCATTGGCACAAAACGGGGGCCCCGGGCAAAGACTCATATTTTTCATTAGTCATTTATACACCATGGACAGCACGAACCATTCACTGGAAAACAAATTCAGTCATTTGTAACGATATAATTGGACATTAAACATTACCAGCCATTGAGTATATGAACCATTACCAGTGGCTATTGCTATCAGATTAGTGAATAAAACATGGATACTATTACCCTCTGGTGATCTAACATAGCAATGGAAAATCCCTTGAAATTATAGCTGATTTCCCGGGGTTTCCCTCAAAAAATGGTGATTTTCCAGCCAGCTAAGCCAGCTATGTTAGATCACCAGAGGGAAACCAATGCCCTGGCCCACAGTTCCACATCTTTCACGGAGCCTTCTGGTACCGGCTCCAGGGCGCTTCCTGGTGCCGCCCCGGAAACGACGGGGTCAGAGAAGAAGGTGCGGCCCAGTGCTTGGCATCACCAGCGGTTTCTCAGCTTGGGAACCTGAAAGAAATGGTGGGTTTATTACCATAAATGGCGGTTTCTCAAATTTTGGGGTACCCCCAAAATGGATGGTTTATTACCATAAATGGTTAATAGTGGATGATTTGGGGGGCCCCCTATTTTGAGAAACACCCAAATGATTAGGAATGGCTGAAAAACTGGAGGTGCCCCTATGGATTCAGAAACTATCATAGGATTCTTAGTGATGTTGGTGATCAAATCATCTTGTGACCATAATTGATGACCTATTCACCTGAATCATGTGATTGACAATTGTTCGTCGACCTGAATATGATTCTTGGGGACCCCCAGGAACCATCATGCGGATAACCACAAACAATAAACTATTCACTAGCCTAGCGCGGCATTGCTCAATTGGTGTACTCATAAAGGGATCTTGAAGGAGTCAAAAATGAAAGTTACATTTGTGCATCATATTAAGCTATGGATCAAGATTAAACATCAATTTCATGGTGAAAACAACCAGCTATAAAAGGGAATACAATGGTTAGCAGTATCAGTTGTGTAAGACTTTTTATATAAACGTTAAACATCATTATGATCAATACATTGTGTTTGAACGACATGATCTCGAGCATAATCTGTTGTACAATGGTTGCAGCATTCGGGTAACTATCATAAACTCCGAAGTAGACTATTGCAACATTTGTTGAGTGGTGATTGACGATTGATAATTGGTCATTGATGATCATTGATGGTTGATGATGATGGATGATGATGGTTATGAGCAACCATCAATGATCACTAATGATCAATTATCAGTTGTCAATCATCACTCAGCAAATGTTGCAATAACATATCACAAGACTTAATGATGTTGGATGTGTGACAAAGACAACGATCCTAGCAATACAAAAGGACACATTAAGGTGAAAAGGATCAGTTACTGACAACCACATGTTTAGTGATCACCGGCAAAAGGATGTAGAATCCTCTATCTATTCCATCACGAGCAGCCATAGCAACAAGAGGTGATTGCTAGGGCTGTAGTGGCTCGTAGGGATGCGCCAATGCTTCACGAATGGGCACGGCAGGGCAATGACATGATGACTGATGTTTGGGGTACCTTCCTCTGTAATGGTATGGTGGTGTGTTGCCAAACCCTGCAACACATCAAAACCAAAAAAAGCCAGTCTCCGAGCAAGGCTGCGGCGTTTCAGTGCAAACGTTGGTCACACTTGGGATTGTTCTTAATTCTTATGAATGATTGGTTGATTGATTGATCATGACTGTTGATCATCCCGAACTACTGACCGTTCATGAAACATCATTCATGATTCATGCATCATCAAGCAACGCAAATCACAATCAATGAACAACATCATGAACCAACAGCAAAAAAGAACACTGCGCTGACGATCCCTCTCTGGACCAAGTTCAATGGGGGCACAAGCTGCCGCGGCCTTCTTGACGTCCCCCCATTTTTGCCGTTCACTTGCCTGGGCTGGGTCCGGATAGCCATGGGGTGCCCACAAAAACTGACCCTGAGTAATTGGGCATGGCATCGTGTATTGGCACGGCATGGTACGACCAGCATCGTGTTCGCCATGGTTCTGAGTTTCGCATTTCCCGCCCTCCAGCTGTTGCAAAAAAGTGACTGGTAAATGATGATTTCTCAAGCCATACGGAGCCCCACAGTTTTGCCAGGTTTATGACTATAAACGGTTCTATGATAACTAAATGATTTGGGGGTAAGCCTATTTTGAGAACCCCCAAATCTTCTGCGTCTGATGAGGGCGCATCTCAAGTCTAGATCCCATGATCTGCCACAGAGGACCTTGCTTACAGGGGATCTCGGCCGGGACTACACAACACGCTGGGACCTACTTCGTCATCAGCAGGGTTTCTAGTTGACAACCCCAGGCACCGGCCTGGTCCCGCTTGTACCACTCTCCATTCCAATCCTCCCATCCATTCCAGCTCTTCTCCTGCCATGTTCAACAAATGCATCTGTGTTAAGCTTGGTGCGCTGGTGAATCAGGGTGGATCGTGGTATGATGGTTAGCAGTTTCATGGTCCATGATATGAGTACTTGTATGCTTCAAGATAGTATTGATAGCGTTTCTGAACGTTTCTGATATATTTAGATTAACGGATACTAATGTGAACTGCAACCAACCAGAACTTTTCAAAGTCAACCACCTTTCCTCAATGACATCAGCTGTCTTGCTCCAGGCATGCATGTTTGCAAGTCCAAAAGCATCCACGCAAACTGCAGCAAGCCCTCTCGAGAATAGGTTTCATTGAATTTCGTTGGTCCTATGAAATTGATTCCATCAGATGCCCTCCGAAATGATTTCAATAGATTTCATTGAATTTCGAATGGTCCAGTAACGCCCTGTTCTCCCTTGGATTCCAACAGAATTCCCCTCTGCCCCGCACATCGTTGCCACATCTCCACCTCATCAGGACGCCAGTCTTCAATTGCCAGGGCCTGCTCCGAGGTGACGTGGGAAGTACCGAGGCAAGTACTGGCTGAATGAAATGAGTGGGTATACATGGAGTCATCATGATTAATCATAGGTCAATCATGATTAATCATAGGTCAATCATAGGTTAATCATGGGTTAATCATGGGTTAACCATGGGTTAAACATAGGTTAACCATGGGTTAATCATAGAAAGATTATATGTGTTCTTACCATTCATTAGTCATGGTTGATCTATACCATAGAAATCTGGCGTTCTAGCCAGCAATCGTGGTTAATCAAAGGGGCTAATCAGGAGTAACTGTGAAAGAAATGCCAGTTAGACAATATGGGGAGCATGTTTCGGGCCGTGCCGCTGCTGTTGCAGGATAGGTGACAAGATGTTTCTGGTGGGTGCCGCTGCTGTTGCCGGATAGGCGTCAACATGTTTCGGGTGTGGTTGTGTTCTATATTGATTTGGTTTGGTTGGCTCATGCAGGCTTCTTTGGTTGGTCTCTTTGGCGTTGGAAGGTTTCTTGGGGGGTTGTTGTTCTATGCTTTGGTTTGGTTGGCTTCTGTTGGTTTCTCTGCTTTGGTTGGTCTCTTCCGGTTTGGTTGGCTTCTTCGGCATGTGTTCTATGGTTTGCTTGGGGCTTTTGACGCCTTGAGGTCGGGCCCCAATGGTCGGCCTGGACGCTCATTGTAGCTGCTTTTGTAATTGGTGGACCCCTTTCTTTAGTTTGTGTCTTGTAATTTGCTTGTGTTGGATAGGGCCCTTTGATTCTTCTGGTTGCCTGCTTTCCTTCTGCTTGGCTCATGTTTGCTTCTGCTGTCATTTTGTTCTATGATTTGGTTTCGTTGGTACATTGTTGGTTTTTGATTTTTGGTTTGTATCTTCTGGGTGCTAGGTTGGTTAGCTTCTTTGAGTTGTGTTCTACTGTTCTATGTTTGGTTGGCTCCTTTGGTTCCTGACGATCGGGCCCTGATGGTCTGGCCACGGTCTTTTTGGTTGTTTCAAACCCTTTTTGGATCTGTTTGGTGGGTTCGTCTAATTGATTTGTCCCTCGAGACTTTGTTTGGTTGGACAAGGTCGTCTGTTTTTCTGAAGTCATCTCCTTTGATTTAAGTGGCTCCCTTCGTTGGCACACTGGCTAATTCGTTGTTTGAATGCTTGTCTAGCAATTTTCTTGTTCGGGGTATGTATTTCTGTCTGGTTTCTCTGCGGTTCTGTTTTTCGACGTTTTGCATCCTGTCTCGAAGAACAACTGGTCTATGTGCTATCTGGGATCTATGCCGAAGTAGTTTTGGTCACTTATCACGTAGACTTTTGCTAATCTATCGACCATGCCCTGAGATTCACCCAACATCAACGGTCTACCACGGTCACGTAAACTCCCCTGGCACAGCTTGAAGAGAATCAGTTTCGGCACCAGTTTGGGATTGGGTTTTAGGAACCAGTGATTTTGGCACGAAGAACCATGTTGGAGTAGTGACTGAGAATGTCCATCCGTGGACCTCCGCAAATCAAACAAATGTGCCACAGTGACCCCATCCATTGGTGCTCTAGGGTTAAAATGCAACAATCTTAAATGTGCACGTTTTCATTTGATTTGTTGGCTGAGGCCTTGGTTCCATGGGAACCAGCTTGTTTTTGCTGCGGCGATGGTACCGTTCGCACCTGGCCGGGTGGCGATTTGGGTGTCGGTGATGAGCACTGAAGTTCCCTTCCTTCCACCTTCGAAAAAAACAAATTCTGGCCCTAGGTATATAAGCAACTTTGGCCATTCACAACAAACCACATCCATTCAGGTCGCTATCTCAAAACAATCATAACTCACAGCAGGATCTTTGACACTTTAAAATCCGCAGGACACCATCCAAAGGTGTAGTCATTTATTCGCTATCCCCAATACAACCAATATCTGGTTGGTGGTTACCAGCGATCAACCGATCACCCCAAAACATTGGGGGGAAAATCAACATGTTACAAAACACCCAGCAAATATGATGAACCATTAATGTGCCCACTATAGAAACAGCACCAACTATAACCATTTTCCACTGATTGCTGGCTGCTTACCAATTCTTGCTGGTAAAAACATGTAAATTATGACCAGTCAACAAAATACCATTGAAATCCATTGAAACATATTGAAACCCTGAAAAATCCCGAAAAAATGGCCGAACTTCTAGCTATCTTTGCAGGTTCAGCCTGGCCACACCTGCTGAA
>VSDK01003906.1:211004-270743 GCA_009767595.1 Symbiodinium kawagutii | reverse complement strand
GCGGGTAGGTGGCCGGCGTCAGCTCCAGGGAAGACGCCATGCCATCGGCGGCGCTGGCGAAGCCCATGACCTTCTTGGCGATGCGCAGGGATTCGTTGGACGCCGCTTCCGAGATTCGTCGGCCTTCCACACCCGCCTGACGTCGGCCACGGGGCGCACCGCGACAAGGCAGTGCTTGGACAGCGTCGTTGACGACTCTTGTCCGGTTTGGTGAAGAATGAATATAGTTCATGAATGTGCATGAATTGGTTGATGGCTGATCGAATGATGATCTGGTGTTTTCCGGCGATAGCTTCACGATTCCATCTCAAGTTGGAATAGTGTAGATTTTTGGAACCGATTGTCCAGTACCAAACAGCTCCAGGTCATTTTTGGGTGTCGTAACATGGAAGACCGACACATCCACCGACATCATTAATAATGGCGGTCAATAATGGTGGTCTAATTGATGGTGGTCAATGGTGGTTATTGACGATTGATGGAAGTTATTGATCGTGAATGGTGGCTAATCATTACTGCAAGCAACAGCAGAATCAGCATGGTCTTGAGCAACGACAGTAGCAAAGGCAATATGCTGACAATGCGAACGCCCACGGCAACCTTCTTCGAAAATCTTTTCTGAAAATGGCACCTCTTTTTCTATCCAAACTTCTGCCTGGCCTTGATTCTATTCTATTGTGGAATGGCTTGTACGGTAGATGTTCTAAGAAACAACCCAGATTGGTGTATCACCAGCTAGTCATGATAACTGGTACAAGATGGTACAAGTATATATGTATAGTCTCTGTCTGACAAACGATCACTGTCCAGCGGCGATAGGCAGCAACCTTGAGGAGGGTGTCCAGGAGTGGCGTCCGCGCCTCAATCTTGCCACGGCAAATGTGTGCTCAATCAGTGTATCGAACCCATTTGTTAAATGTCTTACATGTGTTTCTACAGTAGTGTTCAAAATGGTGGTTTTCCATGATTCTCCGCTGGTGAATTGACCTAGGGCACCTGGAAATGCTTGGGCCATCTGACTAGTCTCATGTCAAAGGTAAGCACATTAACCATCTTGACCGAAGTCACATCGGTTGGTCGTCCAGCGGCACACGCAGTGCCGATGCTTGAGCCCCAAACATCCTTGCCGTTGGGTGGCATGCCAATGACATACTCGTCGGAAGATGGCCTCAGTAATCAATGGATGTGGAATGGAAGAAAACCAAACACTAGGAGTTGGTGGCTTTAAGAATAAATATCTGCTGCATGATGGTTTACCCCCCAAAGACACATATCAACCAACCAACAATCCCTAAATGCGCGGAAAATTTCCATGTTTCATTTACAACCACTAACTAATATGCGAAATTTGATCACATGGCTTGACCATCTAAGAATCTAGGAAATATCAAGTGATTGAAACCAGCTAGTTTCGGATGCAAAACTGGCTGGTCAGAAGCAGTGGTGGGAATTGAAGAATACCCCATGGCTTAACATCAGAGTGTCACGACCTGTCATATTTTGAGTCTGTCAGCTCAGCAATTATTGCATACCATTGTTTCAGAGCAGAAACAATTGGCATAGGTCCGTTGGCACTTTTCAAACCACTCATTGGATAAACGGCACCGACACCTGTCGGTTCGTGAAAGATGATCACAAACCACACTAGAATTGGCCGATGGTTCTCTATCGCCGTTCTTGGGGCGCAACCAGCGCTAGTATGTTCAGTGGCGGAGCATGCTGATAGCAATTCCCTGATGCGATAAACCACCCATATGAAAAATATGCTTGTCAACCAACCATTTATTAATGATGACTAGGAAACAACATGTCAATCAAACCACCAACTAGTAGTGGCTCAACCATTCTTCTTGGTTATTTTCAAACATTATTAACCTGCTGGTTTCAACCGCTACGAAAACATATTTGTCAACACATTATTTGTTAGTGATTACTAGAGGAAAAACATGTTAAAGACCATCAGCTGGTAAGCACTATAAACTGCAACAATATTGTTAGTCAACCAATGGTGCACAATTAGTTCACCCGCAACCAATGATGGGTAACCATTATTGCTTTTAGTCAGCCAATGGTTTGAAACCAACCACCAGCACTCCCACCCACATCAACTTCTCATCCCAGAAGCTCGGCCGGGCCCGAGAAGGCTGTCAGAGGTCTGCAGTTTTTCGTTCACGTTGGTGCAAACAACGTTGCGGGACTCATGAAACATAGTGATTGGTATATGGGATTGATTAGTGTCTAGCATATGGGATGATTAACACTGTATCATGTGTAAATATAATATTTATAGATATATATAGATATATTTATGTATATATTTAGATATGGTCAATGCAAACAATATATGGGATGTGAAGAATGGGTAGATGATGGAGGCTAATTCTGCTTAAACACTGGATGGTAAGACAGGTGGTATATGATATCTAAACATACGTATATAGATTTAAATACGATATCGAAACATACGTATATCATATACTAATTCCCGTTCAGAATTCAGATTCCATGGCATATTGTTCCATGCGAAGCTCACATGCAAATGACCAGGCTCCGTGTCATTGGCACCCTCCTGACTTAGCTCGCTGTATCCAACTCTTGTCTTCCAATCAAATATCACCAACAGTAGCTTCTGTTTTTCCAGGCTTGAGAAGACCCTGGAGTGCAAAACTGCAGCACCATCACACACGCATTTCAGGGCGGATGTTTGGCATGTACCCATTGCTCCACCGGGGAAGAACAGGGAGTTAGCTCAATCCTGTGATTGCTAACAGGATTGCTTTTCACCATTAACCACTATAAATCACAATAAACCACTATAAACCACTATAAACCACTATAAACCACTATAAACCGTCAAATGTGGCCTTGTCCAGTCTTGCTGGTCGGAGCTTGCTTTCGCCGGCCACTTTGGCGGCAACCCGGACCTTGACACGCCAAGGCACTGGTCTACATGTCACACATTGCATGGCACATTGCATGGATCTACATTACATGGCATGAGATACCATGACATGGCATGATATTTCAATGACCTAGGTAACATGTGACCATTATACACGCCACATTGCAGCACTTGCAATGCATTGAATGAATCTAGCATATTGCATTGGGTTGCGGTAGCATTACGTGTTTACACTGAACAACGGACATCCCATTGCATGACATTGCTTTATACATCATATACAGAACATCAGATGATGTCAAATTGCCTTACATACTACAATGAATCACACTCCAATATCGCCCAGCATTGTCTTTCGTTATATTTTCGCAATACTTGTATTCCATTGTGTTCACATTACCTTGGACTACATTGCATTCCACTACACCTAGCTGCATTGCACCACAATATTTGATACTCCACTACATTGCCTTAATTTACCATGCCAAACATGACATGAGAAAGCAACAATGCAATGCAATATACTAGTTGCAATGAACTAACAAACACACACACACACATTCAATGCGTTACAACACATCACATCATATTGGATAACTACGCCAACATCTACATCTACACGTATGAGTGCATACCTAAGTGAACACCTGCTTATGCACAATTGCATTCATGAACCACATACATGCATTGATACATACCTAGCCATTAAAACAAAGCCACCCGCCTTTCCCTTCACCAATCCATAGGCATGTAAGAACCACTGCCATGTACCTACTTGAATAAAACACATGGCATACACATATAGTATCTCTATTACTATGAAGGAAACCAAAAATACGGGCATGCAATGACATACATGCTCTATATACATAGACTTCTTGCAATCATAAACATATGGCTCTGGGTCAAAACCCTTTACCCCTGGTTCCCCTATCATTAACCAGGCTGTTTTCCCTATAGGTTGTTGGTTATTATCTACCATGAAATTGGTTGGTTAACTGCTTGACCCATAGCTATATAAAGCTGGTATATCCCCTACTATTGTTGCTTATTATCCCCTTATCATTAACCATTAAATCAACCAGCTGGTTAACCATTGGTTGGTTGGTTAACTGCGCTGACCCAGCTCGCCATATCTTCAACGTGAGTGGCAACTTGCTGAAAAATGTCGAGCGGTTCCGTGGCCCCGGGCTTGGGAGGAGCACAAGGCATGGCCTTTTTCCTGGACGAATGACGAAGCTGCCATGCCATGGGGCCATGTCCATGGCTCCCCGGCTCCAAAGATGTTTCTGACTTCAGGGATGGTTGAGTTGTCATTCAGCTTTTTTACACATCCTATTTTTTTCTGACTTCAGGGATGGTTGGATCACAATTTATGGATACCACTTTGGTGATGGTTTATCCATTGGCAGCTGGGGATGTGAAATGTTGATGGCACAAATCAAGGGCGCGAATCATTTGCATGAAACTGTCTCACAGAATCTGTTACAGCCCTACTTGATCTACAGACCATATACGTGTATAACCAACTGATACCCTGTGGTAATCCAGTGCAACAAGAAATCAACTGCGTGCTGATGGTTTATGTATTGCAAATGACGATTTGCATTGCTGCATGTTGATTACCATTGATTACCAAAAAAGTTCCTTAGATTTTGAACCGCTCGGATCTAGAAACTTTGAAATATGAGACTGTATCTGTATCCCATTAACAGCCGTTACATAAAACATTTGCCGTTCAAAACCGTTGTAAATAACGGTTGTAAGTTGTTCATAGCCGTTGTGAATCACCGTCATGAATTCATCACTGTCCTGAATATACGTTGTGAAGGACCGTTGTTCACACACATGATCATTGTGAACAATCGTTGTGCAGGACTAGCATTAAAAATACCGTTTAAGCACAATTAAGCATTCTGAATACCACTGTTCATCAAAATTGTGCATAATCGTTATGAACAACAATTGATCAGAAAAGCAGGACTTGGGTCTTTTCAACCATTATCTTTATTTGCTAGCATTTGTATAGCCATGTTGATCCCCATTTACTGTAATGACAATTATCAACAGCCATGTCAACCATTGGTATGCTAATATATCCATAATGGTAGTCATTAAGACACTGGTTCATAGCCATAAGCAACGGCGTTAGTTCAGAGCCTTAGCTCGCCACTATCAACTGCGCCATTTTCGGTGATCTAACATGCACACTGTGGTGGCTGCTGCCCTCCTTGGCGGTGGCGGCAGGGGTGGAGGCAAAGGAGTTGCGGCCCTGGTTGAGGCCAGCGGGGTATCCCAAGCAACGGCGCCATGGATGAACCCGAGAACTGACAGTTTAGTCAATTGATTGGTGAACTGACTTAAAACCACCCATTCAGACTGGTAAGTTGTCATTGGTTGACTTAAGTTGTCAGAACTGACTTTAGTTGTCATTGGTTGACTTAAAACTGATCATTGGTGAACTGACGGTAAGTTAACCAATGATCAAGCAATGAGCAATCAATGACTAACCTATGTGACCAATCAATAACCTATGATTGACTAATGATTAACCAGCAATGTACAGATCTACCTACTATTGATTATCCATTGATTCACCATTGATTAAAATCATAATCAACTATCACTTGACCATTCACTGGCCATTGATCGACCATTTACTGTACAAACCATTTAATCGCCATCAACTGAATGTTGATGAAACTCAGTAATTGACCCTTGCATGAATCTTTCTCTATTTCCGGGTGACTATGGATTATCCCCCCGAATTGCGAGGTGACTATGGATTATCTCTGGAACAGTCAGGTAAACATAACTAACCATGAATGAAGGTCAATTATATAACCACTCTCAATTGCTCAATCGCGACTCGCACGGTTGACCGCGATTGATCACCATTAATCACTATGAATCACCATTCATTTTTCATCAACATTCATTGATCCCTAACAATTAAACACATGAATATCTATATAGGGTAACCACTAATCATCAATTATATAACTATAGATACATCAACCATAGATCAACGATAGAGCAACCATAGATCAACCATAGGGTTCACCCTACCTTAGTATCATCACATGACCTACCGGTTGATTCGCCACCCGTGACCCCAAAGGGTGACCACTCTCTCTGAGCTCAGCGCAGGGAAACGGATCGGCTGGGACGTGGCCTGGATCGACAGGCAGTCGCTTCCGGCTGAGTTCGGCCATGAGGTGCAGAAGACTGGGACAACCTTGGGAAACCTATGGGAAAACCTATGAAAAAAACCATAGGAAGCGATGGGAAACCATGGGAAACCGTAAAAAACATGGGAAACCAAAGGAAACCTATGGGAAAACTATGGGAAATGATGGGAAACCGTAGGAAACCATTAAAAAACCGTATCAAACCATAGGAAACCATGGGAAACGATGGGAAACCATAAGGAAACCATAGGAAACCAAACGAAACGATAGGAAACCTAGGAAAATCCAAGGAAAACCTACTCAGGCTAACCTGCTCGGATGGAAAATCCACCAGGTATGCTGGCTTTACTTGTAAACATGGTGTTTTTTAGGTTGCAGGTCAGTTTGCCAGAGGGTAAATTACACAACTGGTTCATAGTTATAAGCCATCTAAAAAAATGAGTTGATGAACCATACCAAATATGGGGAAAAAATGATACTTAAAACCACCAACGAGACAATGATTTGGTTTATCATGTTCGGTGTAGAATTGTATATATTTCATGGTTTAAAAAATCACTATTGCGCTCAATATACTTAATTACTAATGAAATTACACGCCCCAAATACTTTGTGGTGCTGGTATATTATACTGACCTACAAAACTGCGTCATTTTATTCGGTAGATGCAGGTAAGTGTGCCATGCATGGAGTAAGTAGGCAATCCAGATTTGGATGTGTAAAATCATACCATTCTTTACCGCGCGTATATCTAATCAATATATGATATGTATATAAATTTATCTATTTACCTATGTATAATGTACATATAAATATATGGTACCGTGTTCCGTGTTCCCACCCCCCCTCGTACGCTATTTACAGCATTTTGGAGCCTCACCGTCGCTTTCGTTCGCTATTTGCAGCATTTTGGAGCCTTCCTCTCGCATTCGTACGCTATTTGCATCATTTCGGACCTTTACGTCCTATGTACACACCCCCATTTGGTACCTATTTACTGCCATATACTACTTGCATACTACGTATTTTCTACCTACAACTGCCTCCATATACTATCTGTATACTACTTATCTACTTCGTGCATACTATCTACACTATATACTACAATATATTACTTATATACTATCTATTGATTGTTTTGTACTATAAAAGCACTACTTGTATATATACTAGCTATGTGCTGTTTATATAAGTACTAGATATCTACCTACGTACTACTTATAAACTTTTTATATACTACTTAAACACTTATCTACATACTATCTATACTATATACTACCATATACTACCATATACTACCTATGTACTATCTATTGATTGTTTTTTATACTATCAAAGCACTACTTGTATACTACCTATGTGCTGTCTATATACTAGATATCTACCTACGTACTACCTACATACTATTTATGTACTACTTGTACACTGCTCGTAAATTACCCCCCTACCCCCACCCCCCCAGCCCAACCCCCCCCCACACCACCACACCACACCACAGGGGGGGGGAGGGGGGGACCATGACCATGACCGGGGGGGGAGGGGGGGTGGCAACACTGGACCATATATACACCTTTTGTATATAATTGCAAATGTGTGTGTGTGATCATCACATACGTCGATCATCCTGGGTTACCACTTCAACTTGAGACCCCGTTGTGACACTAGCCACCGTCCAGTCCACCTCTGGCGCTGGCGCGCCTTTGATTTGGAGGTGGCATGAATCCGATAATGGGCACATTCACATTCTCCCTCAGTCCCCGCTGCTGAGACGGTTACGACTGAAAACAGATGGTGGTTTCCCAAAATAGTGGTACCCCCCAATCATGCATTATTACAGTAATCATTTATAGCAATAATAAACACTAATATGTGTGCAACACCTGGTCTCCCCATGTCCATCCTGTAACAAAAGGTTTTTTGTTTGCGCTTTGGGATGTCTTCTTGATACTCCCTCAAACTTCATGAGCATGTCACATGTCCAATCCTGTGCCTTTAACTTCCATTTTTTCTTGGAGACATGTTGCTGACTTTCTAGTCAAAACAGGTGGACAAAAACATAGCCGGTGAATTGCGTCGCTGGCTTCATAACTCGCAAGCACTGAGGACACCAAAATTCATTCCTAGGTCGTCTATTTGAGTCTCCCGAAAGCGATCATGTTTTTGGGATGGTCGAGAGGGGTTTCTGTGACCCATATGGGGGGGTTCTCAAAACGGGCGATTCCCGGATCCCCGAAAATGCTTGGTTTGTGATAACACATGTTTAATAGGCTGGATGATGACTGGGTGTACCTTGAGAAACCACCACATCAACGATTTAGAAATCCATCGCCTCATGGACGGCCGCAAACAGCTGAGCTTCAAACACCGCGTGCGGCGCCATCTCCGGCGACAGGGGATCGCACCTCTCAACGGGCTTTCCATGATAGTATTTATGCCCCCAACTTTGTGGGTGTTTTCAGCTTGTCAAATGGTGGTCTAAGTGAGGCTGATCTACGACGCAAGTATTTGCCTTCGCAACCATCTACCAGAGTTAAAAGCATGTTGTTGCAGCTTAATATTGTGGATCCTTTGTAGATTTGCCATATGATATACTATGACGCTCATCCGAAGTTGATGATTGCTTCCAAGGTAGCCACTTCACCTGGAGACAACATCTGTGGCTGAAGACGCGGGGGGTTCAAAGGCTACACCTGGACATTCAACCAAAGAAAGCAATTTGATTGTTTAGCATCCCGAATTCAAATCATCACCACAATTTCAGAGGTATTATAGGTTCTGAACATGATCTTAATCACCAGGCAACCATCATGGGTCAATCCATTGATCACCAATGCTTTTTGTAAAACATCCCAATTGTTGAGAAGCCAATGTGGTAATAGCTTGACGAGTTGACCAATGACAGGTCGAACCGTTCTGCTTATGCTTGACCCTGTCCCCTCCCAGTCACCTCCCCAGCGCGCACCTGCTAACGGCCTTTGCGGAGGTGGATTTCTTAATCTCATCTTCCTGAGTCGTCTCTGGCTCTGCGACATGGAAATGGCACACTGGCTCCGTCTGGCTTGATTTTTTGGGAAGCTAAAAACGCCCCATATGGTGATTTCCAGTGGCACCCCCCAAAAATGGTCGGTCTGCTATTATACATGTTCACTTTTGGATGATTTGGGGGGTCCCCTATTTTGAGAGACATAGGGACATTCAAGGGAAGAACCGTGCAGAGATCATGAATGTAACTGAAGTTTGAATCAGACTCCGAAACCAATAGAACCCCAACGAACACACCGACTGATGGGCACCCGGCGAACATCATCGCTGGGTGAATCGAGACAAGCACGTCGACTGATGCGTCTGAAAAAAGTCCCCAATCACGCGGATAACTGTGATACGGAAATTCTGGACCGCTGCAGTCAACCTTCAACTAGCCTGTCAAAGGTCGGGGAGGTCTCCCCAAAAATGTCCGACGGTCAATGTGTGTTTTATCTTCTGTTGAGGCCTTGTTTCTATACGGATCACACGATCGATTATCAGCTTGGGGATTGAGGATGCCCATCATGCTTCATGCTGACACCTCACAAATGGTGAAAAACAAGCAAACACGGGCAAACAATGTCTGAAGAATCAAGAATTGACCAATCATCACCAGCTTATAGGTGACATTTCCACAACTCCAGTCAAGTTCTCATAAGTTCTCATCACCAGCTTAGGTGACATTTCCATGGCTGTGGGTCAAAACCCTTAGTCCCCCTGGTTCCTCATCATTAAACATAAAGTTTTCCCTATAGGTTGTTGGTTATTATCCACCATTGGTTGGTTGACTGCTTGACCCATAGCTATATATAGCTGGTGTATTCCCTACTATTGTTGCTTATTATCCCGTATTATTAACCATTAACCAGCTGGTTAACCATTGGTTGGTTGGTTGATTGGTTGGTTGGTTGGTTGCTTGGTTGGTTGGTTGAAGAATATTGATTCCCTATCATTAACCATTCTTTTCCCTACTGTTGGTTATTATTTTCCATAACCAGCTATAGAAATCACCATTGCTGTTGTTTGGTTGGTTAATATCATCATTAACCAAAGATTAACATCTATTATATGACCATAGTTGTTAGTTAGTATCCCTACTATTGTTACTTATCATAGTTGGTATCATCCCCCATTAGTTGGTTGGTGAACTGCGGCTGACCCGGTCGCTCGCCATTTCCACAGCTCCAACGCCGAGACGCCACCCGATGCATCGCCTTGGCACTGGAGGACATCTGAGCCCACAACAGATCCACTGGTGGTTCATGACTGGGCCGCTTGGGTGCCTGAGGCGGCGCCATGGGGAGCGCCCATGCTGGGAAGCTGGTGCTTGGATGATGCTTGGAAAATGGTTGGATGATGGTTGGATGATGGTTGGAAGTAATAAGCATCATGAGATCACATAGTGTCATAGTTTTTTTTTCAGCAATCATGGGGAAGTCATATGAATATCATGGTTGAAGCAATAAGCAATAATTGGGAATGTGATTGATATTGATTAATTATGGTGATAATGATGGGACTGATGGGTACTGATGATGCTGATGATGATAATGATGACAATGATGATGGTTGCCCTAACAATCAGCATCATCTCCTGGAATGATATACGCAATTCGCAGCACAACCCCCATCGTGTCAATCGTGGACAGGAGACAAGCAGCAACTAATCGCGCATCTGCTTGCATTACCTGGGGCTGAGCCTCCAAGCCTTTCAAAAAGTTGTACCTTTAGCCACTTAAACTCAGTCGGCGCTTCGTTCGGTCGAAATACAACAAGTATAGTGAGTCACTTTTGAAACCAGAGCAGAAAGGTGTTGAAGAACAACACTCCTAAGTTTCAGAATGTCGATTATTTCATGGAAAGTCTACTATTTTGGTTGAACTGTTCTGTGTTGCGGAGGATTATATCCGAGATGAAAAAATATCATTGTACGGGGGTTCTGACTTTTCCCATGGAACTCCAAAACATTCTGAGAGGATCACACTGTTGCATGCTCCGAACGTGCGGGCATGTCGCAAACGACATTGTGTTGGACTAAGAGCAACCAAGGGGTTCAGTTAATTGATCCGCCGTATGGTTGCGACATGTTGCGACATACCTGTGAGAAGCGAACCTGTCGTCATAGGTCGTGCAGCTAGAGCCCGTACCAGGATCACAAGTTTCAGCCCTGCCAACAGCCAATCCCAGCCGCACTGAGGAGAGGACAACGACTCGGGGAGCCTGTCATCAGGGGCTGAACCTTCCTCCGTGGGCATCCAACTTGAAGTTCTAGCATCGACTCTAGCCTCAAAGTATGTCACACTTTTTCTCAGCTTCAACCAATTTGAATGGAATATAATGGAATGCTCTTGAAGCCCATGGTCTGGAACAAGCCAGGCTCCACTCCGAAATCAAAGAATTGTCAGGAAGCGACTGACGTGTGAAGTATGTATATACTGCAGTATCCGATCAAGCTTCAAATTCCAGGATTTGCTGATACAGTACCAGTTCTGCAAGTTGGATGGTGTGGGAATTTCCACATCATGGATGATGATACCCCAAACCCATGTACCTCGAGGAAAGAGATAGCCTTGATTATCAACAACCAAGTTGCTAGCACGACGATGCTCTACTTCCGACGTCTGACAAAATATCCACTGCCATTCTGTGGAATCCGCAGAGATGGGTTAGAAAGGGAACGCCGACTCACCAAACATAAATTGTTTTCACTTCTGCAAGATCGAGCTGGAGAGCCATGAATCCCGACCGGCAACAAACAACTTGACCCACCGTGTAGTCATCAGGCTGTGGGTCAAAACCCTGTACCCCTGGTTCCCCCCTGTTAACCATTGTTTTCCCTGTTATTGTTGGTGGAAATCCCCCATTAGTTGGTTGGTTAACTGCTTGACCCACCGTGTAGTCAGTCACAGCGAAAGACACCTTCTTCGCGGAGGATCCACGAAATGCCTTTGGCACCGAGCCGTTCCTCAGTGGGGCGAATGCTTGACTCGATCAACAAGGGAAGCAACATGCGCTCACAAACGCGTCAACGGTGGATTTGTGACAAGTTTGGTTATACCAAATGTTCAATAATGTTCAACACAATAATCTACACAATGTGCTAATCACTTGGGAAAACGTAAGGAGTTGGCAAACATGCTATCATTTTTGCAATGCCTCCTATTCCTGAGAATCCCACAAAGAATCATGGTCTTCCTCTTCGACCTTCACTTCTTCCATCAGCCTTAGCAAAGGCAGAGAAGGGGCAAACTTGGCCTTTGCGGATGCGATGCATGGCATGACGTAGCTGTTGCAATGCCTTGGAGTCTCAATGGGTGGTTCTCGGCCAAGCCACGGTGGAGGTGGTGGCGGTGCCGGTGCCTTCGCTTTGAGGTTCAAGGCTTTCTTCTCCGGCGTCGTTGAAGGCGGCAATGGAGGCGTCTTCGGGGTGGGGGTCGTCACAGCCTCATCTGGCCTAAGTGTGGCAGGTCAAAACGGCATGGCGTTGGCAGATCTTGTTGGATGCTTCGAAGAACACACCATTGGCACCCCATAGCACAACAAATAGAAACAACGTGTGTGTGTGTGTGAGACGTTGACGTTGGCAATAATTAGAGTGTGACATTGAGGGAAACTCTTATCAAACACTCTTGCAGTGTGCCAATGCTACAGTACAAAATATTAGTGCGTGAACCATGCAACCTACTCCGTGGATAAAAACTGCTGCTTTGTTTGAATCAATCCACAATAAGCTTCTCGGAGAAGTGTCCAGTATTAAGCAAAGATATGCAAAGTATTGATCTAGAAGACTGTCTGCTGTCTTCATGCTTAGTCACCATGAAGACCAAGTTTTGTTCTTAGACAGTTGATGTTTGCTAGTGTTATTTGGCAGTGGGTCAAAACCCCATTTTCCCTATTACTGTTGGTGGAAATCCCCCATTAGTTGGTTGGATAATATTGACCCATAGCCATTTGACGGCATGCGATGGCAGGATGGCTTTTCGCTTTCACTCATCCGAATGTGTCGTGGAATCTGTGCTTGACCGAAATTCAGGCATGTCCATCTCCATGATCGGGGAAGTGCTAACGGTAACCATCTTGAAGCAGCTATTATATGTATATATATATATATGTAATGTATGTATATATAAAAATAAATAAGCAAACATATATATATATATGTAATGTATGTATATATATATATATATAAGCAGCCAATGTGCCACAATCAACAGCATTAGCTAGATAAGAACAAGCTTATCAAGCAGCTAATAGCTATGATTCAGCTATAATTTGAGACCATCTCACAGCTTGTCATTATTAGCCGGCTCATGGCCAAGATGATTCTCATTTCATTGATGGCCCATGGTCTACTATTGATCAGCTAATCTTCGCATGATGAAGCTATGAAGCTGATAAACCGCTAACTAACCATAATGACAATAATAGCAGTCAATGTCCGGAAAAACAACATAGCCACAAGCACCAGCAACAGCGCAAATAGACACAAACAACACTTGGAAACATGACTGCCCACTTTTCAAGGGAAAAATCCACCAATCGGACTAAACATAGCATGTAATTAACATGTAACATGACTATAGTCATAAGCCCGGAGAGTCTCCGAAACCAAATCACTCAACCATGGACCACCCTTCCGTCACTCACCGCAGGTGCCGACCTCATGGACGGTGCTTGGCACCCAAGGCCGCCGCGACCCCCAATGGCTCCAGGTGGCTCTTGCAGGTAGAAGTAGGGCAACGAGATCATGACGTCCGTCTCGGGCGCCTCTCCGACTTTGGCCTTGCTCCGCGCCAGCTGCGCCTTGTCATACTCGCTGCTCTCCATTAAGACCTCGCAGCACCTGAGATGGCTGGTGCTGCTTCAGTTGCTGGTGCTTCAGTTGCTGGTGCTTCAGTTGAGTTGGTTGGTTCACTTGTTGGTGGTTCACTTGTTGGTGGTGGTTCAGTTGAGTTGCTTCACTTGTTGGTGGTGGAAGAAGGCCAATACCGAGCAACAAGATGGAGAGGCGATATGAGGCAATCAAATATATAAATGAATAAATGAAGATTTATGTATACATGTATATCACAAAACACATCGACGATCCCAGATCTGAATCTGGCTTTTGCCGTGGGTGCTACTCCCAAGCATTCAAAAATTCAAACTTATGATGCATCTTCAAAGTGGCATGAGGGAAACCATACAGCTAGTGCCTTGCGATGTATGACTCCTGGACATAACCACATATCTGATCCCAAGGTATGCGATGTCAGAATCCGTTTATCATGTACATCCAGATTCGTGCGCACACTACGGCCTTCGTGGCATACACATCTACATTCACGGCTTCCTGCTGCTTTATGCGCAATAAGTAGCTAATGTATATGAAACCGTCATACATACTCCGTTCACCAGGCATACATAAGCAAACACATACACTATGCATTGACGATGTGGGCATAAGGACACACACACACACACACCGGCGGACCATTGTGCAAAGCAAAACGAAAAAACGCACCAGTCTGTAAAAAAAGACTGTTGGATGAAGAAAAGCATTGTGCAAATGAAACAAACAAAAAAAAATTCGAACATTATTCCACAGCAGGGATGAATTGTCCATGATCCAACCGCCCACCGTACTATGGTGGTTAATCATGATGCTTAATATCCAAACTATACATGACTTATCATGACTATAACCAATGACTGGTTTGGATGACTATAACTTTACATGACTTCCAATGATTACAAGTTAATCATGTACTTAACTATGATGTTTACCCACCATGATAAGTCAGGGATGCTTACTATGGATATCATGATGACTGGGAACCATTGGTTCGCTCCCTGACTTCTCCACGGCTCGTTGGCTCCCAGAACTGGTTCGCTCCATCGGTGAACACAAGACCAGCCGTATGGCTGGGGGGTTCAGAGCTGCGAACGGTAATCATCAACTAATAAACCAGCCAATAATATATTACCAGCCACTGAATAATACAATACTGCCATTGATGATATGATATATTGCAGTTGATGAATTATAACTACTAATATTATAATGAGGTTTGTTATCATATTATTACGAACCATCAACTGATAATATATATCGTCTCACAGTAATACATGGTTTGTAATGCTTTTTTTGTATCATACTCTATCTGAATTCCGGCTTTTGAACAAATCATATGTGAGGAAATGTACAATATATATATATAGTAAATACAACATATTTATATCGTGAATTATCATTATGATTCATTATTCATATGGCTTTTGAATGGGTTTTTGCCCTGAGATCCTGACAAATCATTGCCCTGCATGGCGACAAGGTGTTCTGGGTTGGCTAAGCCATTCTTATCCTTGGCGCGGCTGGGACAGCAGTAACCGGCAACAGCAAAGGATTGGTTGCAGTCCACCAAGCTTGAAACAGTTCAACTTGAACGAAATCCCATGTCTTTGGCCGAAAGTCCAATCGAAGTTGCAAAGGCAGGGATTTGTTGAGAGGATATTGCTGACACCTCAGATGTGAGAAACTGCTTCACAAGTCTACAATGGTTGAAGATCGTCAGAATCACTCACTCTGACTTGATTGTGCACGATGCAAGGTCTGAGGTCCTGTCTCCTTAACGGCACTGAACAAAGCCACCACGTCTGCCTAGCCACGGTTCATAGATCCGTGACCCTTGCCGGATTGTATGGGATTGTTAACTTAGGCTAGTTTTAGATACAACCTCATATATGACTATGTTGAAATGCCGAATCTGCACCAATTTATCTCTGGAGGGAATCACTTTGAAGCAACGGTGAGCCGCCACGACCGCCACCCATCCAAGTCCCGAAGATGAACGAAGCACCAGGATGGACCATCCAAGCAGCAGGTTTGTCGCCCTTTTGGGGGGCTGGTGAAGCCGACACCGATCCATTTTGGGCTTGGGCTCTTCGGTGTGGTTGCTGGCTCTTTTGGAGGGAGAAATGGTGATATGTAAAAATAGCAACTAAAATAGAGGTGCCCTGAAATCATCTAGTATGAAGCATCTTTAGTAGGAAAGTGACCGTAACTTTGGGGGTTCTCTATGGCTTTAGAAACCATCAAATCCAGTAGCATCCAGTAGCCCTGGTTGCAAATCACTAGCTACCCCCTGGGGAGAATGATCTCCCGCCACACTTTTCACTGATGCTCCGCTTGTGGTTGCGCCTGGTCATGGTCAGCCTTGGGACCCTGGAGAAACCCCGTTGGCTGCTCAACCAAGCTCCCCAGGTCTGGCGGTACCTGACATACTGCTCTGGGTCACAACCAACCATTCCAAAAATGGGGAGGTGAACACTCCTGCAACTGGCAACCCACATGCCTTCACCAACTTAGCTCCAACCACAACTCGGGACGACCGGTGTCACGCCTGCTCAACATTTAACAAATTGGAAAAGTCCAGCTCCTCGGCCTCAGCGCCGGAAAAAGTCACAGCAGGTGGTTAGTTCAGCCCCAAAAATATGCGGCTGGTAACCAAGCATCCCAACCAAAGTCATTAGGGAAATAAACATGTCTATCAAACCGCCAACCGATTCAAATGCTTAGTTGTCACTGTGATGATGGTTTGGGGTGTAGAAGTGTCATGATGGAATGTTCATAATATACCTGAGATTTGTGCCCTAAAATACTCATCCAAGTGGTGGGCATTTGCATCACATGGCATTTTTTGTTTCGAGATAGTTCCACTGATTGGTTTTGAGCCACTGATCACTTGAATCTCCATGTATGTGGGGCTTGAGCATGGTGGATGGCTGCCCCTATGCCTCACAGAATAATGCTGCTAAGGCTGCAGACTGTGAAGATGCACGGTGTTCAATCATAACCACCCCAGTGTTTGGTCGGTTTGGCGCCAACAAAAACAGCCTTTGACACAAAGTTTACCGCCATGCCAACCTAATTTTTGGGTGGCCAAGAGGGAACAATCGATTACGCAGCCAAGACAACTCTAGCCTTGCTCAGCCCACAGAGCAGGCTGATGATGTGACTTCCTTTTGATGCTTCTTAACAACAATGTTTTGGTGGTTCGGCAATGACGAACCACAAATCGTTTTGTTGTAGCTGAATCACATTATCGTTTTGTCTCCTGTCCGTAATCCCATGGCAACTTCAGCTCATCATTTCCGCTGGAAAAATATGGTTGACCACTTCTGAACGGTGGTTTATGACCATTGCAACCATCATATCATACAATATACGCCTAGCAAACATACGAATCGTACAATATAGATCCGAGATCCTTTTGCACGCTCCTGCACCACCGATTGGTGGGTGACCTGGTCAGCCTGATACTTCGGTAACATTGAAATTGCTCGACATTCCTACGGCGGTACACAAGTCCCCGAGGGGAGTTCACCCTACTTCACCAATCACCAAAGAGATCCAACCAGGTCATCAGATCTCAGCATCAACTCCAACCAGCTACTCAGATCTAGCTCAACCACCCGCTTTTCATTAGCTTGGAACCACCACCAGCGCGCAGATCGCCGCTGTGACCCAGTGACAACTCCCATTTTGATAAACTCCACGAATTGGCAGAGGCCTGCACCACCTGGAGCAATGCGACTGCCGACGGCCCCTGCGATCCCATTGGGAAGCCATGTGGTTGGACGCTGTGCGCCCGGTGCAGGTGATCCCCAGAAGCTAAGCTGCCATTTTTCAGCGTGCATGCTGCATGATGCCTAAGCCAAAAGGCAAGTTGACTGTCGATTTCACCCTGTAAAAGCTTGGTAGTCAATGCAAAGAGAGAAAAAAGAGATAATGCCGCCATGCGCTATGCGAAACTCAACACTTTATTCAGGATTGGTTCTAAGATGTTCTAATAATACGCAGTAGCTCGTTTCAGCCGGGTCTTGGGGTATTTGCTACTACCACAACAGCTAGTGAGGGACTCCATACACAACAAGTCGTGCACCCCTAAAGATTGGGGCAAACCGTACGGACCAACTCATCTCCCCAATGACCAACCGAGTCTTTTTCATGCTCCCCTAGCCATGTTTTGGCTACCCATCCCCAAATAGGTCGCCAGGAGAGACCTTTTCAAGTCGCCATGGTTGTACTGCAAGAATGTTGGGGACAAACATGTGGGCCCCATGAGAATCACCGCTGTTCACAAGAAAATCAGGTTGGGGATGTCCTGGTGGTACCCGTAAATGATCATCATTGTTAACAGGGAAACCTACCAGCTGTAGGGTTACATTATTCATGGACAACCCCACTTGGTGTTTCTTTACCAGAAATAGCAAAAACTTTAAGGGTGGTTCAAAGGAACGGTTTCCTGACAAATTCAAATCAAGTCTCATGCCCATACTCCTGCAAACTGATGTCAAATGTTGTTGCCATTGCTTTTTGGTTGTTTAGAAAGCTAAAAACTTGTACAGTCATTAATTTTATAGTTGTGATACAATATATCAACCAATTTTGAACCGTGGTTCGATGAAGCACCAACGAACTGGTTGTTCTTGATTGTTGTTGGCCGATGATAGACCCATGATTTACGGACCTACCAGGCAGCCCCCAGCCCTCACCACCAGTGACGTCATCAGTGGAACTTGGGGATCCCAACCATCTGCAAACAAACCCAGTTGTTATTGTTAATTAGTTCCTTGAATTGGTTGAATGGCCTGAATTGGTTGTTCAATCGAACCATCTACAAACAAACCCTGTTGGCACCCTTGCTATCACGTCACTAAGCATTCTTCACATTTCTTCACCATGTAAAAATCACGTCACCAATCGTTACGAAAGAGTATACAATGTTTGTAATCTTCAAAATGGGGACCTCCCAAAATGATCAAATATAAGCCATTTTTGGCAATAAACTAAACCAATCATCATAGTTGGCACATCCCCTGTTATTGGTTACAAAACCCTTGTTGATAATGATTGTTAACCACTAATATCATAACTGTGGGGGGTTCCCTATAACTTGAGAAACCATCATTTGTAGGTTATGATCCCCTCACCATTCACCAGCTAAGCATCCATTGGTTGGTACCCCCCGCATGTACTCTCGACAGCCATGATTCACGACGGCAGAAAATGAACTCAAAGGTGCGAGGTCCACCGATTGTGAACTTCCATTGCCATCATGATTTAATTGGCGTTAACAGTTGTTCGATTCATTGTCCAATGCAATAAACTTCATAGTGAAACAATTAAACTCAAGTTAGCAATTGTTTCATTGTTTCACTATGAAGTAATGATGGTTGATTGTAGGGTAAAGCAACCAACAGCAGTAGGGAATATCAGGGTTACTGGTGATTAAACTACGCTGGCAACGGAGTTTAACCATATCTTATGGTACACCAGGTAGACACACTCCAGTGATCTAGCGATACAAAACACACAAGTTTCTAGATCATTTACCTATTAGAAAATCATTTCTGCTCCATGGTGATAATCTTGCGATGCCAACTGATACCTTTACAGGGCCCGGTGGTCACCACAGGCAGATGCCAAGACTCTGATGCCAGTTCCGCCAATCAGCAACCTGTGTCAACGTTGCGTTGCGAACGCACTGTGGCAATCGTGCGAGTTGGTTGCAGGAGACCATGGTGATTCGCAGCGCATCGTGGGGGGCCCAGAATCTATGAAACCATCGGTCTGCATACCAGCATGAAACCAGTTGTGAACCACCAATCCACAAGTGAAACTTATCTGAAGCAATCACGTTTCACTTGCAGAAATGAACGCTATGGGAAGCCATCTGTGAATCGAAGGAAGATGCTTGCTGGACCAACCACTCATTACTGTATTTGGCCAAGCCATCAAGATGTCTCCGAAAATCCACCATGATGAGCTTCAGAATACACTGCTCTGACTCCAAGAAGCTGTGTGAGTCTTGTGCTTTGCTCGCGTTCAAGGCGCGTGTTCCGAGCCACACTTTCCACTGGACTCCGTGGACCCCCGCCTTTTCACGCAGCTTCCGAAATTCTTCAGGAAAATGACTAAACCTCAGACTCATGCACCAACATGCAGGGAGACACGCCAAAATAAGTTCCTGCAAATTCGCCCGTACATGCCCGTACAGTGATCAGGTTCAAAATTTTGTGATGTGTGTATGTCTGAAAAAAAAATCCTCGGATTCCAGCGCTGCCAAGGCACGTCCGAAGCCATCAATCTCAGAATCAGGTCGATCTGTGACTAGGGGGTTGTTTCTGAGATCCAGGTCGAACTTGATCTGACTTCCCTCTGCCAAATACCTCACAACGCCGATCCAACAACAGGAGGTTCCAAAGCTAGCCTGGGGAGCTGGTGGCATTTGAAGCGCACCTCATAAGGAATGCGTGGCTGTGATGATATGTGTTCATTGTTGCTGTTCATGCTGTTCGTGATGACGGTGTTCAACCGTGACCCGTCTTATATCATGGAACACGGCTATCACGGCTGAGTTCTGAATCCGACCCTCGGTGTGTTCGAAGTTTTGGAAAGCCAGCTGCCTGGATGGCTGCGATGTTTCACCGCACTGTCACCTGCTTTGACGAGATGGTACTCTCACTACACCGATGGCTCCAAAGCAACCTGCATTGTACTGAGTGCGTAGTTTGCCAAGGGTGAGATATAGCCTCAAATGTTTCAAGCAAACATTGGCTTTGACAATGCTTAAGCAATAGAATGGGAATCTTCGGGAATGCGGAAATATTCACAGTTGTCGTGTTCTCAAGCCTTCAGTGAAGTTGTCCAAGCAGGATACAAACCATAGGCCCTTTTCCCCTCATCTAAAAAAACATCTCTGACTGAGTGTTTTCAATGCTCGATCGTTAAAATATTAGCAACTGAACACATTTGAAACCCAAGAAATCAGCAATCCGTATCTGGTTGGTGGATAGATGTCCCAAAAACATGCTGGTCAATGCTGGTCAACTAGATAATCATCCAACCAACCAGATATAGTGCGAAAAACCTCCATTCCTTGTAGCTTCTGTATTTTTTGACCACATCAAACCTATTGTGAATGCTGGCATCGATGAGCTTCATGGTGATTCATTTCTCCTGGCAGTTGGAAACCATAAGAATCCATGGATTTTGCTCGCTGGGATTGGTGCTTTCCTTGGTTTCAACCTGGTGGACGACAGGGAACCCACCACGACGCTTCATCGTCCAAGAGACGATTCCAGCTGACCGATTCTATAAGACAGAGTCTCGTTGCTCAAGTTCTTGTTGGAAAGCTGGACCACGGGGTCCTGGTGCCACGACTAGCGCCCAATGGCAATGAATGGACTTCGTCCGAAAACGAAGTTGGTGTACGAATGAGATAACATGTAGACTCACCAAAAACAGACATGTAGCCAATCTTTCACCTCGCTCAACATGAAACTTCAGGGATTCGGATCAGTCAAAGGTCAAGTGGTGTGCTTTTTGTGTCAATAATTTCTTGGTTCACTAACCTTACAATTCCTGACAAATGACATGTTCATTTTTTGGGGACTTCTTGGTATTTGAGGCAGGCCTGTGACGCTTCTTATTCGAATCTATGTTTGCTCTTTTGCTGATTGGTGAACACAAACTTTCTCCACTTCCCACAACATTGCCGGGTTTTTCTCTGAATTGATTTATGTCCGATTGCTTTTGTCCAGTGCTTCAAAACATGTTCGGTCCAACATATAGCCATGGAAAAACAAAACATAGAAAATGTATATATCTTGGAGATCTATGTGTATAAATACATGAACAACAGCTTTATACATCTATGGACAACACTGAGATAGAAACATCATTAAGCTTGATATATGTAACTCTGTGATGGCCACCGCGCCTCATTGTTATTCCACTTGAGGAAATCTGGGATCGACATGTTAACGAGAAACGGCTAGGCGCAAATCTGCGACTGTTGGAGCGTGTCATTTATGGCTTGTTCGAATTTACTTTCTTCAAAACTCGCCTTGTTTGCAGTACCTTTGCTGGCGTCACATTCTTATAAGTTTGTTTGTAGTGCAAAGGTACCATTCTTACAGTGCAAAGGTCACATGATATAAGCACCAGTTTGTTTGTAGTGGTTCCATGCATCATGTGCTTTCTATCTTGCTACTGCCTCGTTGAAGCACTCTATTGTCATGTTGAAGCATGCAAACAGCTAAAACCTAGAGCAACAGCTTAAGCCAAAGCGAACAAGCACAATCGAAACCAAGCACATCGTTTGCCGAAATGATCGCAACTTCACAACTTGGGATCGGAACTGGGGGTAGATGAACCAATTCATGACTCTTGATGTCTCTTGATGGCTCTAAACGGTTGTAATTGAAACCATCTATAGCAATGCACATTTGTTCAGCCATCACACCAGGCAATGTTGCCGCAAGTCACCCCATGATTGCCCCTATGGGTAAGGCCATGCACAGCTAGTTCCAGTGACTCCAGTGGCCAGTGACCTATTGAATGAACACATAAGGGCCCATAGGAACCTATGAGCTTCTGGGAAGGATTTTCAAATATCACCTTACCAATCTGCAAAGGGAAGCCGTCGAGTTTGAGGTGGACAGTCTGCAAATACATATGTCCGGAGATGAAGGTACATCCAAACTGATGAACTAGTGGTAATAGAAAGGAAAACCTACAGTAGGGAAACCACTTTGCAAACATCATCACAGGCCTACCAAGACTTAGCTTGGGGTCTTGGGGCCTACTTGCATGGGGGAGATTCCCAAGCATGAAAAATATACAGTATGTACTTGAAAAGAGGGAACACTGATTTGGGGATACCCTCATTCTCAGAAGAAAAACTAGTATAGCAAAAATACGCCGGCGTGCGCCGTGACACGCAATCAGCCGATTTCTGCCAGCGGTTGATTTCGCTGTGAAACATGGGCTGGACAACCTGTGATGTGACATGAGACGCGGCTGGATCGAAACAAGTTCAGAATGTGCAGATTTGTTCATGATCATTTCTCTACAGCAATAAGCTTCTCAGGGAAGCACAAATTATCGTTGAAGATTCTCTAGGTTCAAGCAGCCAAAGTCATGATTGCATGTCTACTTTACCATCCTTTATCCGTTTCTTGAGCCATGTCGCAAACGCATCGTCTGTACACCTATGCGCCAACGCGACCCGAGAAAAAAGTGGCTGCTCTCAAATCCAGTAATTAGGATCAGCCAAGAGTGACTGAAGGCTATTCAGCACACTGACAATAGAACTCAATAGGAAGGCCAGCAAACCACCAATATTTGAAGAATGTTGTACGCATTGCTTTCTTTGTCTGATTCACAATACTTTTCCAACAGATCTGTATACTTCCGTCGGATACCCACTGCGCACAGCCGGAACAGCATCTGAGATCACTCAATGCCCCGTGCCTCACAATGTTCGCGGGACATCGGAAGCCGACAAGTGGAGTGGTGAAAAAAAACGTTGTGGCTTCATGGAGGGGTGGTACCTGGCTGGTGAGCACTTTTCTCAACGCTTATCTGGTTGGTGGTTTCAACCCCTATGAGAGATATTAGTCAACCAACCAATTGTTAATAATTACTAGGGAAAACAAACAATGTTTGAAAGCACCAACCAGTTATGCATGCTTCTCTTCAATCAGCCTCAGGTCAAGGATTAGAATCGCCAGAAGTCGGGAAGAGCACCTTTTCAGTGGTGATGGGACTGGGTACTAGCACACTGGATCCTGCATCATCGCCGACCATGCAGGCACGTTATTTTGGGCCTATGCAAAATCACCAACGACCTGCTGGGGGTGTGCATGTTCAAGAAGAGATTCACCATAATTTGGCATCCAATGAGTGCCCCCTTCCTTCCTACACAAAGGATGCTTCCCAACCACGGCTACTGGCCTTCTCTATGAGGCAGCTGTTCTTGCTTGAAATAGCGATCAAGTTCAACTATTAACCAACGAATATTTTTCTCAACCAATCTTAACCAACCTGAAACTAACAACCAACAACCAACCTCAACCTCGACCAACCTCGACCAACCTCAACCAACCTCAACCAACCTCAACCAACCAACCCACCTCCAGGTTGCTTCCCTAGCAGCCCTAGCATCACTGGGGTCTCCGGCTCCCAGCTGAGCCACGTCCGTCAGAAAGGACATGGAGTTGTGGATGGTCGTACCGCCCAGGACGACGCTGCGCGGGTGCCGCGGTGCCCGGGTGGATGGAAGATGGTCAGATGTGGGGGTCGATGCAGCCCCAACCAATCAGTGGTTGGCTGGTGAATGGTTAACCAACTAATGGAACATGTTTATGGTTACACCAGTGAAGATGCGGGAGGTCGAACCAACTAGTGGATGCGTAAGTAGCTGGTTCATGGTTATAGAGAATCACAACTTATGGTGTATTATTGGTGAACAGTGGTTACGAATAATCATGAAGCAGCTACTTGTACTGCCAGTATTCATGTTAATTTTCCATTTGTTGATTAGCTGGTCAATGGATTGAATGGTTAAGAATTCATGATTTATTGATGCTTAGCAGTGGTTATGAACATGGGGTGTTTTTAACCAATCATAAAGGCAAATGGTCAATGGATAACAAAAGGGGATAACGACCTACAAATGGGGGTCAAGTTGTAGGGACCTTCAAAGTTATGGTTGGTTTATTCATATGGATAGGTTAATATAAAGGATGATTGAAGGGTACCCCTACGAGGGGAGACCCCCCATATGCTTAGATACAATCGTGGGTGGTGAACCAGGCAACCCGTCAAAGGCGACTCAGTGGTTCCAACGGATGATGTACTACATTGGCATCATGAATAAGGTAACGGCTTGGTGGTAGGTAGTACATCATCTTCAGTTGCCAACGTAGGCCTTGGTAGTACATCATGACTCATTAGAACTAATGTCTGAATAAGGTGGTAGGTCATGGGAATCAAATGTCGTGACCATTGGAAAATATCATTTGGCAGGGATTTACAAAAAGCGACAATGATCTGACAGAATGATTAGTGTGAGTCATGACTTTGAGATTTGAGGACGAACAAAGTCAGCTACCAACAATTTTGCATCTTTTCCTATGACTTCCTTCCCAAGCCTGTACGCATACAGGCTGCCAACTGGTCTCCAGCTACCTCACCTGACCTTCAACTACTCATCGGCGGCTGTCCATCCCCAGGTTCCCCCGAAGCTTCGACTACCTTTCCAAGTTAGATGGCCGGCCCTCAGCAATTGACCAGGCCCCAGGTCAGCCAACTTCCACAGCGCGACGCCCGTTCTCCGCGCGTCGTTCTTTTGTGGTGACACGTCGCGCAGTCGTTAACACGTCACCGTCGCCCGGTCATCTGGCAGACATTGGTGCCTGGTAGCTGTACAGGTGTGACTGGCTGGGGAAGCCTATGGCTGGGCTTCCTGGTGATGGCTAATTGGGTGATGGCTAATTGGGTTGGTGATGGTTGACTAAATCAAATGAGCAATCACCAAAGATGATGAATGTTGCTGTTGACCAATGGTTGACTAATGGTGATTGTTGATGGTTGACAAATGGTTGATTGAATGATGGATCAATAATGGGTAGGGAATGGTAGGGACACGTAATGACCGAATCCAAACAAATTCCAGCAACATTCTCAGATCGTCGGTACCACTGATTCATTGCCAGAAAAAAGGGTAAAGCCGGGTAAAGCTGCATCGTGTCCGGAATTGAAAGAGTAGAAATATGAGCAAGTCTACCACTATTGGTGTGCTGGGCATGTATACTCCTGGAGACTAACAAAAACCCTCCAAATAGGTGTCGGATGACCGGTTCTTATTGGGATACCCTTTTAGTAGGGTATACGCTACTTTGCGGGAGACTAGCTAGGTCTATCATATCACACATTTTCGTCAGCATGTCCCCTGCAATAAGTTCTATGAGACAATCAGCAGGGCCAGTACTGTGGAAGATTCCTCCAGTAGGGTTTCGAACAATGACTAGTAGCAACTATATAAATTCTTCTCGCCTTGAATAGTATAGAGCTAGCAAAGAACATGTGGATTGCCCTGAACAAATACAGTATATATCAACCTCTTGAAACTCTCCCGTCAATAGCATATGCCAAGCGGCAAGAGTCAACATGATCGTGCACAATAGCCCATGGTGTGAAATGACTGGAAATGCCTACTTTGCCAGACTTGCAACTGTGAGCTCTCACTTTCGTGTGTTGCTCTCCTGCTTGTTTCCTAACTCGGCCAGCGCACCAATGGTGTCAATTCCGAAGAAGGCTTCCAGGACACCTGCACATGGGCCAACTTTGAAGAAATCGAGGATTGAACTGGATTGTTTTATAGGATTGATCTATAGAAATTGAGGTTTTGAGGAAATTGAGGTGCCAACTTTGAGGATTGATTTCTAGAAACTGGTGCAATCCAGCGAGTTTTCTAGATGCATTGGGTTTGTTTTTGTCGCAATGGCAGTACCTATACAATCACCATCCAATAAGCCAAGTTAATAGGGAAACCGCCAGCGACTTGGGGGTCCACTTTCCTTGGACAAGACCCACATCACTTAGGAGGATTGGATCCAAGGGTATCATTTATATACCAATACCGCCAATACCTAACAATGATGCTTTTTCGCGATGACACTTAGCAACCACTGCGGGGGGAGATAAATGACGTACCTGCCATTTCACCACGTCGATAGGTGGCCATTCCCCCGACTGCCTGTCTCATCTTGTCCCATGTCCCAGCGGTGGCTTTCATGTCCTGCACTCGAAACATTTCAGGTGGAGCCTGCCCCGGGACCTATCATTGCCTTGGGCAGCGACTTCATGTTCGTTGGGGACACAACGACCACCAACTTGCAATGCTTTCAACTTGCAACTTTGGCACAAGGACTGTGTCTGTGACGAATGCATGCGATTCCAATTCTTCAAAGCTCACACTGCAAAGAGGGAACAAGGAGTGGAGGAGCTTTGAGGAGTGGGGACGAACTAATGTTCAAACCTCCACATATGACATGATTTTTTGAGAGTCCCAATGCCAGCAGTTGAATATTGAGTGGGATGTTCAACAAAGGTAGTCTTGAGCGCTGAACAAACAAACGTGAATTCGTTTTACAGAGTGGTTTATAGGTCTTCAAAAGAAATATGAAGCTTCCTGGACTATGCAAATGTACAGCATTCCAGCTGTACACCAAGTAGGTTCATTTCATCATTTCTGCCTCTTTGTTGAAGGGTTTGCACCAATGACAAAAGGAACTAGAAAGGCAACTTACAGAATTCATCTCTGTGCGACCTGTACCTCTGGCGAACATCTCAAATATGAACAGACTCGTCTAGCTGTTGGTATTGTTGGTATCCATGTTTCAGAGAAGTGACAACTCATATAGCCATATTTACGTAGCCACTCATATAGCCATTGGATCTCATAGCCCTAATCATACGGCTGCGGGTCAAAACCCTGTACCCCCGGCTCCCCATCATCAACCATTGTTTTCCCTATAAAACGGTTGCTTATTATCCCCAATCATTGCTGGTCAACTGCTTGACCCATAGCCATATAGTTGGTACATCCACTACTGTTGTTGGTGGTTATCCCCTATCATTAGCCATTAACCAGCTAGAAATCGCCATTGCTTGGTTGGCTAATCCCATATAGCCATGGGTTGGTGCTGACCCATAGCATCCCATAGCCGCAGCCACCCTTGGCTCGGCTGCCACTCTGCTCCATCCTTCTGCCAGCTACGCGCAGAGGAAGGTGCCTGGCGCGAATGGGCACGGCTGGTTGAACAAATTTGGTTGCCATATTTTTTCTCGGGTTTCTATGTTGTTTGAAGGGATCATTATGGCTAATAGTAGGGCTGCTATTGCCTTCGACTTGTTTTCATTATCCGTATTGATCATGTATTGGTCTCAAATGTTGGCCCAAACTAACCACCACTGACAATCAGCTATGATTGTTGCATATTGTTGCCGCCTTTTCTTCAGCCTTAAAAGTTTGGATGCAAATTGTTACGAGTAGATTGTTGATTCAGATTGCTAGTTGCAACACAGGCAAGGACAGGTCCCAGTTCGATATTGTCCAGCTACATTGAACCATGGACCATAGCTAACAAATTATGGTAAACCCTAAAGCCTAGTCATTACTTGCTGATGAGTCACCATCAATTACACTCAAACCAACAAATCATGATTGACGATCAGTTGAATCAGCGAATTTGATCATGTTTGAACCTGGTATCAATGAGCCATCAATTGATCATCACTATCAACAAAATGGTGGTAATTCAGCCACTTACCAGCCAACCTTGAAACATCAGCCACTTTCCAAGAGTTGATGATTAGATCAGTTACAACTATCAGTTGATGATTGTAGAGCAAACACCACCGTTTCATCAGCCTTACATCAGATGCAACCACTTGAAAACATAATCATCAACCATCAAATCAAATACAAGACATCCCACCTTATATCAGCCTCCTATCAGCCTTACATCAGCATTACATCGGCCTTACATCAGCTACAACCATAAGTGCAACCGCTCACATCATCTCCTCACGCCGATGCTTGGTGCCTCATAGCTGATCAATCTCTCTGGCTTGCCGCTAGCTGCCTGCGGAGTGATGCTTAGTGATGGTTCATACTGCTTAGTGATGGCTGGGAAAAAAGCCTATTGAGATGTTGACATGATCATCAACAACAGGAAAGGTGAACCAATACTGAAAAGAATGACCGATGGTTGTTGATAACAAATAAGCAATAATGATGGGCAAACAATAAGTTAAGTCAAACATCGGTATCCATCTTTGCCAATGATTGGTCATTGCTGTCCATCATTGATGATAGACCAATATCCCTACGTAGCAATGGTTGATGTTTGACTACCAAATGATTGATGACAGTTGACAGCAATTACCCATACCAACAAGCTGATCAACATCCCTCAGCTGCGAAAAGCAGTGCAACCAAAATTAGTCGTCAGCACGCAATGTGAATGACACTATGTTGCACCTGCAAAAGCTTCAGGTTGGGAAGAAACCGACAGCCATTTGAAGCAATCATCCAATCGATAGAAACCGTATATATGTAAATAATCATACACATCACATGGAGAGATTACCCAAACAGCTATAGATATAGAGGTTAAATGAGGTACAGTGAGATCTAAAGAGATATCGACGTTTGAAGCCACCCGCGAGATTTACATCACCATCGATCACAAAGTTGACAAAAGCAGCCATGCAAAACAACATTGAAGCGGCCTGCCAGGCTTTTCCTTGGCTGCTCCTTGGCGCGGCGTAGCTGTCACTCTAAAACTGTTGTGGCTTCAAAGGATGCTCAAGTACAACAATTTGCGTCGCTTGTTATGATGGCCGTTGGCCACCATTTGTTGTTTTGCAAAAATGTGGAGTAACTCAAGTAGTGGACGTCGACCTATGTTTATTGGTCTGCGACATTCTACAAGTTGCAAAGCTTATGAAACGGTGGTTTCTCAAAATAGGGGTAACCCCCAAATCATCCAATATTAACCATGCGTAGTAGTAAACCATCCATTTTGGGGTCGCCTATGAGAAAGCACAAAATCAGCTCCTCGCCAAATCTGGAAAGCACGGATGAGCCAAGGCTCTTTAAGCAATTGGTCTTGTTCTGCATGGAATTCAGGTGCTGCGAATGGTTCCAATCAGAACCTCTGATCGTGGCTGTGCAGCTCCGGTGATGAGATGAGGTGAATCAGAGATTTGATGCACTCCAAAGATGGTGTTTGGTCAGCCAACCACCGACCAATACCAATCGAAAATGGGGGATGGTGAATCAGCTGGTTCGTTTCTATCCATGTTCAAATTGATTATGTTGAGTGTTCAAAAAAAATCATGAATCAATGACGCTTAGTGATGCTTGATGACGGTCAATAATGAATACTGGTAGTGTGCTGGATAATTGACCATTTATGCTTGCATGCGTTGCGACGTCTGCAAATGCTGACAACAGGGTCAAAGCGCTTGTGAACCTCTCTTGTTTTCGCGGGTTGTGTATGGTGTCCAGAATGCCTTTGCAATTCTCTACGTACCAGGTGTTCCAACCCACCATCATCAGCCATCGCTTATCAACCATTAGAAACCACTTCTTACCGTTGCCCATCTGGTTGGCTCACCTTCACACCTATCATTGATCACGACTAACAACTATGAATCATTTTCACACATTCAGCTAGCATTGGTGTTGCTTACTAACAGCATCTAACAGCCATTATTGTGTACATGCTTAGCCTTTCTCGGCCGCATCTTCCATTCTGATTGACCGTCACATACCATCACCCGCCAATTATATAAATCAGCTGATTTACCAGCTCATTCACCATCACATCTCCCAGGGTTTCATCTGGTTGGTGGTTATGAATCATCCAAACAACCTAACCACCATCATTGAGACCTTTTGAAACTGAGGGATGATTCATTTTTCTGCCAGGAAAGGGATCCACGCAGCGCAGCCCCTGGCTGCAGTCATCCACAAAAAAACTTAGTCAGTCCAACCATCCCATAAACTAACAACAAATGATCAAAACCACCAACCTGTCCTAGTTGGTAGTTTCAAACCCTATGAAAAATATTTTTCAACCAACTACTTGTTGATCATTACTAGGGAAAATAAAAAATCTTTGAAGCCACCAGCCAGTGTCATCCACGTTCCCCACAGTTTCTAAGGCACACCTCACCACAACGACACCACCTCTTCGCGTTGACCGCACCTTGGCTTGGCTTGGTCAGTGGCCTGGCGGCAATGGGTTGCGAGACCTGGTGGCTAGCAGTGCTTCATGGTGAAGCTGGTTATTGCTAGGGAACCTTGGGGAGTATTGCCATCAATGGGTGCGATAATGGCCCTTTATAGGATATATGCTGATTGTTATGAAAATAGTACTAGATGCTGTATGATTTTTGGGGATTCTCGCATTTTTGGAATGCTGATATGCATCATGTGTATCAATGAATGCTCATGCAACAATGTATTGTGTACGTATCAAATACTGTTGATCATTGATAGAAAGTACTCAACCAACTATGATGTTGGGATACACCAACTAGATAGCCCAATACATTTTCTGATATACAACCGTTTCGGTAATTGTTTGTCAGTAGGATTCTTGAAATCACGACTCCTCTGCAATCTCTGGCCAGTTGGATGGGACTCCATCCTTTCATGGCAACCACAAATATTGGCCGTCATCATGCCTTAGCTCATTCAAACATGATGGCTCCATAGTCTCAATCAAAAGTGGCACGGCAACCATAGCCATACCTAGTCAACCGGCAGTTTAACCCATGATTGATTGATAGTAATAGACACTTAGTTCACCACTTAACCAATTGTTATCAATTGGTTGTTGAGTCACCATGACTATCTTACAACTAATTACTGTAATCCAGGTCGTTCAATCACCCAGAAATTCAGGATTATCTGAGGTTATTAAACGGTCTATATAGTCACCCATAAATTTTGGTACGCAGCCTGGCGAAACCTCTCCATTCGGCAGACCTCCGCACAGCATTCATGAAGTCAGACAGAGACTCATAGGTTCCCTTGTCCTCGTCGCAAATCACGAAAGCTAAGCAGGTAGAATTGAGGGCGGCCCATCATCATTCTTATCACATATGGCTGTGGGTCAAAACCTTGTACCCCTGGTTCATTAACCATTTCCGTTCAAAATTGTTGCTTATTATTCTCCATTATGGTTAGTTGATATTGACCCAGGGCCATATATAGCTGGTATATCCCCCATTATCGTTGGTTGTTATCTCCTATCATTAACCATTATAGCCATTGGTTGGTTGGTTAACTGCTTGACCCATAGCCATAGCCATACCACTATGACTACGGATCTCACCTTCCTCCAGCCATCTTCACCTCTCCTCCTGATACTCTTCGTCGCTGCGGAAAGAAATAGGCGGAGCCTTCACCTTCGCGGCTGGGTGGGAAAGCCCTGTGCGGCCCTGCTGATACGAACGGATGTGCAGCCCCACTTAGAAACTGGGTCGGGACCATGGTTTTGGGGGTAGATAAAAGGCTATCAGACAGACAGACAGATAGACAGACAGATAGATAGATGGATACATAGACAAATAGACAGAGAGATTGATTGAGAGATAGAGAGAGAGATAGAGAGACAAACTGATAGATAGGTAGACAAATACAGAGATAGATCGATAGACAGAGAGGTAGGCAAACGGATCCCAAGTGTTTGACACTCAGGGGATCGCTTTGCCATCCATGCCTTGCAAACAGTCCCCATCTCCTATACATTTCTTATTTCGGAAACTTCCGCTATTGCATTCTGCGGCATGGCAAGTAAACACAACATCTACATGTGCACATATATGCACATATATTTACATATATATATATATATATACATTCATGTATATATATGTTTGGAATATATTAATCAATATATCCATATATAGTGGCACTACTTGGCTCTATGTCTATGATTAATTAATTGATATGAGTAATTCTCGAAATGGGGGTGCTCCCAGTTTTCATCCATCATTTTTAAAAATCAATCGTGCATAACTTTGGGGACCCGCTATTTTGAGAAACCATCATATTAGTAACCTCTTACATTTAACAATGGTAGTTCGCCAGCTATATCTGAAAATTCTGGCTGGTGTTTTGATCATGGACGCTGGCCATGTACATCCTCCAGTTCCGCCTCCAGTTTCCTGTCCGTCTTGCGATCACCGTACTTCTGACGAATGCTGCGTAGAGGTAGGCGCCTAGGCGCAGCGCAAACTGGGCTCCACGGCCACAGCAAATGCAGCTCGGTGAATTCTCCGATTGCAAGTGCCTGGAAAATCAGCTGTTTCTTCATGACCAGTTTGGGTGAATAAATCTCAATCATAGTTGATATTATACGAACAATTTGACAAAAGATGACAAAACATATCGTTTTGGAACGGTCATTAATTGTTCAATCATAATAACGTAAAATGGTCAATTCATGCTAATTCCTGATAATAAATATAAGGACAAATATTGGTTGATACTGGTATTGAGAAGAAGGGTAAGTCATGTCTTTGATGGTGATCGTTACAATCAAGTAGATTCACTTGCCACATGGAATTTCCGACAAATCAAAAGCTGCTCAATATGTTCCAATCATGAAGCGCATAATTTGGATATGGACTTTCTGCCATATAGATATCAAATATCGAAACATGAACAATCTAATGATCCGGCCGTTCCTGGCTTGGGGTGTAGACTCTTTGCTCACGAACCCACCCAAAACCTATCATGAGATCAATAAAATGCCGACCATCAAAAGGGATGCAACAATATGCAACATTGAACCTGGAACTACGCCTGAACCGGGCTACACCAAACGACCAAACAAGGTGAACTGGCCCCTGCTTTCCCCCCTCAGTCGCTGGCTCATCAAAGCGCACACCCAATTTCTGCGGCTCTCCATCCAGAATCGTCCTGCGGATGCGCGGGGACTGCGAAAGGCAAGGCTCAAAAAGGACCAATTGATGACATCACCAATGTCTATCAAATGTGGCTTGCAACAGTTGCATTTCTCCTGTTGAAGTGCCTCTCAATTGTGGATGTATCGCCCAAAGCATGATGTTTGAGCTGCAACTGTGAAACCCAAGCAAGATTGTCAGCTCCCAAATTCGTGTGATACAGTAACAAGCAAACCAGGGCAAACAAGTTGGGCCTTATGAGTGGACAAACCCTCTCGCAATCTCATACACGCAAGCAAATATGGGAACCCTCAGAGTAGTTTGATTAAGTTATTAAGCACAGCCGGTTTGAGTCGAGAGTGGGCTCTTGTTTCTAGGGCCTTTGCCTACAAAGCACTGTTCACAAGCTGTCGACAGCCGATGACCCAACAGCATCTCAAAGCTCCTCCGATGTTTGTCGACAGCATTCTCAATGCTCATGACATTGCGAGCCTGTGACATGGTTGACTGCTTCAAAACCAGCGAGTGAAAGGTCGCGCTCAGGCGGAGCAGCTCACCCATCAAAAGCAGCAGCAAGCTGCTGATCATGACTGGATGAGGATGGGAGATGGTTGATCAAACGGCGTTCTGAATGGCTTATGATCGACCATGGCTAGAGAATGGTCATAGAATGGTTCAGTATCATGGTTCACTGTCTATAATGGTTAACTGCAACGGTTGATATATCATGCGTAAGAAAGTTGAGATACATATCATATACTTGTTGATTGTAATGGTGACATATATAAAGGTCTATTATGCATTATGATGTTCAATGACTGTTGACTACAATAACATGGACCTTGAAAGAACACATGGAAAGCAGCCATTATTGGGTGCTCCTACGTTTTCCAGAGTGTAAGTCTCCAGAATGCGACAAGCAGGCCCCCAGTGAACCAGTCAAAATAGTCAAATATTAGCTACTAAGTTAGATACTGCTTGTATTCCACGGCACTGAAATAGCACTTAGGTAAACTAACATGGCAATGTCAAATCCACCAATAGCACTTCACTGCCAATGATCTCCCTCCCTGATATTCCACTGGGAGCTGCCTGCACTGCCCCTGCTGATCGCACCCGCCTGGAACTTCATCTGAGGCATCTTTTCCTGTGCAGCACAGCTGCTTGGCACTGCATCGACCAGAGATAACCAGGATCTGTCCTGAACGAACAGTTGAAACAGCCGCAGTGGGGAACCAACATACGATTATAAGTTATAAATATATGGTACAAAGTAGATACATGACATTAAATGAAATTATCTGAAAATACATGACTATACAGTTCTATTTATATATTTTCTCCATGATAATTGTCTATCGTCAACAAACAGTAACAAGGTGGCTCCGAGTAAATGACCAACAACGAGTGCTGTGCATCCTCAAACAATACTGGTCAACTGGGTCAGATTGCTTGGGACATCATGGGTAGAGTATACTCCATCGAATCCGCCCAGGATCATAACTAATCAGAACACTGTTTTGCCGCCTGATGCTCTGAGAGCCGCGCGCGAGACTCAGCAGGGAATGATGAAACGTACTAATTTGCAGCAGCGAAAGCTGGTAATGAAGCAATCTGCAAAAAGGGGATCTTGACAACAGTACAAGACGCACCAGGACCCCGAGACAGAGACGAGGAGGACTCACAGAGTTGCAGGGAAGAATGGATGCACAAGTAGGTGACTTTATGCAAAGATAATGGTTGGAAATAGCCGACGAAGCCGCTCAACTTTCCACAGGTTTAAGCATCTCATTGGTCAGGATTAAGATGGTTTAAGCATCATGAAGTAAGCATCACCTTTAAACAATACTGACTATCAACCACTATAGTGGTTAAGGAATCTATCATGAAGTAACCAAATAATGGTAATTAACCATCATCTATCCTGAATCGTGGTCGCTTCAAAGAATACTAGTTAGTTACCATTCTGCACCATTTTCACCCGCCAGTTTCCATGACGCGCCTCTGACCATGGAGCCGCCGGCTCGAACAAGCAAGGCTGCCGAAGTGCGATGACATGAGCGCCACCTCAGCACGCTGCCAGGCACGGAAACATAGCAGTTGTTACACAGTGGTAAACTAACCATAGAAGTCAATGATTGACTGTAGTTGAGAGTGGTTGATAATGGTTGATTAATAGTGGGATTCATGGGGTGTTCAACTGCGCAGTTGATAGTGGTAAATGGATGTAAATGGTGGTTGATACTGGTTGGTGGTAAATCCTGGGACTCTGGTAGACATTGCCCTGGTTGCCTTGAATATCAATATCCAGCAAAAAAAGAGCTGGTTTAACGATGTAAACTGGTGATTAGCTTAGATTCCAGGTTAGTTTTCCAGAGGGTTGGCAACTTGATGTGGAACTAGCTGGGCTTAAAAACTTTAGTTCACTCAAGTTTGGTAAAAGAACGCAATGAACCCTCTATATCTTTCTATGGTGGGTGAACTAGCCCCTACGAACATGGTGATTGTCACCAGTTGCGAGCAAAGTTCGATGAGTTTTAACCCACGTATGGACTTGCAGAGCTAACGCGCGACCCCTTGACAGGGTACAGGGCATATGTCAACTGCCCGCGACAATGAACATGTGAAAAAATCTCAGAGAAAGCAAGACTTTCAGTTTGGATCAATGGCGCACAAAGGAATGCAGCAAATAAAACAAGCGAGCCAGGCAGCAACAATAGCAGATTCCTCTCCAATGAATCTGTTCACATCTTAGATTCTCATGTAAGTGCCACTGCTTTCGTCCAGAAACACGTCCATCACACTACAGAGTGCAAGAATCTTCCCGTCATTCTTCTCAGGGATTCATTCGTAGTAGTCGTTCAGTAATCACTACTAGTAGCAATGGATTTCCTGCTGGGTACATAAAGAACAATATATATGTGACATGTGTTTGGTGTTGTGTTGGTAGATACTGTATGTAAATGTAAGAAGACCATACATAAATGCACTCATGAAAAACCTGTTTGTATACCATACACAGTGTATGTGTAAATATCTCCAAAAAATAACTACAAAATCTCTACATGCTCAAACGTGACCATGCATACAGTACTGTACATGCATGACTGGTTGGTGGTTATTATCCCCATTCGCCATGACTGTTCAACCATTGTTGTGGGTTCTGGGTTATTTCCCCTATTGCGGTCCCACAAGTTATCTAATCCCATAAAGTGTTGTTATCCCAGTTTCTCCCCAATGAACCATAACTGTTTAAGCATTCTTGTTGGCTATTAACTGCTTAATTAACCATGATTGTTCAATGAACCATTGTTGTCTAACCAACCATTCAGTCGCTATCATCCCCTACAAGTTCAGCACCAAGTTCATCACCAAGTTCATCACTATATAAGTTAATTAATCACCAACCTCCCTTCCCAAGTCACAAGTTCATCCCCTGCTACGCAACCACATCAGGGGGATGGATCCTCCCCTACCAACGCACCCGTTCCCTGCCGAGGCACCGATCCCCAGGGACTGGGAGTCGAATGCGCCAGTGATGATCTCCTGTGGCAGAGCACCGCTGGACCCAGGGACCCTGGGGGGGCAACATGATGCTTTGACAATGGTTAGAAATGGTTAGTAACCATGATTACTAATTTATGGTTAGATGGGGCAAAATCGAACCATAATTGGTATATAATGGTTAATAATGGTTAGTATTGGTTGATAATGCTTAGATTTTGCTTCACTAACAGTATCATTGTTACTAAAATCTACTAACCAGTTAGTACTTACAAGTAATAAGTAATAAGTAAGAAGTAAGAAGTAATAAGTAGTCAAACTGATGGTTAGTAATGGTTTTAAGTAATCACGGCTACTAACCATCACTAACAGTAAGCTAATAATGGTTAATTAGTAATGGTTAGTATTGGTTAATAAATAATGGTTAAATGATGCTTAATAATGGTGCAATGGGTATGAATCATGGGTTGCATATGGGGTCACTATCCATGGGTTACTATCCCCTATTATTAGCCATTTATCAGCTAATTATCTAAGCATGGGTTGGTTGGTTCACCCCCAAAGGGGTGTTTCTCAGGGCTACCCCCAGTTATCATCAAAGTCATGAACCATTTATAGCAATGAACCAGCCATTTTTGGGGTCTCCTATTCTGAGAAACCATTATTTGGATGGAAACACTTAGGGCCCTATTATGATTCTGGACCTATTATGGTCATAAGTCATAAATGTTGGTTTCTCAGAATGGGGGACCCATAAAATGATTGGTTTACTACTATGGATGGCTGATAATGGATGATTTGGGATTTGGGAGTACCCCTATTTTGAGAACACCCAAATCGGGTTTTGGACCCTAAACGTCGGTGATTGACAACCGGGACTTGCATCCAAGGCAGGCTGGTGGCATTGTCACATCCCTGCCGTGTCCACGTGTCCTTCAGCTCGAGCTCGGGATGCATCTGATTCTCCACCCAGGGACTTTGCAAATCCTCCTGGCGCATGAAATGTCCCACAATTGACATCACCCAACTGTTATGGGAATATTCCCCGACAGTCATCCAGTTAGGTGATGTTCAATGTCCCTAAAATGGGATATTTACCAACCCCTGTTCATTCCGGGGAAAATGGCTAGAGATGATCCACTGATTGTGACCGTGTTGCCTGGGTCTGTCTCACTTCACATAGTGCAGCAAACCACGTAAGGTTTTGAGCCACAACGGCACCACTGCACGGAACAAATCTGGAACCACTTTTGTCATGTCGGCATTTATTACCGGATCAGTTACAGTATATCCCTAGTTGTGATGATTTCTTGCAAACAAATCAAGCAAACCCTGGGAGAGGTACTCCCAGGTGGAATTTTTGGTGAATCAACAATTTGGAACTTACAGGATTATGATTGACATCAACTTATTTTGGGTGATAGTCCCAGAAATTCATCCAAAATACTTGCATCTTGCACAAGCAACCATGCCAAGTATACACAGCTCGCGTTGTCAAACCATCGAACCCACCGAGCCCATCATGCTAATTGTTCATGATCCTCACTATCCTTACTAGCACCAGGAACAAGCAAAACAACAAGGTACAACAACTAGAACAAGAGCAAACACAGTAATAATAGTAACATAACACCTACTATCACTCCTCTTTCTACTGCTACTACAACTACCAATTGATACTACTGCTAATGCTACTAATGCTTTTCCTCCTATGGATCTTTGGCAAACAAAGCGCCACCCAGCCCCACACCTTTCGAGAGTCCGAGACTTGGTTGGGCATACGCCTATAGTCCGCAGCCTCCCAGGAGCCGGGATGCAGCAGGAGCTTGCGAAGCAACACCCGTGGTGCAGGATCACCAGCAAGATCCAGCATATGGGGGTTTCTCAAAATGATTGGTTTATAAAGATTGATAATGGTGAGTTAATGTGTAAGAATAGAGACTATAACCAGCAAATGGTAATTATAATCTATTTAATGATAGTGAATGAATGTCTAATAATAGGGATTGTAACCAGCAAATGGTAGTTTCTCGAGCCATGGGGAACCCCAAAATTATAGTTGAATGCTATAAGTTGTCAATCAACTAGATGATAAGTGGGGGGCCCTAGTTTGGGAGGCACCCATATTCCAAAATGTTCAAAGCAAGTACTCTTTGATAAAAGGCTACAACATGACATGTCCAAAATATTCCAAGCAATTCCGAGAATCTTTTGAACATATACTGCGCAATGGCGTTTCGGCAACTTTCCTACCTGAGCAGTTTCTGAAACCTGCTCAGGATTGGGAGGGTAGCCCATCCCGACACACAGTCATACTGAGTTATCTATACCTATTATGCCCTTTTGCCTGTGGGTGGGTTGATTGCACACAGGGCATTTCTGGTATGCACTACTCATCATACCGCGACTGGAACCATTGACTTATCCAGTAGTGTGGCAGCCATCTCATTCCCAATGATTAAACCATGGTTACAACTATATGGGGGTTTCTTAAAGTAGGGGACCTCCAAAAATGGTTGGCTTATTGCTATAAATGATTAATTATGGATGACTTAGGGGTACCCCCAGTTTGAGAAACCACCATATATATATATATATATATAGAGTGCAATGGGCTGCACCAGCCCCAAGCACACGCTTGGAACTTCTTTCGCATTTTTCCACCATCAGAAACTGATGTCGTCACCTCCCGTGGACTTGGATACTTGAAAGGCTTTCGATCGTCTTCCTGGCGAGCTCCCGACCGCGATCTAGGGAGAACGGCACTTCGGCGCATCCCAGCGCCAAAGTATAAAGTAAGGGATTTCCTCAATCAATTATGTAGCCAGCTCGATTGTGAGATATGTTTGCTCCAGGAAATGCTGAGCTGTTCATGCAGGAATAGCCAAATCGAACGGCTATGCCCGGAACATTGTGCAACCCCACAGCTATAGCCATCAGATTGTGCTCCCAAATTGACTGAAACATCCATCCTGAAACGATACGGATCTTGGCTGTTGATGGCTGCAAAGTATGTGAATGGGTACAGCAGCGTATGGCTCAGTCGCAAAGAATTGTCTTACCTAAAAAGAATGACTGTCAATCGGGTTTCCTCTAACAAATGGTGATCATTCCCAACAAACCGGCTGGTCGAGCAGTTTTCAACCTTCTCCCGATCATTGTGGACCCTTAAGCTCCATCTTTAATCCTTAAGAACCATCATTCACATGAACGATGATCAGCCAAGAATGATTGTTCACCATCATTTTACCTGCTGATTGTTGAACATTGTTGCTTTGTTACTTAACACGGTAAAACAGGGATGATAACAGGGGGGTACCCCAAACTGACTTGAGAAACCGCCAACTTAATGTTCAACCAGTATTGCTATATTTAACATTGAGTAGCCAAGTCATTAAGTAAGTGGCAGCTATTCAACTTGGTAACTAGTCACTGTCAGTAGCAGCCCAAGGCTATGCGTCCTGTGGCACTTCCTGGCGAAGCATCCTGGCGCAGGAACTGAGACTCGATTCGGGATGGATGGTGGTGGCTAGGAATGGCCGGGTTTATGAATTGGGTGATGATTGAGTGATGATTGGGTGATGATTGGGTGATGATGGGGTGATGATTGGGTGATGATTGGGTGATTGAGTGACTAATGGCTGTGGACAATGTTTGGGTGATGACTGGTAGTTGAGGTTGATCAAGCTGAATTGGTTCATGGCCAATGGCACATTGACCGGGGATGGCTAGTCGCAATGGTTAATTAAGGTTGATCATCGGTCAACGTTAATCAATCCTACTTATGCGGCTAGACACGGTGTGGCCTTGATGATCGAGGTTGATGACTAGACATTGATGTTATTCAGGCGGTTCAACAAAGCAACAATGATTCAGAATATCAGTGGTTGACAGTTTACAATGGCCATTGTCAATTAATCAACCATCAATGGTTTATGGACATTTAAGTTCAAAATTGATGGTTTCTTGCTAATGCATTGTTGGCAAAATAGATGGTTGATTCATCGTTGGCCAGAAACCAAATGGATCAATTGATTTATGGCTATTGGCACTACGAGTTTTTAACGATTCGTTGATGGATTCTTATCAATGCTTGAAGGAACTAATAAACTCATGGTGAAACATGGCTAATTAATCACAACGTGTCAATGGTTGAACCATCTAAACCACAGATTATTACGGGTGGTTTGACCATGATTGGTTGATTGATCGTTGCTGTCTGGTTGATGGTAGTTGGTCCACTGTTCATTGTGACTGCATGATCGTGAGGTAGTCGCTATGGGGTCCATGAATGGTTCACGAATGTGTCCCAGAAGTTCATTGTGTTTAACCAATTGTGTGCTTAATCTGTGAGAATGTGTCATACAAAACAACAGCCAACGTTCGTTTCTGAAGCTTAATCGTACTGTTGGCTAGAACTGGTACTTCCGCAAGCACATCGCATATAGCCCAAAATGCCCGGGCTGAAAACCTCGTCAATGAGCTGATGAGCTTGTTCTGAGATTCACTCGCAATTTCTGGTGATGGATCCAGCTCTTAGTAAACCACCACTGGTTTAACCTTCATAGCTGGCCAGTTATATCAGATATAGGATGGTTATCACAGATATAGGATGGTTAATAATCTGGATCTAAAATGATCTAACATTACACCAGTTATATCAGGTATCAACCCATACCCTCTGCACTACACCTGCTACAGCATCGCTTACTCGTATCCATTGTGGGTCCTACCCGGAACCCCAAGTTCTCGCCGCCTGTACCTGAGCCACAACTCCCCCCAAGTCGTCCTAGACCACATGTTCTGGGAAGGAACCAGCTTCGTAACATCTGCAAACACCCTCATCTGAATGGTGTTTGAGCAGAATGACCTCCAGAACACTTGTGAATCATGAATCATCCGACCTCTCAGGCATGGCTCAAATCGAGCAAATCCAGCATTTAACCCATGCTTTCGGACGTCTCTGGCGCCCTGGTACCCACCTCCCAGCCTGTCCAATGGGATATCTTTCTCCAACAACGGGAAACATCCAGAATTCCTCTCCGCTGAGTAGGTCCACAACTGTCCCTGGGCACGTCAGAGGACGACCCTGCATCGCTGGTGCCCTGTTTATCTCGTAGCTCTTAAGTAAGATCCAATGGTGAAGGGTTAGACAACCCTTGGTTTTGGCGAATGGTTGAACCTTGAACTCGGTTTTGGGAAGTGCCCATGCGAGGAATATGAAATTGGATGATGCCATTTCATCAACATGCGATAGGTATTTCTGCCATTATGAAAATACTTCTTTTCGCGGCGTCTGCGGCATTCAGGGTGTGCCTTCTTCAATCCTGACCTACGAAAAGATTGAAGGCATGTTCGAAGGAACAAGTCAAAACACCCCACTGTCCTGGAATGCCTCTGCATATTTCATCCCAAGGAGTACAGTGAGTTGTGCTACTTTGGAATCTTTGCTGACTTTCGCATTGTTTTCTTTACAGAAGTCTGAGCGCAACCTGTCAGTACGCAAGGTCAACTTGTGGAAGCTACTTCCAAGAACCTCTTGGGAAACAACATGAAACAATAATGACTTTTAAACATCAATGTTTGTCCTTGCTTGTTGGCAGAGCCACCAACCACCATACCTGACACCTGTCATCTTCTGTTCCAAGACGTGCAACAAAGCATTGATGCCTCGTCTTGCATCTTCTCCCTAAGCATCTTCTTTTGGAGCTCCGCGGTATTCTTGGCCTAGCCGAGCCGCCCTGCTCTCAGCAACCAACGTCGGTAGAATGGAACAAACTGACTGAGTAGGTACACGATGACAATAGCCATCATCATTCCCAAAAAATGTTCAAAACCGAAATGCGTTGCTGGGAAAAGCCATGAAGACATATGAAGACATGAGTATGTCATGGTCTCTCCACGAATGTACTCTGAAAATCCGTGCTTTCCCATGAAGTCCTATTCAAAATTTGAATTGTCTTGAATTGTGGTTTGATGGAGGGAACTCCAAACCTTGTGGACAGACTCTAATGCAGCTTCCCACAAAATGGGTTCTTTTGGTAGAGTACCTAACGATGGAAACACCTCATCGAATCCAAGGAACCAAACCTTGGTGGTTGAATGTGAGAACTTCCCATGGACTTGTGAAACTCACCTCGTGTGAAGGCAAAACCCTTATTCAGTGGGCCCTTGCCGCGCATCAAGATTGCCTCTCACTGAGTGTTACGCTTCGTGTGCCGTGCTGGTGGTGAGTAACGAAATGCCACCGCCTTTGTTAGAACAGCAAAGCACAAGCGACAACAACATGATCACATGTTGGTTGATGAACCCTGAAAACCAACATGAAACATGGCCACTTCTTGGTTGATCCCAACAAGAGCCAACTCATAACCCCCCAGTAGCAGGTAGCCCCACAGTGGCACCTGGCCAGAGTAGATGTGCACCTCCTTACCAGGCCTTAAGGAGCGGCGACGAGGACTGTCGGCAATGGGAACCACTAGCGGTTTCCCAACCCATGATCTCACAGCTTGGTGGTACCATGTGGCACCTGGACGTGCAGTTTTACCCATTTGGCTGTGGGTCAAAACCCCGTACCCCTGGTTCCCCTCTCACTAACCATTGTTTCCCTTATTATTGTTGGTCATTATCTCCCATATTGGTTAATTAATATTGACTCATAGCCATTTCGTGGATTTCTCTTTGGATCTCTCCATTTGTCGAATGGTGTTTGTCGATTCATCGAGGCAGACCCCAGATCTTGATCATACTGATAAACCATGTATCTTCGGGGTTCCCAATTGTAACAAAACCACCATATGAGATTAGGACCAGGTACCCGATGAAAATCCACTAGTATCCGCAAAACAATGCAAGGGGCATTTTTTTCAGAGAAGCTAGTTGTAAGTGTCTCAAGACTTGTAGCTCAAAAAAGTCATTTGATTTGATATGAGCTGATTTGATTTGATTAACTGGTTTTGATTTGCATCAATTTGATTTGATTTGACTGGATGTGGTGTGTATTCATTTGAATTGAGTCTATTTAAGTTGATTTTATTTGGTTTGATGTTTGACTAGAGTTGATTGATTTGACTGGAGTTGATTTGATTTGATTGGAGCTGATTTGTATTGACGTGATTCAACTTGATTTGACTGGAGTTGACGTCTATTGATTTGAGTCGATCTGATTTGGTTTGATGTGATTTGAGTTGATCTGATTTGACTGGAGTTGATGTCTGTTGATTTGAGTTGATTTGATTTGTACTGATTTGAGTTCATCGGATTTGAATTGTATTGGTTTGATTGGAGTCGATTTGTATTGATTTGATTTGGTTTGATCACCATCTTCTGTGCATGGAATTGCTTAATTTATGCAATCCCGATCGTCCCCCTGACATATAGTTACTTATCATATCGCTTATATCTTCAATGAAGAGTCCCCGGACTTTCAGTTGATCCTGCTACCTGGTAACAGTCAATAGAATTGTGAGTGACTCGCAGTCAACAGTCTACCATGGTTGAAACAGAAACATGCTGTTGCATTTTGTTGCTCGCTTACTTCTAGACATGGGTATGGCTCAACATTGTTCACCCTCCCACTGGAAGTCTGACGGCTAAAACTGACCATGGCCATACACCTTCATGACCTCCAACGGACCCATAAAGAGCCATTTTCACCCACGGAACAGTGGTGAACCATACACAAGTCCCGCTATAGAGCAGTTCAAACCTACAGATTGGTCAGCTGATCTTGCACTGCAGAGCTGTCACCATCTGTCGCCACCATGGTCTGAATTGCCTCATGTCACCATGCACCATCTCCCAGAAGAGCCGCAAATGCACCCAAGGTGGCGCGAACTTGCTGAACACACTTTAGCTGATCGTGCACTGCAGAGCTGTCACCACCCTTGTCTGGATTGCCCCAGGTCACCACAGGGCCATCTACAAGGATAGCAGCAAATGCATCCCATGTGGCCCGAATTTGATGCACCCTCCTAAGCACATCTTGGACTGCGGCGCTGTCCCCACCATGTTCGGGATTGTCCCAGGTTACAACTCTGTGGCCACCGCACAACCCCTGCAGCGTCTAGAGGCTGCTTAGGATCCTCCAGGATACGGCCCTCAGGTGTCACAAGCCGCAAGACACCTCGGCCAAAAGACCTCTGGGCCAAGTTCCAGCTCCCCGACTTTGGAGGACTCCGGAAGTGAAACGCTTTCAGACCGACCACTGGGCAGAGCTACACTCACAAGCATCATATCAGTACCCTGCTACACACAAAAGAAATCTTGAGCCAATTCTGTGGAGGATGGAATTCTATGGAATGACCAACCTACAAGAGGACCCTTAAGCACCGCACTCTTGTGGCTTGAAAATGCATCAAAGATCTTCAAAGCAGGAACACAATGAAACAAAGCAATTTCTGTCACTTCTTGCGTTTCTCTGCATCTGAGAGGCTCCAGGAAGGTCTTGTCAACTTCTTTTTTGGGACCAACTTTGCGCGGACTGGCCACTGCCTTCAGAAGACTTCAGACTTCAAGTGTCAGAGTACCGAGAATGCACATTGCATTCCCAAAGCATGAATCTGTATGACAGCATGCTGACATCCCCATAGAACACTTGAGGAGCGATGCTGGGAAATCATGAAATCTTGTGCTATCTACCATCCACAAACAAGATCGCTTGGATTCATATTCTATTGATGTACTCTGTCAGTTCTCATCAAGAAAACATACGGTCTATTCCCGCCTTAACACCTGGCACGTCACCAGCTATGAAGATTCCGCACGGTGACCGTAGCAAACCCATCTGGCTTGACTCAGAGCGTCTCAGCTGTCTAACTGAGCTGGAGAACCACTTCCAGTCATCCGGGGGCCTTCATTGCATTGCTCAGCTCCCTGACGGCTTTTTTGTTCTGACCTCGGGGCAGGAGTGACTTGGATGATCATCCCACAGCTTGTATCTGGTTGGTAAAAAATGGGTGGTCAATACACTAAATGGATTCTACCGTTGATAACTGTATGATGTAACGGTAACCACGGGTAGTCAATACACTATATAAGTGGATTATACCATGTATGATGTAACAATGCTTACTAACCACTTCCTGGGATGATCGTCCATGTACTTCCCATTGATATGGAAACAAACGACAAGACCAGCGTGTCGTTGAGAGGTCTCAACAACTGCATGCAGTAGTGCCACTGGTGTGTGGATGTCATAGGTCTTACCCACGTCCACATAGCTAATTGGCTTCCCTGTTCGGAATTGCATTTTTAGATGGTTGCGGTGGTGACCCATGAATCGTGGGCAAAAATATCGACATAAAACGTGGAAAACTTTTATTTTTGAATGGGTTTTCCCATGGTTTTCTCATGATTTTCCCATGATTTTCCCATGGTTTCCCCATGAAAACACCAGTGGTTCAACCCACATCTCCTGCGGCTGCGTTCACCCTGGCAGCCTTCCTGGCGGCCGATTTGTGGCCCCCCGGCGCATCAGGTCAGGCCCGGCATTCCAAAAACCTGGGGCATCGTTCAACGGTTTTCTCATCTTGGAAGTGAAAATGATTTGAAATTGATAAGGTAATATTGTGCCATTGAAGGCGTTCTTGAAAACATGTTTGAAAAAATAATGGCTAATTAATGGTGATTACTTAGGTATATGGTTAATGGTGATCATGAATGATGATTATGTCAATAATGTGATGATTGATCAAGATTACCACTGATGGCTAATGATCATGGTGAAATCTGTGGGTTGATAATGGCGATTACTTCGCAGTAATAATGGTCATTACTGTGGGAATTGCATGATTATATGGATAATAATGGTGACTAATTACATGTTTAAGCATGCTTACATGGCTATTGTATGTACATATGCGAATAATATACATGTGCTTAATTGTTTGTATGACTTAATGCGTGGTCAAATGTCATCCATATACTGTTCATAATGGTTAAACTCAATGGCTTATGCTGGCTACTTTGTGGCTAGAATATTATGATGAATAAGGGTGAATGCGGTAAACAATTCCAAACAAACCAAACAGTGATCATGCTGAATAATGGCAAAGAATGATTAAGCACAAATGAGTTTGCTTACGTTCAAGCGCTTCTCACCAAGAGCTGTTGCTCTCCTCACACACATGACCAATACAATATACTCTAAATGTCCTCTTGTCATCAACTTCATATATCATAGTCCATATAGTCTGCTTGGGATCCCCTGGTCTCTCACAAAACGGCACCTCAACTCGGGGTCGCGCATGACGCATGGCACGCATGGCATGGCGCGGCGCCTCTCATAGATTGGGTTGGCGCTTTCCAATCTCGGTTTCATCACAATCTTAGCGTTGCGCACCTTCACCTGCGCCATGTTTGTAGCAAATCCTTCCCCCTTGCTTGGTTGCTTATGCTTCTTTGTCCAGTTTGCGATGGTGGTTTTAGAGTGGCTAAGAATGATCATAGGGGATCAGGAGCAACTATAACAGCTAAACACCACGGGTTTGTCCATAGTCCATAGCCATGGTGGTACCCCATGGACAAACCAAATAAAAATCAGCATGAATTGGGAAAACAGCACGCTTCAAGAATGGTCATAGCACTAAACAAATTGATGTCCGATAAACTTAGACTTGGAAATCGGTGAGCTGGTAACTTGACCAAAGATTGTGAGGTGCTTCCCTCCTGACATCACCGTAGAAAAGCCCCATGCCACTATTGATTAAGCATGACTAAGCACCACTAACGGTTACAAAACAGTAACCATATATTAGCAGTCTGCACTAACTAAACATCATATAAACCATGTAACTACCACTATTCACCCTTATTAAGCGCTACATCATTGGCCACCATTATAGAACCACTATCCATCATATGGGCTTGTCCAAAAAATGGTGTACCTCCACACTACTGGTGGTTTTCAGCTCTTGACAATGGCTATGAACTTGGACCGTTCGTAGGTACCAGCATGGCCATGGACAAACCAAGTTGTTTAACCAATAGTGCTGCTTATCATCCCCTATGATCAACCATTGTCAATGCCTATAATACCCATACAACCCCGCCATATTTGGATCTCGAGATACTTTGAGCTGCTCAGCTTAGGCTGACTTTGCCGACCCAAATTGATCCGAGCCAGTTTCCGTCTCAAAAAACACATGGGTTCAACGATGGATTTCGTTGGATGATCATGGCGAAGAATGGTGGTTTATCATGATGGTTTATCCAATCCATGTTTAGCCATGCTAGTTGGTGTGTCATGAACCACCGTCACCCATCGATAGTTCAACCACAATCTATGACCCATCAACCTCCTTGTCATTGTGCTCTCGGTGCTTCTGACAGGGCTCGTCAGGATTTGAAATGGCGCGTTCAACCATTGAATATGAAGAACTCTGACGGGGTATTCGTGGAGACCCAATCCTCTTGGTTCAGGTTCCTTCATGTCAAACCCTCCAAGGTAGCTTCGGGAGTGGGTTCAAACCTGGCCCAGGCCACAATCCCTCGCGGCACAACAAGGGCACTCCACCTCCTCTGTGATGGAAGCCGCATCCTCGTGTTCGGAGCCTTCCACATCCTCTCAGGGAATCTGCCAGGCACTGTCGACTCATCATCAGGGTCTCCAAACACCATAGCTACATCCCTCAAGCCTGGAGTGCGCGGTCTAGTCTGCAGCCAATTCTGGTGGAACGGCCCCGGCTGTTGGAAATCACTGTTCGATAAATGTAATTCCTTGAAGTTTCAAACTCATCTCATATCGGGATCAACATGGATCAACGTGGATCAACATGGATCACCATGGATCAAAGTGGATCAAGGTGGATCAACCACTTCATGGAAATCACATCCCAACCAACCCCCCAACCAACCCACCGCAGAACTCCTCTGGCTCAACATCGCCGGGGTCAAAGGAGCCCCTGCCAGATGGTTGGTCACTGGGCCCACTACGAGCGCTACGCTCGCTGCGCGGGCGAGTTCTTGAATGAGCGGACCTGGCACTTCAGGCAGCTGTGGGTCAAAGCCTACAACCCCAAGCAACCAATGGTTAGCTGGTGAATGGTTAATAACAAGGGCATAATAAGCAACAATAGTAGGGGATATACCAGGGCTGGTGAACATCCAACCGGCCAAACTAGTCTTTGTTGGGATGTTGCTTTACTCATTTGGTTGCTTGGTTGACATCTACTCATTGCCCAATGGTTGCATTCATGACACATGCCGTGACCGGGAGAACGCAGCCAGATGATATCCCCACATGATCAACAACTCTTACCTCCACCACAAATGGTGGTTTCTCAAAATAGGGGTACCCCAAAAATGGCTGGTTCATTATTATAAATGGTTAATAGTGGATGATTTGGGGGTACCCCTATTTTGAGAAACACCCAAATGGGTAGGTGCCACAATAGGGTAACCAATAACCTACCATGACATGATCATTTCACCTAGGAAACCATTGGTTTGGGGGTACCACTGTTGCGGCACATACCCAAATATCAATGGCAACCATGTCCACCTACCGACTTGGTCCTGTTAGGTCTGAGTTTTGCTCAGAACCCATGGCTTGATACAGGCGCCCCGATGTCACCAGCTCATACCTTTCGTAGATCATTTGTATGGTGGGAAGCTGGCAACAATGCTTGGGAGGTATCCTCCGGTAAGCTAACATGGCTGGCTGGAAATTCCACCATTTTGTTCGGGAAAATCATCCATGTTCCATGGTGGACTTTCCAGCCAGCCATGTTCGTTTACCAAAGAGCGCCCAAAACCAGCACAAAATGTTCAAGTATTAACTAGTTGTTGTTAATGGTAGTTGTTAACTACTAGTAGTTGTTAATGGTAGTGTTAACTAGTTGTTGTCAATGGTAGTTGAACCAACAACCCACAACTGAGCAAAGATTTTTTAGTAATTGAAAGCTGTTATCCTGAGAATTGCCTACGCGGCGCCTAGGCGACGCCTACGCGCGCGGCAAATTCGCCTACGCGGAGGGTAGTTGAAGCACCAGTGCCTACGCGAAGCCTACGCGAGGCTTCAATCCATTGAAAGGTTGCCTACGCGGAGCCTACGCGGCGGGTGCGCAATCAAAAAAAATCTCTGCTCAACTAGTGGTTAACTTCGCATCAGCTGAGGCGTAGACTTTACATCGTCTTTGGTATCACTACATCCACCGTGGAGCTCTCGGTCGTTCACAAAGTCACCATACCTCGGACGTCCCCCGTCGCAATGCGTTGCTGGTGACCGCTTCCAGCAGTGGCGTATCCTCCCCACACCTGTTGAAGAGACTCTGCCAGCATCAACTGACCATGTAAAACCCAGGTGATCAAAAGGTGGATCAAGCTGAATCTACTTGAACTCAATAGTGAAGGAGCAGTTGCTGTGGAAGTTCTTTGGTGATTTCAATCACCTCTAGTCAAATCGGCTTGTCATCCCAGGAATGAACATTGAGTTTCTGCGAGTAAAAATGTAAAAAGCATCAACTAAGTCAACAGGTCTGGGCCTCACACTGAGTTTCAATCTCTTCAATGCACACGGCACTTGGGAATGAGTTCATGAGCTTCAGTACGTGGATTCTCTCCTGCTGAGCGAAAGGATGGCTCTGGAATCCCAATCTTCAAGTTCCAAGTATAGAAAAGGCTGAAAAAGCGGAAACACATCGGCGAATTACTCGCACTCCTGCACAGGTGGTTCCTTCAAAGTGTTGTCCTTTCTTCAACTGACGGTTTTTTTGAATTGCATTATCACTAGAAGCCATTGTGAACATCATAGTATCAACTTATTGTCAACCATTGTCACAACCATGATCCAAACAAGCAAAAATAGCCAGTACCGCTATTAGCTTCTATCATCAAGATTGACCAGTTTTATGATAAGCACGATCCAAATTTATCAAATAAAAACAAGTACTATCAGCCGTTTGTGAACCAATGTAAACCAGGAGTTGATGGTACTTGCAAGTTGATGCCACTTACCAGTAGGAACCATCATAAATCATTATTGGCAAACATTATCAACACCACAGTCAACCAGCCACTAACCAGCTAAGAAACATTACCACTTATTCACCGTTCTAAGAACATTCAACATTTTCACAAGGAACACATACTAACAGTTCAACCGTTATCAACTAGCAACCACTATGTCCTATAAGAACACCAACTATCAGAGTTACTACCATGTTCAAAGCACATCAAACAACTTCCCCCAGCTACTCTTCGCTACTATAATGGGAAATCACATATATCATTATGAAGCATTATTAGTATCTCCGTATGATCAACCACCATTGTATAACCACCACTACTATCATTAGTATCACCCTATTATGACCATATATCATTAGTATCACCCTATCATATCACCGTATTAGCAACCACTATATCACCACCACTTCACAGACCATTGACCACAACCACTGTGGCGCATCTGCCACCGCTGCCCCGGCCCGGGGTCGCTCCGCTCGCTTCATATCCATCAGCTGATTGAGGCCGTGACTGACGGCAACGTCACCTAAGTGGGCTTGGCGGTGCCTAGCCATGACAGGTAATCAATGGGCCCCAACAAAAAAGATCATTGAGGTGTTTCTCAAACTAGGGGAACCACTATAAAACCAAAAAATGGAGCCCAGCATTTATAGTGATAAAACCATTTACAGTGATAAACCCATCATTTGATGGTTTCCCAAAAATGGTAGGTTTATCACTATAAATGGTTTATCAAGGATGATTGGGGGTAGCCCTATGACTTGAGAAACGCCTATGTTACGACCCTTGGTTGACTGCGGGTACCACTTTATGGCTTATCACAGACCCATGCTTATGATTTCAATGTTGATGGAGACTTTAGATGGCTATGGGTCAATATTAACCATCAATAATGGCTTATAATGACCGACCCAATCATAGGGAAAACAATGGTTGATGATAGGGGAACCAGGGGTACAGGGTTTTGACCCACTGCCAGATGTCTATGTTTATGTTCATGCTGCTCTTGTCTTTGTTGATCTTATTCTTTGCTATGTTCATGTAATGCTATTGCTTCGATGATGTTGATGTTATTCGTAATGTTATGTTCTGCATTCCCTGCCGATTAGCTTCTGCATGATACTTATGTATGGGCCTTTTGTGTGAACATTAGCCACTACTACACCCACTGATGGTCATGGATGGTGGACCTGAAAATCATTTAATATGAAATCTTGCCAACCTGCATGTCCTTGCAACACCGGCCCATTGTTGTTGTTTATTATCCTCCTGCTATTGATAAGCTTGCATTGTTGGTGATTTTCCTAGTGGATGATTGCCACCATCTACTGATTATCTACCAATATCTACTCTTGTTGGCTATTGTCTCTGTGGACACGATGTCGCCATCGTCTCTCGGTACTAAGAAGAGGCTAATCATCCATAATAATCACGGTTACGAATGGTAAACCATTTCATCATCCATTCATCATTCATCAATTAGCTATAGTTAGCCATCTTTAATCACAAATTTTACATACAATGCTTCATAAATCACCAAAAAACACTACAAATGGTATGATCATCCCGCAAATAAACATGAATGATCTGCATGTCATGGTGCACGATGGTCATCGCCACAGCAGCAATCCCGGTGGCGCCCAGTGACACTTGGTGGGCAAGCAAAGATCAGGTCGCTGCGTCAAACCGTCCAGCGTCTGTCGAAGTTTCACCTCACTGTCTTTTGGTGAAGTTTTGTGCTGCAGGTTTTTTGCAGGAAACGGACATACATGAGCAGCTGGACAATCGTATTGCTGGAGTGAATATCTACCACCACCACCTCCACCACCAACAACAACAACAACAACAACAACAACAACTACTACTACTACTACTACTACTACAACTACAACAACTACAACAACAACATCAAGTTTTAACGGAGGCAGAACGGTGGCAACAACAACAATCCAACAGTCCATGGAGGTTTGTATAGGAAAATGTTTTAAGAATAAAGGTTGGTCCAGAATTCTAGAATAATGATTGGTCATATGTTAAATAATGAATGATCACTAAAGGTTAGTGGTAAATCAATATGTGAAATGGATCTCATGTCAATAGAGTTATTGATGGATAGTTAATGGGTGATCATGGTATTAATCAAGGGTGAACAGTGGTGAATTCATGGAGGATACTGGTTCAATAAATAAGTAATAGCAGGTTTGGAATGGTTGACAGGGGTGCATAATGGTTCACGAAGAATGGGGTATTTTTGCTGGCTAATAGGTTGCAACCGTAAGGTTTACAATGTATGAGCAATGGCAGGGTTGATGATGCGGGGTAGTCAATGATGGATGCTTCAATGATAACGGTTGAAAGTTGAAAGTGGTGAATTTCTCTTGAATTGCATTGCTTCATCCATGAATCATTCGGGTTGATAATGGCTAAGTCATGGGTAAGTGTGGTATTAGTGCGTGGTGAACAGAGCAAAATTATGGTAAACATTAATTAACGAGGGATGACAGTTCATATTTGTGAATAGTGGCCAATTCGTCAGCACGGAGCACAAGTAGCTCACAACGGTTGACATGTTTTAAAAAAGTGAACCATGGTCACGTCATGGTTATATAATCCTGTTTTATTGATGGATACTTGATGAATTAATCAACTTATAGTTGCTGAGCGGGAAAGGTTGATGGTTAATAGGTGCATTTTTAACAGAGACCCCCCAGGACCCAAGATGCCTCTATGCTTGTCACACGTTGCGATGCAGCCTGCCTCAATGCTCCACTCCAGCCCCGATCACTACGTTGTTCATCGGCGGAATGACTCAATGCATCTACGAATGGATGGACAAAATATGACTAGAATGGATGATACTCGTTGTATATCCATGATCATTGAATAAAATTAGACAATACTCAAAGGTTACCTTGACTGGAATGGATGATCACTCCAGCAACACAACGCTACAAAAAGAATATAACCACCAACCACTGACAGCAACACCCACAATCAAGAATCCCAACCAACATCCATCAACCGTGATCACCCAACAGGCATCAACCATTAACATCCATCTTCTCCCACATCCACCAAGTCCAACATCGCCTGCTTCAGAACCAAGTTGAAGTCCACATAGAGCCTCTTACTGAAGCCCAGCTCAGGATTAAACAGCACCTGAGCGGCATCCCACACAGCTGGGCCCGGCAAAACCACAGCTGTTGACGCTGCAACGGTGCGCCGGTTTCGCCTTCAACTTTGCAGTGTTCTCTTCGGGCAGGACCTGGAAAACGCGGTTGGTGAAGGTTTTTTGCAGGAAATGGACATAAGTGAGCAGCTGGTCAATCGTATTGCTGGAGTGAATATCCACCACCACCACCAACAACAACAAGAAGAACAAGAACAAGAACAAAAACAAGACCAAGAACAAGAACAAGAACCACAACAAGCAACGAGCAACAGGCAACAAGCAACAAGCAACAAAACGAGAAAAAACAAACACATAGCAACCATTACACCAGTGGTTGCTTTCCATCAGAATGATCGAGCAGTCTACCCTGCAGCTTGTCCCAGGTTTTGAAACATATTCCTGTTCTGGGGTGGAACACTAAACACTCAAAAAGGAGCCGCTGAGAATCATCCACCAAACATCTCAAATCATTATATAACTGACAACCACTAATATCCAGCAAAGATCGCTCGCTACCCCCTGTTGGTGCTGACCAGTCTTAAACATCAATCAGCAATGGCGCAATGGCTACCTTCAAAGAACCATGTTAAACCATTCCAATCAATATTTACCATCTATGGATAACCAGTGTTAATGAAAATTATTTCACTACTATTTGAGGACAAATCCATTGCTATTAATGGGACATCCAAATCACCACCCCCCTCACCCCATACTTGAAGGGACATTTATGGCTAAACTGCTGATGGTTGATGAACAGCTGGATATCTCATTATCAACCACCATCAACTACAAACTATTATGAATGAATAAGAGTTGACCACTGTAAGCATTATTGTTAACTATGAACAACTACCAACTCCTATTATCATCAATCATCAACTATGGCTGATAGTCCTATCATTATGCTTGTATTATCATCAACCATCAACTATGGCTGATAGTCCTATCATTATGCTTGTATTATCATTAATCACCAACTATGGCTGATAGTAGTAACTATCATCTATCATTCAGCTGGTGAGCCACACCGCTCTCAACGGTGGGGTGCCCCGAGTGACCAAATGTTTTACTGAGGATCCTCGTGGATGGTCGTTGGAAAGACATGATGGTTTCTCAAGTCATAGGGAACCCCCAAAATGGTTGGTTTATTAGTGGTTAACCATGGCTATTAACAAGGGGATAATAGCCAAGAATAGGGGATATACCAATTATAATGGTTGACCTCTTACTATAAATGGTAAATATGGGATGATTTGGGGCACCCCTATTTTGAGAAACACACACATTGGAGCTAGTAAGATGAGCAATCAAGCTATATGGTCCAGAGTGACCCATCATGGCACTGGAACACACCGAACTCAGTGGTTCACAATTCTGACCAAGAATGCTTTTGCAGCTGATTTCAGGGGTAATTAGCTTCTTTTGCTGCGTCTTTTCTAGCGAAGGGATCTGACCAAAGAAACAACCATTGAGTCAACCAAGTAATATCTTGCTGACAGGGATCGCAAGGCTAGGAATCAAAGGGCCCAAATCAGGAGAATCAACCAGCCGCTAAGGAAACATCGCTGCCGACCATGTTTCACCCACCAAGAAATGAGATGAACACCAATGACAGGATTTGCATGGGAAAGAAATCGATTGCCTGAAAACAGGGACCAACCGAGAGTATGTTACATTTCTAGCCAAATCCAAACTAACTTGAGAGTCCGGTCCATGAATGGGTTGCTTCAAAAAATGGATGTCGTTGGCACTTCCCAAAAACACTTTGTTGACGTGCCAAGCCATGATTCACAACAACCAGTATGGGGTTGTCACTAGCCATGGTGCTATCCCCCCACGTTCAAAAACTTTGCTCAGAATGCCCTGGCAACACCACGTGAGGGTCACCAAGCGCAGTAAGGCTTTGCAGAGATGCAACTACAGCTCGATCAATCGCAGCTTCAGCAACAGCAACAACAACAGCAACAGCAATCAGAACCAGAACCATCGTGACCAATATCCAATATGCTGGTTTCTCAAAACAGAAGTACCCCCCAATCATCCCACATGAATCATTTCTAGGAGGCCTTCTGGTGACGACGTCTATCTAAGAGTAGTAAACCGACCATAACTAATCAAGTCACCCCACTTTCCAGGGCCCGAAGTAGAAGGGGTTCCGCTCTTTCAGCTCCGGGGTCGGCCTCCAGTAGCCGCGACAAGGCTTTGCCATCACGAAGACATTCGACCTGCCAAGGGACAGGGCCTGGTTGATGGGGACTGGCGAAGATTGGTTCATTTAGGGGTGAATTCATAATGGCTTAGTCAATGGTTTAGAATGGTTTATAACATTTTATGATAGTTAATAAGTGGTTAAGAATTAATAGTGGTTAATCGCGGTTAACTAATGGTTGATTGATGGCCAATAATGGTTAGGAATGGTTTATGATGGCTAAGCAGTGGTGAATCTATGGTTCACTCGTCGGCTATAGATCATGGTTTTAGAAAATATTGGCCGATGATGGTTCATGATGGGAAATCTTTGGAAATGATGATGGTTACTGGGAATATTGCTTGATGGCTAATGAAGAGTCAGCCCTTGGGTACTGCCAGTTTCCTCTGATGTCCAACTAGACTACGGCTGATCTCAACATGTGGCTGCGGATCAAAAACCAATACCCATCGTGAACATGCCAAACATGAACAAAGCTGCAAGAAAACGCATGCTTAATGTCACCCTTTTTGATGAAGATAACTCATCTCGTTCAGGTCATGCCCTCTCCCCGGCACTGCTGTGAATCTTCTGGGGCACATCACGACAATGATGCGGGCACGGCGGTCCATCACAATGAAGCCTCAGGGGCAACGCTGTGGCAGCTGTCCATGGGTCACTCAGCACGGAGACGAACCCATTGTCATTATCCGTTCATGTGTACTCAAATACACATAGATCATAGATTCAAATGAATATCCAGTAGTTAATACTGAGATAGAAAACCTATTGGACAACCTCCTACTACTGACTGGTTAACTGAAAGTCCTCTGGGCAATGAGAAGTTTGATGAATCAAACCAGTTCACAACTGGAAGTATAGACTTAGTATAGACATTACCTAGCGAGGCGTTTCCATTGCTGAAACATTTGGACACGACCATCGTTGAAAGGCCGGACCACGAACAACCCCGTGCATGGGTTTTCTGTGTACATCTGTGACATTGCCTGCACACATCCAGGACAGAATTGTCTTTGGAATCCAATGAAGGTGCAAGTAAGCAGAGTTTTTACCTTTTATTTGGATCTCCCTCAATCTATATCGTAGATCGACATGCGTCCAAGATCTTCATGGGCGTCAAATACAAAAAACAAGTTATATATATATATATATTATATATAAAACAATTAGAAATCAATAAATTCCATTAAATTCAATTCAAACATTGTTCAGTCTAAGTCCATATACCTTGAGTTTGCATGCATCAGGATCAAACATCTTTGTCCCGGCTCCAAGAATTGCGCAAACACACCTGTACCGTAGCGTTGAGAATTGTCGTGACCAAAATCATTTTTCGCACTCTGTTTCTACTCGTTGATGATAACATGACAGGAATTTATCAATGCAATGATTGATGAACATGACCTTGGTTAATGCCAATCATCACTAGTCAGCGATCGTCAGCCATCATCACGCATCATCAACCACCATCAGCTGTCATCAACCATTAGCAACCATCAACAATGATCGGCGATACATGGTAATAGATAACCATGCTCATTCGCCATCCATCCATCATTGATCAATCATCAAGAGCTATCACTAGCCAAATGGTCAATGGCCCATCATCATCATCATCAACAACAACATCATCATCAACATCATCATCGTCGTCGTCATCATCAACCATCATTGACCATCATGATCATTAAGAATACTTAATCATGAATAACCATAATTTTGATGATAAATAAGCGTGATCATTGGCCATCCATGAAGTATTCCATGTGATGGCACGACCCAAAACTCTGAGGCTCTGACCAGTGAGGATGTCCAGGTCCAGCTTCTTCCTGAAGAAACCAATGTCCGGAAGGCGCATGGGTTCATCGATTCAACCGGGGTGATCTCAAAATAAATAGGGGTACCCCAAATTCATCCTTTGTGAACCCGTTCTAGAAAATGGACCAAAGATTTGCTGGGGTGCCACCCTGGCTTTGAGACACCACCATTTCTGAACAAATCAACCACCACGCACCCGGTCACCAGGGCACTGCGCATCATCCAACTTCACCGTGGCAATGGCACGGGCTTCCCTCGGGCGCAGCATGGACCTCCACATGGAGATAAACCTTCACATGGGTTTCTTATATGGCTATGGGTCAATATTAACCAACCAACTAATGGCGGATAACAACCAACAATGACAAGGAAAACAATGGTTAATAGTGGGGGAACCAGGGGTACAGGGTTTTGACCCATAGCCATATTAGGGGTACCCCCAAATCATCCAAATTCACCATTATAGCAGTAAACCAACCATTTTTGGGGGGTCCCCTATGACTTGAGAAATCACCAAATGATGGTTCCAGGTGAGTTTATAGAGGGCAAAACAGTTGCAACAATCAGTTGCAATTATAACATAGGATAACTAGACTAAATTCCAGCGATTATTAGCCATGGTATCTTGTATGAAAAGTAGTTTTTGCTGGTGTCAGCCATGGGTTCTATAACGATAGGTAAACCGCAAATTATACCCATGACCGCCGCAAAAGCAGGTGCTAATGCTAGTTATCGCAAACAAGAAATGGTAGGGACATACGGGTTCCAACAACGGTTGTTGAAAAAGGTTCGGGTTCACAGGTCGTGGATGATCTCAGAATTCATAGGGACCATGGCACCACCTCGGTATTCTTATGTCGTTTCCTCTCTGTGTAGCGTGCTAGCCGCAAAATCTCACAACAACGTGTTCAAATGATGAACTCTGGTTCAAAACTACGAGGACCAGCTGATCACCAGCAGGATAACCACCTTATCAAAGGGATTAGCCTTGGTGAACCAGCAACAGCAGCTTACAATCAGCATCACCAATCACTGGGTCGTTCCACTTCCCACGGCTCGGCACCGGACCCGATGTCAAGTTCCATCGCCTCCGCGTTGTGTTGTTGCACCTGCCGCCAGACTCGCTTACTCAACCCTCGATTTTTTGGGGATTGCTGAGGTACCCATCATTTGGCTATGGGTCAATATTAACCAACCAATTATTGGGGATAATAACCAGTAACAATAGGGAAAACGAGCTGGTTAATGATGGGGAACCAGGGGTACAGGGTTTTGACCCACAGCCATTTATGTGTAAAGTCCAAGTTGGTGCTGCAAGAAACTGAAGCTATGAAGTTGCCACCATTTCACCTCAATGGTGCAATGACTCACTACTCTGCAGGCAGAGACGATCTCAAGGCGAAGCAATGATATCCAACTTAGCAATCCCAAGCCACATCAGCATCATCCCAACTCTTACTGATTGGTTGAGAGGCAACCACCACGGAGGATGCATGAATGTCATGGTGATGACTATCATCATCATCAACATCCTTATCCTCAACCCATTCCAATCCTCATCACCACTACAATCACCATTTCACCATCACCACCACCACCACCACCACCACCACCACCACCACC
>VSDK01003906.1:177024-210900 GCA_009767595.1 Symbiodinium kawagutii | reverse complement strand
TCATCATCATCATCATCATCATCATCATCATCATCATCATCATCATCATCACAATTGTCAAGAGCAAAGATTGCTACTGCAGAATGAACACACAGGCAGCTTGCAACAATCCAATAGAACAACTGAGAACAGCCTCGTAACCAAGTTGAGCATGAAGCCAGTAGCTAATTCTGACGAATGAATACGAAAGATAGATCACCATGGATCACCAGCATAATTAGCTCTGCAGAATTATTGTAACCCGCACAAACAACCAGCCGTCGCTCCACACCCATTCTGTGCTAAAACACGGCGACAGCGCGGCATGCGGCGAACGAATTCGAATCCTGGGGCCCCACCGTCTGCAGCAACTGCTTGACCATCGTGGTCCTGGCACCATTTAACACCATGGACTATGAATATGAACACTATGGGATCAAAAGAAGTTAAATCATGAATCTTTAACGTCGAGGTCGGTGGTCCATGTTAGCCTTTCAAGTGGTGGCATGTGTTTATCAACTGTAGTCATTGACATGTATGACATGTATGATGTAGTATTTGATGACTACACAGCAGTAGCCCAAGGACGGAGGTTTGAAGGATTTGGAATCTGTGGCAATCTGGTTGTGGCAGCAGTGATGATGCAGTGTTTGATGACTTGTGATGCAACCAACAACTAGCAAGAACTGATGTATAGCCAACAAGATTGGCACGTGGATCCTGAGCATGACATCGTATGATAGCTGACAATGGGGTTGTAAATCATGCAACTAGAGTCATCTTGGTTTCTTGCACTCAAATGATCATGGTCTTGGATGGTTTGGTTGGGTTTGATTCTATCAGCCATCATGGAGCATCCTCCCAAAAAAGTATCCATGTGGTTTGAAATCACGCTGGTGTTGCTTCCGATAGTCCACCACCACGACGAGTCTGGCAAACCTGCAACAGCGAGGCTCGGTTCAGGCGCGAAGGATGGATAGAAAGCAAGGACCGAACGGAGACCTGCTGAGATGGCACCTCTGAGTTGAGCTGAGAAACAGCTGGGTTTTCCAGCCTATGCTATCACCCGTGGGGGATAACCGAGACTCCCCCAACACAAACCAGGCAAACGATCGAAGATCAACCGCTATGTTCAACCAACAACGGGGGGGCTCACACCGTGCACGGATGCGCACTGTTTGCAATGATACACCGCCCATCCTTGGTCAGATCTTAACACATGCTGATTGTTGGCTATTGGTGTCCAGGTCTATCACTGGCTACTCTCTGACCAACACTGTTTGCAGTGACTTTCGATCACACTTGGATCGACGTATATGGCGCCAGTGATAGGGTTTATGACGCATAAGCAGATCAGATGTACCACCAGTATATGATAGGTTCTGATTGATTTGATTCCGTTTTCCTTCACAACATAAAATCATATGAAATCATTATATTGATCGAACAATCAACACAATCATAATATCAACCAGGCCGAGCAAAGTCCCGCCATTATATTGAATGGCAAAAATACCAAATAACAAGCCAATGAACTAATCAATAATCCAACTGGTGGTTTCTCAAAACAGGGGTACCCCGAAATCACCAAATATTAATCCTTCATAGTAAAACAAACAAACCATAGCTTTGGGGTTCCCAAACTGGCTTGAGAAACACCCAACTAGGAAGACCCACCAACCACTTCAGCGTTCAAGGAACCGCTCATAGCGAGGAGTTGTTCCTGTGGGCGGCTGGTCTGTGGACTCCACCTGGGCGCAAAAACTTGGGCTTCGCCAAGAAAACTGGTACCTTTTTGGGCAGGGAAACCTCAGTTGCTTGATGTTTTAAGCAGCCTTTTATTGGGAAGAAATCAGGAAACATGTGCTTTTTTCCAACTGTTTTTTCCAATGTTTTTCTGAAGCCATCACTCTTTTGAGGGGAATTGGCTTTTGATTGCTTTCAGCAAGCGTAATTTCGAATGATTTCTTGAGGGGAAACTAGTATGGCTATAATCGGTTGTGCGAAAGCCATCATCTTTTCGGACATAGCTATCTTGCAGAACAAGTACTGTATTCTTCCCCTATTTCCATCTATGTATCCGTATCCCTAACTTTATCTAGACAGAATTGTGCAAATTGCAAATTAACGTACATAACAAATGCTAAACCCGCTGGCATTTGATAGCGCTGCCATGCGCTGCCTATGCATGTGAACACACATACACATACTTACACATACACAAGCGCATTCCTATGTTCAATCAGTCCACCAACATGATATGAATAGATTGAAGGAACGGATGTAAGACTTGAAAGAGACATGTGTAGATGACATGATCTGGTGTAGATGACATGATATGGAATTGTCTTTAACAAGGGGGACCTCCAAAGATGGTTGGGTTATTACTATAAATGACCAATATACAGGATGATTTAGGGGTCCCCAAACTGACTCGAGAACCCCCGCACAAACCCGATAAAGATCTGGTAGAGCCAATCATCATCGACACAACCAGCCCAGCTACCGCGCCACCAAGCCACAGGGGTAGCCAAGTCTTTGGCCTTCTCGGTGGAATCAGTGGAGGGCAGGGCATCTGGTTCTTCGGGCGTGTCTGCCGCCTTGGACATTGAAAGGGCTTGGAACGTGAACCAAGCAGATACCTTGGAAAGCTAAAGGGGGTCTAGAATCCCCAGAGAAACAAGATGCGTTTCCAGCCAAGCAAAGTGATTTTTGGGCATCTCTATTCCAGGAGACCAACGCTACGTTTCTCGCATACTGCTGTGAGCACCTGGGTGTTGCGATACTCATGGATGCTGGTGATGCCCCGCAGCTCACTCTGTAGCATTGCCAGCTTGGCTCCCTGTGATGATCGATGCTGACCCGTAAGCCCAGCACCTGCAAATCAGCCATCGGTTGCGCCAAAGCTGCCTGAAGCTGCTGGGATGCGACAACCGGGGAACACGTGACATGTGTATCTTAGCGGGAGCATAGAATGCACGAAATACTTCAGCCAAATTCAAGCTATCTGAAAATATCTGTATCATTCTGTATCCCAATTTTTACGCAAAGAGCCTGTGAACTTTCTCTGGCCAGCAAGCACAAGAGATTTCTCTCAGCTGTGTAGAGAATGCAAGCAGTTCTTGGTCATCCGACGCTTAGTCTGACCCAGCTTCCTTCGAAATATCTTGGCCTTGGAGTGTCATCTTGACAGATTGGAGCCAGACTCAAAATTGCCGGGATGATCTGATTGCACGTCAAACCAAACACATGTGTTCATGTTTGATACAGTCGTCTAGCTGTTCTCCACTGATCAAGTGGCGTGGGACTGTACTGAACATTGAAGCGAGCCACTTCTCAAAGATGGATGTCAAAAAAGATCAAATACTGTCAATTAGTATGCTTCCCCTCCATCATTTTGATATATATATATATAACAAAGTATATAACAAATATTGTTCAAGGTGTAACATTTGAACCATAGCCAAAGACGTTGATGCCTGCCACTCTGATTCATGGTGTCATCCAATTCCTTCAGCAACTTCCTGAGAGAACAACATATATTGGAACTCGGCCTTCTCCACTGATGCCAGTAGCCTTTCTCCGTCAACCAGGGGTGGGGACGGTTCTGGATGAATGATTTCACTCTACCATGGGCCCAAAAATCTAAAAAAGGTAGGATTTTTGCCTCCCAAATGCGGGTCCTTAAAGACAACCATGATTTTGGGGCCAATGGTAGGACTAGAACTAGTGCTACTCAACTAGACATGGAAGTATTGACCAAGCAACAACCTGGTCTTGTCTATCAACGGTGTACCCCCAAACCAGGCAGTTTCCCCACTCTTAATGATTATTCTGTTTGGTTGAGGGCTACCACCATAGACATGTACAAGCCCCTATGGGTATGAAAGCAAATTCATTGCCAATGACCATCGGCCAACTGAACAGGCGAAGAACAGTACCTGACCGACCTATGAGTTCATTTTGGCCAAAGAATGCTGGGCTCAGACTCACAAAGGTCTACAGTCAAGATTCCTTCAAGAATATACAGTAATTACCGCATTCGTAAATGTCCGTGCATTAAGTGTGCTTTGAGCATCTATGCATATAGACTAATGTCTGTCTTGATACAAATCTAGATGCACAAGGATGCAGCTATACATGTACGCTTTGAAAGCCATACCATTAAATTCACCGTCTAGATACAAACAAACAACAAAGCACAACTTGTGTGATTTACCAACTGCTTATGTCAACAGGTTTTCCATGCTGGTGCAAGTACAACAACTCACAAATTGCAATCCTGTGGCCTTTACACACATTTCAAGATCCACGTGACGTTTATGTAATTTTGCTTATTCTTGTTTTTTCGCACCCTTCCAGCCTTCCAGAAACCATGAAACTGGAGAGATTTTTGCAAGCCATCAACTTGCCATCAACCTCCCAACATCTCCCAAGTTCTGCCAAGCCCAGGCCCTACCAATAGACCCTCCCACAACGTGGGGGGTTGGAAGGCTGTGCCAGGCTGTGCCAGGCGGTGCCTCCGAGACTCCTCGCCGTTCTTCAGCAGCTGTGAGACCTGACCGCGGATGATGCTGGAACTGCCACAGGATCAGGGCCGCCATCCCAGCCGTGCATCCAATGGCATCCCATGGCATGCCCATGTCCATGGGATTTGGTGAGGAAAATGATCAGGAAAATGAGGAAGATCTATGTTCATTTATGTTCAGTGATGTTTCTTTGCCATGGTTTATGATGGTGTCCTGGTATTTTTCCAACCAAATTTGGTTGACATCTAGCTATATGGCCATCTATGCCATCTCACCTTGAAATGGTTGCCAAGAATTGATTGGAACTGGCAGCAACAACCCATCGGTCGACGGACTGCACATCGACAAGCATTATGAACCTCGCAAGCAGCTCTTAGGAGAAAAACATGGGGTGAATCAAAGTTAATGGTAGAAACCATTTACAAGGGTTTATCTTGTAAGAATTGATGATGGTTGATCGTGATTGTTGATATTCAACTCTTGTTAAGATCCTATCTATCCCAGTCTTTCATCATCGCTGGCTAATACGACCCATCCTGACAATTCAATCGAATCACCATTGGTGATCTATTGGTGAATTTATATATCCTATTGGTGATCTATTAGTGATAGAAAAGAAGTGATCATATGAGGCAGCGTCAAAATTCTTTGATTAAGGGGTACAGTATTCGTGGACTTTTTAGAAGGTCCCCTATCATTTTCCAAGTTTTGGAGTACTCCTTTGGGGTATCGTTTTTAGACCGTCCCCTATTGGGTTTCAAGTAAAATCGACAAAACAAGTCTCCATGTAACGCTTAAGCTAAACGTAATTTGTCTTAATTTTGTATCTGGTTCATATCCCAGTCGTTCACCGTTCTTCGCCATCTTTCACTCCAGGAAAATCCTAGATATCCCTAGGCCTGGAGATTGCGACCACCAATCTGCGAGACTTGGCCTTGGCTCCCAAGCGAGTTACACGCCACGAGCGGCAAAGGGTATGTTGCTTGGCTGATTGGTTGGAAGCTGGAGCCCTGGCGCGTTGGTTGGCTGTGTTGCTTGTGTTGGCTGGTGCTGGCTGGGAAGTTGGCTGGTGATATTGGTTGGTAAAGTACTGGTTGGTCGTCACCACGGGGAAAGAAGGACCCTCAGGTGGAGACCACAGTCGGGAACAGTTGGGCAATTTCCAAGCAGGCCACAGCCTCCTGCCGTGGTGGTTGCTGTTAGCCCTCCTACTCGATGATTGAAGCCCTTGAAAGGTACCAAACCAAGCAATAGATTCCGAAAGCGGCAAGGAGATGACAAATGTTGGTCGGGGGCACGGTTCTATCCTCTCGAAGGTATACCTACAAACCATTACTAACCTAGTACTGTTGGTTCAGTCAAGCTTGAGCCATTTCCAACCCTTGGCCGCGAGCGTTTCCGAGTTCCAAGTGGCTGCGTTTCGGCTCGATGTCTGACCGCAGGTTCAGCGGGTGGTTCAACCTGGTGGCCAGTGGCGAAAGGGGATCGGGTGGTGTAGCCACCGTCGAGACCAATAAGCCGGTTACTGTCAGTGACTGTATCGATGATTAAGGATCTAATATATCTAACTCATCTTGGTAGTAACTCATTGGTAGCTACCAGTAACAATTTTAAAGAGCTGGTGAATGATTGGGTGATTATAATTTATTTTTGGGCAATTTAGGTAAGCCAAATCATTCTGTGAATGAACACCATATCTACTTTGGATTATATTCTACTTTTGTTCAGGTACATTGAACAGAATCGCTGAATAGAGGTGAACAACAAACACTGCAAACATCATCAGTGAAAAATTGTACTGTTCTGCACTTTTCTTCAAGGGGATGGTTCTCCATCAGTGACTTAAATCGATCAAGCGAAAGTCCGGGGATCCAGGGACCCAAATCATGATCCTCCCCACGAGACTATCATCCAAGTACGGATCGATCCAAATCTTCCATTGGATCTTCCCCGTGAAAGTCATCAACGTTTCTCAATAGCTGGAGCGACCCCTCAATCATCCATGATCAACCATTTAGAAGTTATAAACCAACCAGTATACTTGGTATATCCCTATGAGTGGTTGTTTCCCCCTGGTTCATAACCATTCTTCGCCAGTAAAAAACAAACATTTTTTGGGGGTTCATCTGTTTTTAATGATGAAGGCTATCCTTGCAAGTATTATAAGAACCCCCACCAAGCATTGTTGTTCACCATTTCTAACCAAGCTTTTTTGGGGGTTCCCCTATTATAAGAACCCCCCATCTGTTCACGTTTCTATCACCACCCGCGCCTGGGATTCAGCAAGTCTGCGATGGTGAAGCTGGAGGTTCCATACCACATCCTCGGTGACAGCGGGGACCCAAAGGAAAGTGTTGCAACCAACGGCTGGAAAATCCGTTCCTTCGAAGCTGGCAGGAATCATCTCACCAAGAATTCAATGATATTCAATGTTTCTAGAAGATTCTAGAAGTGGTTCTTGCCAGGAGAACCACTGCTCGACCTGGAGAACCACTCAATAGTTTCTCGTCATCTTAAGTCTTCAGCAGTTGGCAGAAGGTTTTTGTTGGGGACACAATCCTGTGGACAGCAACAGTCTGATAATCAAAAATGATTGCAGAAACACGGGTTAACCCTGCATCAGCACGTCCACTTTGCAATGAAGTAAAACATGGCCAATAGATTCAAATGGGCAACATCATAGCTTTTACTTTCGCATTCAGCAAGCTTCTGAAGTAACATTTACTTCGAAAACCAAAACCACTGAGCTGAAGATAATCTTTACCCAAGAAGTAATGATCTTTATAATGACGGTCAGCATTATTTCAACATAACATGTTTCTTGTTTTCACACCGCACTTTAAGAAGCCGACAGGCACAAAGAGAAACAGCAGCAACAAACAACAAACAACAGGAACCACCAGCGCTTCGCCAAGCATCTCCTGTAGCTGCCGGTTGTTTTCCGAAGCTTCCCAACCTGACCCCGCCGCAACAGGGAGCTGAAACGACAATGCAAGCAGTGGTCAGTGTAGATACCACTTGAATCAGTCAGTGTACCAGGCACCAGAAGCTATCAGTGGACTGTCAGGTATTCTCAGTCTTGGTGTAGCTTTTAAAATCTTCTACAGCAAAACTAGGAATTTTCTCCATCGATTCTGGTGGCCTGGAGGCACTTTGGGAGTCTCCACTTCCACCAGAGGTGTCCCTTTCTTGCCAGTCGCTGGTTTCTCCTCCCACGCTGACATGGTGGGCACCGAGTCAGAACCCCGTCCATCTTAAGGGTGAAACAGCACACAGATTTCCGAAGTTCGGCCGTCCATCTAGCTGCCTATTTCAAATTTGGCAGCTACCTGATCTTTCAATATCTATCATGTTTATGAGTATGCACAGCAAATCAATAAGAATCTGACTCAAGTGATTGTGTCAAACAAAGGCTACCCACTCGCCACACATTTTCAACCTCAAATGTTTCGACCGCAAAACACTTCAACCCGGGGCAGCTCGCCCATTTCTGTGTTCGAACATCAAACTGGATACAGGCATGATGACCCACCAGGACCCAACCACCCCCCCGACTAGCCTCGAAGGCATGACCCACCATGACCCGAAAATCAATGATGACGACTTCGTACAACTTCCGCCAAAACAGGTGAACAAGAATCATCAAGGAGATCAAAGGTGTACAGGTTTTGGCCTTTCTACACCTGGAGATGGTGTCCATGAACCATATTCTACTGATCCCTGTTCAATTGGGCGTTTCCCTAAATGGTGCATAAGCCCTTTTGGATGGTTGTTTCCCATGGTTTTCCCACCATATCTATGACCATTTTGCATGACTTTGGGGGGCTACCACTATGGACTTTCCCAACTTTTGATGACCGTCCCTGATCGTTCGACAGGCGACAGCAGTCCGGCGGCTTCTTCTTATCCTTCGTGTCGGGAGTAGGTGGCACTGGGGGCGATTCCTGGCACCAAGAGCTTCCTCATGCAGCTCATGCGATCCCTTCAAGCACCACATCCAGCGATGACTTTGTCAGAGAACATTCCACGGTTTGGATCTGTTGGGTACCTCTCACCTTAGAAAACACCAGGAAACTTGGTACCTCTCACCTTAGAAAACACCAGGAAACACATGCTCAGCTTCCACGAGCATCGGCAAAAGCAACATTTGAATCGCACGAAACAGGGACATCCAGTCTGCAAGTGTGTCTTTTCGCGCAAACAGTGTTCATCAACAGTAGCACAAAACTATGACATGGACAGTTCCAGCCTCAATTGGAGGAAGTGTGGCGGCCTAGCCCGCGTAACGCTGCTGAAGCCACGCAATACCGCACTACAGCCGCTACAGACATGACAATTGAAGATTCCCAGTTCATGAGCAAAGAAAAGCCTATCCAATGGGCGCATCGTGTTGAGCAGCCTTTGCCTAATTTGACAGCCCATCTGAAGAAAAGTAGGCTGAAATCCGCCCACCCGGCTTGTCAGGTGTTCTGCAATGAGATGATCATAGATGATCCATGACACACGAAAACGGTGGCTGCCCATAAAAAGTGCATGCTGTCATTTTGGGATAGTTTGGAGGTACCACCATGATACATTCCCATGGGTCATTGATGAAATATGCATTAGTGGCTGATACTGATACTGGTTAAGGCTCATTACTCATTACCACTATCCCAAATGGACGGGTCATCCACATGATCATCATCATCATCATCATCATCATCATCATCATCATCATCATCATCATCATCAACATCATCTTCGTCATCAGCATCCGTGGTTGGTCACTCTATCAGGCTCTATCACCGCTCTCAAAACTCAGGACGAGTTTACCAGCTGAAGCACGGGCCTTGTCTCGATCATGCACCTGGAGGTGCAGCTAAGCCAAGGGAGAGAAAAGTCATTGTTAAGCACATATGGCGAGCTGGGTCAAGCATTGAACCAACCAACCAATGGTTAATGGTGAATGATAAACAAACAAGGATGATAGGAGATATACCAGCTATATATGGCTATGGGTCAATATTAACCAACCAACTAATGGGGGATTTCCACCAACAATGATAGGGAAAACAATGGTTAATAGTAGGGGAACCAGGGGTACAGGTTTTTGACCCCCAGCCATATCAAGCTAGCAACATTCTCAAATGCTCTGTGTCATGTTGTTACCTAACACGTAAGATCCTACAGGGTTGTGGGTCAATAGTAACCATCAACAAAGGGTGTAGGTGAACATCCCAACATAGATTTTTTGTTTATGGGATATTCACAAGGAGTACAGGATACCGACCCACAGCTACATAGATATGTTTATTGTTTGGTGACCCTGAACCAAACAAACCACGATATATGTTCTGATCTTTATCGGCAAGGTCTCCGACCTTCTCAACCATGCAGCAGCTCACATGGAATTCACCCGAAGTTGAAGTGCCATCAAAACCACTCAGTTTTCCCTGGTTTTTGGACCCTTCCATATCAATCATATCACTAGCAAGTAATTAATTAGCTGTAATCCCCCGCAAAAAATAGGGAAGTGAAGCGTAGGCAATCTGAAACAGGAATCGCTTCCCCCGTCCTTCCCATCTTTCCCCATCCTTCCCCCCCAAGGAGCGCATGGTGCACCCACGCCGCACCTCAACCTTCAAGCGCGCCAGCTGCAAGTACTCACGCGTCTCATGCTGAGGCCATGTGCCGATGAAGTAGACCAAGTGAGCCTCGCCAGGGCATCAGCACTGGGGACTTTTCCGGAGATCCAAAGTGAACAGTCTCCAAGTTCAACAGTCTTCCGGAGTAGAGATTGTCTCCCTGTTTATCTATCTATGCATCCATGTATCTATGTATCTATGTATCTATGTATCTATGTATCTACCTATGTATCTATCTATCTATGTATGTATCCATCTATCTATCTATTTATCTAGCTCTATCTATCTATCTCTATCTACAGTATCTATCGAACCTAAGCTTGTCTTATTCAGTCACCTAAAAGCAAGACAGCAGCGTGACTCGACCACACTGAACATCCAACAAACATTCAAAAAGCTAGTTGTAAGCAAGAGTTGTCAACCATGGTCGATGCTAGTCAACACTTGTGCGCATCAATGTCTGGTTTTGGCGGTATGATAATTGATATGGCCTTGTTCCGAAATGAACCTCGAGCATTCTGGTCTGGCACGAGTAAAAAAAATACGAATCCGCAACTATCAACAATTCGAAGAGTGACATCTCTTTGCAGATTTTCCATCAGGCAGTATTGTATGTAGTACTATCCGCTTGAAGAATTCATCGACAAAATATTCTGCTACCCTGGCTCAATACCGCTATCCGTTTTGGGAAAAATCACAGGTACCTAACGACAAGTGTCGTTGGCCAGTGCATCCAGCAAAAAAATGTCAGATCAATTTATCCTTTAAAAAGATTTGTCAGATTGGTCCAGTCATGCAAATTAGGGAGGGAACATCAACGCACCAATCAGCTAGCCACCTATGGGTGCACTTCATTTCCACTATCAACAGGAGGGGAAGTTGTCGAGCCTTAGCTCATGGAAAAGCAGTTGAAACATGCTCACATTGGCTTCGATGGAGCCTCATCCTTCCATGCTTCACTATGTTTGTCTGGACACCCCATCATGGGTTGCAATAATCACTCCTATACTCTATGTAACAAGCATCTGACAAGCGTAATTTATGCTTCACCACCGAAAAATTGACTTCTGTCACAACTTCTCTGGCTTTGGGCCCTTTTGCGCAAGCTGTCTGCCTGAAAGGGCACGCTCTGCTGCGCATTGATGGGCATTGGCACTGTCCGACGGCCTCGGAAATTCGCAACATGTCCCGAGCGACCACAGCCTTTCATGTCAAGCAGTGAGGACGCAGTTGAGAGCATGGTCCTGTTGAGAGTTTAATCTGTAGAAAAAAAGTTGCCGGACACAACATCACCTATCCGTACCCATCCTGTAGAGTCACCTCTACATGCTGCTCATTTGGTGGTTTCTCAAAACAAGGCCCCCAAAAATGGTTGGTTTAATGTTAAATACTATAAATGATCAAAGATGAGATGATACAACTAGGGAGTCCCCCAATTTTTGGTAATCCCCTAGTTGAATGTTTACTACAGCTATTACTCCCTATGATGTTTATAAATTGGATTGAAACACTAGTAACATCCGGATTTACTAAAAGTTCTGGGTAATCCCCTAGTTTAATGTTTATTACTACAGCTATTAGTTTATTACAAATCCATGGGGGTCCCCCTATGCCTTGAGAACCCCCCCATCGACTTCGAACAGCGGTGCTGCTCCGCGTCCGCCCCGGATCCAACGCTCTGCGCCAAGGCGCGTTCTCCGAAGGCGTCCAACACCTGGCGTTGATCAACAGCGCTGGCCAGGACGAGTCGTACTCTTCCCAGTTGACCAATGGTTAGTTAGCTGGTTTAGATGGTTAATAATAGGGGAGAACAACTTGCAACTATAGGGGATATACCAGCTATATAGGGCGAGTTGGGTCAAGCTCTTATTCAACCAATGGGGGATGATAACCGACAAACTATAGGGGAAACAATGGTTAATGATATAGGATTGTGAATTCATAGTATTATAATACTAGTATTAATAATAGTATTGTAATAGGATTGTTCTTACTATGTAGTTAACTAGTAATAATAGGATCGTAAGCGTGTTGATAGTAATTACTAGTATAGTTAATAGGATTACTATTCCTACTAATATTATTGATTAGAATTATAATAGGATTGTTCTTACTATATAGTTAACTAGTAATCATCGGATCGTAAACTAGTAATAGGATTGTTCTTACTACACTATTAGTAAGTTAATAGATTACTGTTCCTACTTTAGAATTGTAAACTCATACGTAGTAAACCAATACGATTACTAGTCATAATCAATAGTAGTATACTAGTAATTGTTACGATTACTAGTAACAGTTCATGAACTGATAACTCAACTGGGAAATGTTGACTAACGATAACTATAATAACGAGTAAGTTAGTTTTTTGATTGACATCGTCAACTGTTTGTCCATGAACTCGTACCGTAAAAAGTAATAATCAAGAACTCTAAGGTGCAGTTTACTAACGATACTCATTAGCTACTGATAGAGCTCAATTACTAACAATAGCAAACAATGACTATTGACTGAAAAATAGCTTTACTGGAATTCAATAGCAATAGTAATGACAAGCTGAAACAATCACATACCGTGATGAAAAACGCAGCAATTTGCTATAGGTTTAAACTACGTTGAACTGTGGTTCTGGGGTTTCCATTCTCATGGGGTCTCTGATTCCAACCAAAAGAAACAAATGAAATGGATAGAGTAACAGTCCGAGATATATCTGACTGTGTGGGTTGATTCATGGTGAGTGCTATCAAACTGCAAACTATACAGCATAGACCTATAACATCCTACAACACAAGTTATAGTAGCCATATCTTCACATATGAAATGATGGTATAATATGATTATCTATATATCACAATAAATGATGAATGGCACCTGATATCTTCTAGCCTGGTGGGTTTCTAATCCAACAAATCTGACCGGTGACATGTCAGGCCCACCGCGTAAACCTTCTCTTGCTGGGCAAGGTGCCGTTCCTGGTGGCGTGGCGTGAGGGAACCCAGATCAGCCACGAACACGAGAGCGGCCAGGGGCATCTCACAACTGTGGATGCCCGACATTGATAGCATGCAGATTGCTGTGGCCTGGGACATCTCAAACATCTAGCACCGTTTTTTGTGGATTGGTGTGGCTGGATGGTTGAGAACCCCCCAAGCAGCCTGCGAATAGTGTTGATGATCAAGCAGCTAGCGGACGTTCCTTCCAGCACTTGATCATCAGTACCCCAAGGACACTGCGCTAGTAACGAACCACTGTTCCAAAGGTTACTATCTCTTTTTATCAACCATTAACCATTGGTTGGTTGGCAAACTGCTTGACCCATAGCCAGCTACCCATAGCCAGCTAGCAGAACCACCGTTCCAAAAGCTCAACAAATCCTCCAGCCAACCACCTACCGCGACACTGCAGCCAACTTCCCCCCCCCGCCTTTGGAAGCCTGTGCACCCCACCCAGCGTAATCAGCAACGGATTCAAATGCCTAGGAGGACCCGGCAACTCGATGCAGCAAGGCTACGTTCCATGGATGATTCCCCATGACTGGATTCGAAAATCCATAATTGATCACCAATGGATTGGTTACTAATGGACTTTCCATTGAATGCAAATTTCCATTGATTCCCCATGACCGAATGTCAATGTACTCCCACCAATTGATCCGACATCCCCGCTCAAACTGAATTCTTCGGAGTGGTTGGATGGTTGAGAAGCACCCCCTCTGGATGTCCTCCCGTGAGTGTAGCAACCCGAGCTTTGAGCATCCAGGCTGTCGTATCTCTGGCGACAACAAGGGGCCTCAGATCCATCAGATCCATTTGAGTACAGTGCCATGGCAGTCTGAAGTGGGTACCAGGTACCATTCTGGTAACAAAATCCATTGAACACATTGAATTGGATTGATTATCAAAACTTGTGACTCAAGGTCAGTAAACATCAAAATCATTCAAATCCATCAAACCAAACCTTCCCAAATCCATCCCATCAAAATCCAAATGACCTTCTTTGGGTTGGTTTCGGGGTACTGTGTATACCCCCTGTACCACCTGTTGGGTTGCGTGCAATTTGGAAGGCCACCCGGGCACTTCTGAACAGGTGGGATGCACCATTTGGCAACTTCAACCACACCAGATGCTGAGCAAGAAGCCACTGCATCGTATCGTCACCTCCCAGGAGTGATGTTGAAACAGGGGAAGTGCCAATACTGACATGCCTCGATGTACATCAACAATCTGCAGCCGGTGCATACCCTCTATTGTTGGTTGATTGCGTGCCGTATTGATCCGTATTGTTAGTGGTTATTCTCCTTGATGACGGCTTAGCATCAAATAGCATCACGCTGCTGGTGAATATGCAAGCGATTGAAGCTTGCTTGCTGCTGTCCCCTTTGCTGGGGCGAGGCCGCGCACATCCTCCGCCCTACCAGGCCATCAAAAACTCTTCGCTCCGGCGTGCCTTGAGTTCAACCAACTCAGGGCAAGGGACTTGCACCTGGAGTCACACGTTGGGATCCGTGGTCCTCGTGTAGCTCGAAATGAGATCACAACAAGTTGATAGTTCTTCCATCTTTTTCCTTTCATCAATCACACGTATCTACTGTATCATCTACAACTTACCGGCTGACATAGTTTGATATGTTTATGATACTATACTTGCAGTATAACTAATTGATCCTACAGCACCAGTGTTTTTAATATGGTAGATGGTTGCAACCCCTACGAGTATTTGTCAACCAATCAACCATTTGCTGATACTGGAGAAAATGAAAAAACATGATTTAAACCATCGGCCAATTCCCGTATACTACATGGCTATATGTTTGATCTGATGCAGCAGTATCTGTTTGATAGCACCGCTGTTCACATCGACTGCGCAACCTGAGCACAGCACTAAGATGTCCTGCGCAATGCTCGGGCCTGGCTTTTTTTCTGGTGGGGCACATGGCAACTGGGACCGGCGAGTTGGGTCAATCACTCATGGTTCGGATTAGTTCACCAACAAGTTTATAATTGGAATGCGGGTGAATGATGGCACACCAGGGGTACGGGGTATTGACCCACAGCAATATGACTATACCTGGAACTGGACCCAATCGAGCCACTGGATCATTTTGACAACTTGTGTAAACACCAACAGCAGGACAACCCAAAGCTGCGACTGATGAACAGGTTCCATGAGTAAAACTAAACCGTAAATAGTGAGATCATGAGTAAAAACTCAACCGTCAACTTGACGACTTGCCTACCATCCTTGGGAAAATTGAGAGAAACATCAGGTTCACCGCTGATTCATCTTGAAGTGGATTTTGCTTGCGCAGGAAACCCAATTAGTTTCGGGTATCTGCAATTGTGTGCTTTCCCTTGACATTGGCGAGCCCAGAATCATCAAATCCAATGCTTTTCTGTGGTATACTCCTGGTTCCCGGCTTCATCAACGGCGATCATTCTCAATGTCCCCACGCATCAACCTCAAGAAGGGATGCATAATCAAACCCACAAATACCCCAAATAGAATCCCTACAAATCCATTTGGGGGGTAACCATAATTCAGCATTCTTATACCCCCCAACTAAACATTCTGAACGAAATCTTTTGTTTGTCTGCTTGTTGCCCCTCAAGTTCACCTTGACATCTCTGCACGATCAGCGGTGCCAAGGGGACCAGGATATCCACCTTGACCTCGTGGAACGAGTGGCAAAAATCACATGCACCAAATGATATGACACATACATACACACACTGTGATTCATAGAACGTATAGGCATGTCATTTTTTGAGATATATACATATGACGCAACAGCGTCAAAATTGTTTGCTTAAGGTATATTCACGGACGTCCCCTATCGTTTTCCAAGTTTTGGAGTACTCCTTTGGGGTATCGTTTTTAGGCCGTCTCCTACCGTTTTCTGGAGAAAAAACGACAAAACACGACTCCATGTAACGCTTCATTAAGCTAAACGCACTTGACTATAATTTTGTCTCTAGCTCCTATACCAAACAAACAATTTTGAACTCATATTCAACTTATATACACGACGTACATAATTGTGGGTCTGGACGTATATCGATTGCGCCGGCTGAGTTCTTACTGTAAAAGTTAAATCGCTATTTGCACTACCAAGGAGCAATGTACATTGACAATACTGATGTCCACGCACACTATGAATAGCAGGTACTGCAAAATCCACCTCGCAACTTTGCAAACGCAACTCCTCACGTGGTAAGGATGGGACGTAACTGTCATCAACTTCGGCTTCGGCGTCCTTAGGGCAAGACGTCGGCCAGTCCTTGCATCCCCTGGTCACAGGCAGGACTCTGAGGATGGTTGATGGTTCGAAATGCATAGTAGTGGTTGACAAAACAATGGTTGACCACTACCTACCATTTCAAACCATCTATCAACCACTGCTGTTTCGCGGCCCTGAGGACTCTGCGGTTTCTTTCTTCTTATCCTTTTTGGGGTCCTGGATTGCTGCAAGGCTGCACTGAAGGACTCCACGGCCACATTTCCAGGAAGCGCCTTTTTGTCCTTCTTGGCACCGGCCGCGGTGCCAGGAGGGGTTCCGGCTGGCAGAGAGCCTGCACACAACCAATTGGATCCTCGAAAAATGCACTGGGAAATTCTTGCAGAATGTGTGTGACATCATGAACTTTCCCTCACATGGTTGGTGAATAATGACCCACAGCATTTCTGTGTTACGCCACGTCACCTAGTTTGATGGTGACTCGCAGCAACGCCTGGCTCCGGCAAAGGCTTCGCAGGATCGGGATAAAAGCCCTGCAGCATCGGAGGGTGGCCGGTGGGTGAAAATTTGACACTTTGAGGTATTGGACCAGTTGGTTTCATATAGATTTTTTTCAGTTGTTTCTAGTACCTCAAAATAGTTTAGTACCTCAAACTGGTATTCCCAGCATTTCCCAGCAGTTCTTTTCTTTAAATTGTAGTACCATCTTGTATCCCAAAGGGATAACCGACCCCCATTTAGATTCGTTGGTTACCCAATTGGTAGCTCAAATTGTACCCGAAGGAACCCACCTAAGCCAAGTAACTGGGTGACTTTGAAGAAAAACACAATCTCATGTGGGTGTTTCTCAGAATAGGGGTACCCCCGAATCATCCCTAAATAGTCATTGATAGTAATAAACCAACCATTTTCGTCCATTTTTTGGATCCCCTGTTCTAAGAAACCACGGTGTGATTCCAAACAGCCACATTCCCTGCTTCAAAAAGCCGCCTCGATCCGCACTGCTTGCACCTTGGGGCTGACGCAGCTCCCTATCTATCCTCACGGAGATTTGAAGTTTGTAGATGTTTTTTTCTGGGATGAGACCACACTCCATAGATCTCCATAGTCTGTAAATGTCTGTAATGAAACCACACCTCCCCAATTTCAGGAGCCATTCCCTGCTGAAAGTGCTGCCATTCATCTCTGGGGATTAAGCGCCTAACCTCCCAGAGCCCCCCAAGCTGCTCCCTGCTGACGTCTGGGGTCTCGGCGGCCAGGTTTCTGACGAAGCTGCAGGTGGCCCTGTAGAACGCACAACGGTTACTCCACACGTTAAACATCCGATGGAAGCTATAGCTCAAACAAGCCACATGAAGGTTTTGCTGCTGCTGCTGGTGGTGCAACATGTTGCAACTTATCATAACTTGAGCTTGTGGGTATGCTCGAAGTTTCGGAAATTCAAGGATGAACATGGGACAACTCATGGTCATGTTCTTATCGAAATTCTCATCATTACTTGGACATTTAGGAGTTCCCGCCAAGCAGGTTGCAAGCAACCCACGTGCTGAACCAATCAAAAATCACTGGACAACTGCCTTAACGTCGGAGAAGTCGTTTCGAAACGCTGGCCCTCGATGAAGTGTGGAGGAGGTTTCTCCTTCGTCGGTGAGTGAGCTAAGGGATTGACAAAGAGGTCATAGTTTATAATAAGCACACCGCTTTTGGATACTTAGGTCATGGTTTACTGCTCATGACCAGCCACTTGTGATTTCATAGGCTAGTGGTATTATATAATCATAATCATAGTCTCAATTAACAAGCTAATGGTAAGAACATGTAACAACGGCTTGCGGTTACTGCTTGTGGAATCATACAGAAACAAATCATGGCACAGGAACATGCGCATCGGCTTCCAGGACAGGTTCAAAAGTTGCCAGTCATGTGATGGATTGCTACAGTTGCTTGTCAAAATACCAGATATATATAGCCATATATTTCTATGCTTCCTGCAGCAACCGATTGACAAATGCTTCAATGCTTTCAACAAATTGCTTGGCCCGTGTGACATACATCTTGAATATTCCATGCACAAAAAGCCAAGCAATGCAATACATGCGCAGCATGCAGTAGGTTCTTGTTAAGATCTATAAACATTGTCTATGGTTGTCTCGCACATGCGAAGTGAATATGCCTGCAACGCAATGAAAAATGGCTTTGACATCCCAAAAATGAACAAGCACTAGGTATCTTGTTGGCATGTTGTTGCGAATGACTTCCGTAAGTATGGCGGACTAGTTGGTACTCCCATCATCAGTTCATATCTTTCCCCAATGCGTTGTTTGGCACCGATCATTGGTACAGCCACAGCTTGAGCTGCTTGATTCAACTACAAGGGACTCCCCCTGTAAGATGAAAGACCCGCCCTTATCGAAGGCAGAGTGTAGCGTAAATCTACTTCTTTGGGATCCCCTGGAGGGAAAAGAAGTGGAAACAGCTCAGTATGCTTACCTATTTACTTTTTATGTGCGTATTGTATTGTATTGTAATGCCACAAAAGACTTTTTTCTGCTATATCCTGAGTCTCAGTATCCTCAGTATCTAAAAACCGAATCTTGCAATGCTATGGTGTGCTATGCTGTGTTATGCCATATTTGTCTTGTGGGTCAAAACCCCGTACCCCTGGTTCCCCATCATTAACCATTATATTGCCTTACTATTGTTGGTGAATATCCCGCCCCATTATTGGTTGGTTAATATTGACTCATAGCCATTTGTCTTGTGGCAACCTTCTGCCTTGCCCAGCTGTGCAGTGAAGTCGCGTCCCTGTCCTCAGGCGCTTCAGCTGTGGCATCAGTTCCATTGGCCGCGGGGCCTCCGTCCTCGCAAGGTGAAACGATGAGTCAATCCGTGGGGGTGATACACAGCGCCATAGCGCGAAGCGAGTGTGTTCATTGGCAGTCTATGGGATGTCTACTACCATCTAACACCAGCTTAACAGCAGTTTTAAAGAAAGAATCCTGGCAATTCTCCAATCTCAGAATCCCTCTGAACCGACTACAGTACAGAAAGTGTGATGAGCTCATTCCAACGGTTGACCTTACACACCGTGCTAGTGGTACTCTCTCCTTGCTGATTGGGGAGATAAGATGGTATGAGGCTGATATGCGCTTTCTCGTATCCTCACTCACAAACGAAACAGAATAATTAATAGCAACACCAGCAACATCAACAAGAACAATACAAGGAACAAACACAAGAGCAGGAAACAACAACGCCAATCATCACCGGCAACAACAAACACCGCCACATCCAATGACCAACACGTTGAATGTTATACTGTTATACCTTCATTTCGCGACTCATTTAGGTAGACTAAAGCAATCACATGTAAAGCTACCTCAAATGTTATACCGAGCTATACCGGTATACCTTAGTTTCGCCACACCATCTTACACTGTACCTTATGTTTCGCTGCTCATTTAAGACATCTCTGGGCTTTTTCAGGTCACAGAATCAACCCGTCATCTCCGGTCCTTTGCCTCTTCGGTCTCAATTGGTTCAGGCTCTCCATCCTGTGACGAACAGGCATCCTACACCGGCTCCTGCTGAGCCATTTAGCTTTGAACATCAGGTAGGTGAACTAATCGCGGGACAGGGTACAGTAAATGAAGAAGTGATGGACCGCCCCATGCGGCAACAGCACTCTTGACCCACTCAATGAGGCTTCCATGAGCTTGTCATGATTGGAGTGGTTGATCCCAATCGAGGGTATGAACTTACACTCCCTCGTCGCACTTCAGACCCAAACTATGCACAAATCCAGCGCACATAGCCAGATTGTATGATACTTCCTGATTATGCATTAAGCTGCAATACAAGGTTCTCATGATATCCTTAAGTATCAAATTTAGTCTCAAGTAAAGATCTACAATACTCTACTATCCAACAACCAATTGTTAATGGCTGTGCTTGTGGCCCACCGAAAGGCCCACCTGCACGGCGGTAACCCCGCCTTTTGCCAAGCTTCACTGGAAAGCGCTCCCAGATTCACTGGGTTGGACAGCTCGCCTGGAGGTTCACTACTAGCAATGCTCACATCTGGCATTTTTCAAGTGAGGGAGGACCTATCAAAATCCCTATTGATGACTGATTGATTTTGTTGATGGTTATTGATCATTCATGGTTATTGATCATTGATGGTTATTGATGATTGATGATTGATTGATTTTATCGATGGTCATTGATGGATCAACCATTGGTTGGTAATGGTTGATGGTTATTGATGATTGATGCTGCTTATTGATGGTGATCATCCAAAATACCATTGTCAATCAATTGATTTCCCTAAGGAACTTGTCTATAGCTGCCTGGCAGCCAGCAAACGCCGCCCTGGCTCCGCCTGTGTCACCGAACCAGCTGAAGTTCAAGGCCACCTGAAAATGTGGCTGGGTTTCAGCGCTTTGGGTGCAGCTGCGTTTCGTGTCAACCTTGATGGAATGACAAGCGGGTTGCAAATTTGATTCTATAAAGGTAATACGCTCATTGATACTGCATCGATATTATATGGTTTCACATATTTTTACTAATCACTTTAAGATTGTTGAATTGTTCGCTGCTTCTTGTGATCAAATCGTATGGCAATGATCTACACTACATGGCGCACTCCCAACCGTCACACTGAGCACCCACACATGCGGCAGGTAGTCATCTCTACATCGAGTCTCGATCAATGCAGTGCAAGTGACCTCAGAAGGTGTTCATCACGCACAAAGTAAAACAATGAATAGGTTTATCGTTCATCCATACTCATCCAACAAATGATATCAGTTGTTCATTCGCATGTTCCATCCACAGAGTAGTCACGGATGCACATGGATGTTACTATTCATCATTCATAGTAGTCATCAAAACACATAAGTAATCAATAAACAAATCACTAGCCAAAGCTGATCCTCGAATGGATTTCACAGTACATCAAATTCGCTGTCCCTGTTTTGTTGTTTGGATAGAGGTGGGGTTGTAATCAAGTGACAAGCTAAGCAAATAGGAAAAGGTAGGAAATATTAGATAAATGTCAAAGCCACCAAGTGCTTTGAAGTGGTTGCTGTGCGTGTGCCATCTCATTTGAGCACCAAATAAATACACATTAAACATGTGTGTCTTGTAGAGTACTCTATTCTATGGCAGGTTACCTCATAAGCACGAGGTGTATTGAATTGTGTCCTACAACTGGAACCAATGCGGCACGGCAGCAAGTTGACCGCGGAGTGGGGATCAACACTCCTACCATATTTGATCACACTGCTGAAGCCATCAAATTTCAATTGCATCTTGAGTCATACAAGCAACAGCACTGCTTCTGCATGTCCAGCACACCATTGTGGGTGAGTACTAGAGTACTCTCGCTCAAATGCTCAAGAATCTGGTGGTTTGTTAAAATGGGATACTGTACCCCCAAATCATCCATTGCTAACCATCAATTATTGATACTGAGTAAACCAATCCTTTTTTACGGGGTCCCCGATGGGTCCCCTATTCTGAGAAACCCCCATCCGCATATGGCACAGAAAAGAACCGGATCTTTCTGCAACGGTCAACGGGTCCGGTCAGCACTTTCCAGCAACACTTCTGTGGACGTGTTCCCTCGCCTCGTTGTGTGGCAAATCTGGAGGATCTGCCGCTGCAAATTGCCAGGGCCTGGGATGTTATTCTCCGACCCAAGGGCTGTGGCGCCATGCCGGAAGATGCCGAACTTGTGGAAGGTGGAGCCCCCTTTTTATCTAGATTGGTTTATAATTAGGGTAACTATACCAGTTATGGTAGATATATGTATAGATATAACTATAGTTGAATGGCGCATTGACCAAGGTGCAGGGACAAAGATACAAGGCCAAAAGCGGAATGTAGGCAATCATCAGTGGAATATCGTGCCCCAAGAAATATCAGCAGCTTATGTATCTCAGGTACAAACCCATGCGACAGTTACCATCCGGGAGTCGACCAAAGTGTCGCCGGGGAGTCGCCGAAAGTGTCGCTCAACAGGTCTGCTGGAGGGGAACACGAGTCATATACCAACCATCTGGAGAGTCTAGATGCAAACAATCATCCTTGCCTTTCATATCATCATATCACCTGTCCTTTTAATCATCTTGGCAAATTCCAGACTCTGCGTCCTCGATGGATTTATCAGATTCTTTCCTTACTCATTCTGCATGCACCAGCACAAGTCAATCACCATAAGAACATGTCCAAGCAAAGTCATCACATGTGACACCTACCAGACTGGTGTTAACCTATGCTGCATGTGACACCTACCAGACTGGTTCAACACCTACCAGCGTTGGCCAACTTCTTGCGAAGTTCCTATGACAGGTCCGAAAACAGCGATTCAAGCACCGCAGACTTTAGGCACCCGAACGTCACCATAGCCTCAGTGTAGGGTACCGACACTGGAACCAACAGCTGGTCATTGGAGCAGGTCATGCTAGACACCTTTGCTCACAGCGTGCTCTGATCGTTTGGATCAGGGAATCGATGTAAGAGATACAGTACCACAGATTTGAGATAGTCAAAGTAGATTGCAAGTCATTTTGAGGGAAACTCTGGAAAAACCATGATTTCCGAGGTTTCTCATCCAACCGTGGCTTTTTGGGTGTGCAACTGAGCACTGAGCACCGTGCTGCTAGGAGACCAGGTCCATGACGGGCACACACGAATCAGCAAGAGGTTGTTATGTGCAGGTCTGACACCAGGCTGTGATCCAATGCTGAAACTGAAAACTGGTCTCAGCAACTTGTCACCCTAAAAGTCTCTAGCTTCAGCATCCCTGCAACTGCTTCTTGTTCAGTTGGAAGAAATACTTAAGACTTAAAACCAGTTGCAGGGCCAAAAGGGCTGAAAGGATGGCTCCATGTCAAGCAAGCTCTTCAACTCTCTTGACATCTGCTCTTGTGATTTTTTCCAACTTGTCTTTGTACAAATGCCAGCAGCCCGGTGTTCGAGCAGCTGAGCGGAAAGACCAGTGGGCGGAGGGACTGAAAGGTCTGACGGGTTTCTCACCAACTGGGATCATCTTGGGATTGGGGTAACCCAACTCATGGACACACCCATCTACAGTGGATGCGATTTAGCCATGATTTCAACATGAAGAACTGACAACAAACAGCTTCCCGGCTTTTGTTTGGCTCGATGGCAGTTATTGTTGATCGTTTTGCCATGCACTGACTGTTGATTGTTGTCGGGTGGACATTGTCAAGTATTGTTGGGGTACTGTATTTTGTCCTATATCCATTGGTTGATGCATCTACAAAGCGGGGCCCCCATCACTTGGCTGAGTTGATCGAAAAGACATACGATAAAAGATGGGGACTGGCAAACATAAAAAACAAAAAACCTTAGCTGGCTTGGGAACAGACCAAAAGGATCCAAACGGGACGCCCACACATGTTGTTTGCATACCCACGTAGCCTTGTTGGTCCCTTTAGGCCGAAGGTAGCAATGGGTTACCAACTTTGCTGATGTAAACAACCAGCTTCGGACTGAATAAGGCAAAATACAAGTTCTAAATATAGACACAAAAAAAAAAATACATGCATAAGTAAATAAATAAATCAACACATATCAATATATAAATATATATATACTGTATATCAATACAAATATATACATATACACATCTGTTGTATGTAATTTTCCATTCATCCTCCAATGCTACCGACGCCCAAGAACGCGTCGTCGGAACGCGTGTCGTCGCGCGCGCGTACGCCCTCCGCCGTCTTGTTCAGCTCCGCGATGTCCCGGGCCTGGCGATGGCGATGGGAGGAAGCAACGGGGCAGCAGGGCAGTGGGGGGTGGTTGGTAATGGTTACTACTACTGGGAAATGTTAATGGTTATTAGTAACAACTAATGGTTGGTTATTACCATTAGTAATGGTTCATGGTTATTACCATTAGTAATGGTGGCTAGTAATGGTCAATGGTTACTACTGGTAGCAATGTTAGTAATGTTGTAATGGTTGATGGTTATATACTGATGGTAGTGATGGAATAACAGATAATGGTTGGTTGTTGCCATTATGGTATTGGTTAATGGTTTCGGATGGTAGTCATGGTTCATGATTACGAACAATAGTTCACCACGAATGGTTAGTAAAGGTTAATGGTTGAATTTATGGTTCATGTCTGATGTAATGGTCAGAATGATTGGCAAATTATGGCTAATGATATGATGGTTAATAGAATGGTCAATAGAATCGTTGACCATGGTGAATAGTGGTTAATGGGCTAATAATGGTCAATAATCAGCTGGTTATAGTTATTTAATTGTTAATTGAAAATGGTCAAAAATGGCTAATTAAAACTAGTTAGTCTGCTGGTTCATCTAATGCTTAATCTGCAGGTCAAGCTTACGCTTAATCTACTGGTCAGGGAGCTGGTGATATAGTGGTAGCGGTCAATCAGCTGGATACATAACAGTAAAGGTTGTCTATGCAATGCTGAAACAGGTATGGTAGTAACCCATGGTGAACCAGCTGGTGATATATTGGTTACTATTGGTCAACCCTGGGGTGAAGAATGGTTCAAAACCGGCTAGCCCCTGCTGTGCGAAAAGGGCCCGCCGTTGTCAACGGCGGTAGCTCCATGTTGACATTCCCACAGCCAGGCCGTTGAGCCATGAGTTTTCCACCAGCTGAACCATGGCTGATCAAATGGTAGGGTTCCACATGCTTCCACTAAGAACCGGATCTCCCATGAGTTGTTGGGAGTAGATCATCTCCTAGATAGATTATCTACTATTATCTACTAGATTAGTTAATGTTAGTAGGTGTTATCTACTAGATTAGTTGTTGTTAGTAGATGTTAGGTAGAACATCCACCCTTATCTACTAATCACGGACAGCCTCATTACAACCCGACTGATGTCGTTTCACACAGGCCCCGGCCTCTTCATAGGTGCAACCGCCCACAACAAAGACCACTGCTCGACGTGGTGGGTCTTTGGCCGCTTTACCTTGGCCAATCAAAAGGCAACTCAGAGCGTGTCTACCATGTCGTGGTAGGGATTGATTTGCCAACTCTGGGCTTTAGAAGCAGCACTTTGCTATCACACCGCAAGCGCATGATCCTTGGTATGAGTTTGTGATGGAATGGCATGATAGAATCTTGATGTTTCTTCAACCATTGAGATGATGATCAATTTGTTTTCTGAAAGAACAAGCAACGGTCATGGAAACAGAGATCATGTTGATCAATCAGTGCCCAGAACACTTGCTTACTAATGCGGTCTCCATCGAGAAGCAACCAATATCAGCGAAGCAAGGGGCAATATGAAACATATTCACCGAACCAATATCAAACGAACTTCGTGCAATATCAAACAAACAACGAAAAAAATAAAACATAATGAAACAAACATATTGAAACAATTGAAACAAACATATTTTGTGCAATGTCAAAACGATTGGCACAATTTACCAGTCTCCGATCTATTGGTATCATTCACAAATAAGTGCTTGATGTTGCTTCCCAAGGAACATCAGTCATGATATACATTTGGAATACATCCAGCTGCACGGGCCCTATCACCACTACCAACAAGAACAGTAGGGCCAGCAACAATGAAAACAAATCCTGCAGCATAAACAGTGACAACAACAACAACAACAACAACAACAACAACAACAACAACAACAACAACAACCAGTTGGTAGTGGGTCAATAGTGGCAAATCATGTTGATTCACCAAAATTAACCATGAACCACTATTAACCCTATTGACCATGATTAATAACCATGGGTGATAGTCGTCCAAGGCCAACAACCCAAAGAACCAAACATCCAGGATGGAATCCATCGGCTTTCTGCATCTCCAAGGCCTGGACTAGGAAGCTTGCTCTGCATGTAGGGATAGCTGGTCTGGCAGAAGCGATGCGAACGGCACACCAGTTGCAGCTGGAACCGATTTGTTGCTCGGTGAGTTGATTGGAGCAAAAAATGATGGTGGAGAACGAGTGGTGCTTCATTCAAATGCTTAATTCATATTGGATATTGCTCAAAAACCACAGGTTTGTTTTGAGTTTTGAGGATGATTTTTCTCAGATTGGTTCCAGCCTCTGTGATTTGATCCATAAAGATTTCACGCTTTGGGCGGCTGCAAATAGCAGCAATGTCTCCCAATGACCAGGTCAAAGAATGCTGCAATTTTACGATTCATCTGTGCACCATTGACCTGGATATTGGTCACGTTTTTGAATTCCCACATTGATCATTAAATGGCTATGGGTCAATATTAACCAACCGATACTGGGGATAATGACCAACAAACTATAGGGAAAACAATGGCTAATGATGGGGAACCAGGGGTACAGGGTTTTCACCCATTGCCAAATCAACCTGTGAGTCCCCTCCTCGCACAGCGACTATGATCGTTTCCAGCCACCCTTTTTACAGCGGAGGAAAACAGCTTTAAACATTGAAACAAAGCATTATCTAAGCAAAAACAGCATTCCTCTGGTGATAATGGCAAATTGCGATTGATATTCTCTGATGTTTGATGGCTGACAGTGGTGAATGTAGCAAGAGTCATATCATATCAAATCAAACTCATCTGTATAATTCATATCAGATATGAACAAAATATGTACATTGGCCCATGCATAGTCTTCTAGACTCTACATAATAAAAACACCCATACCGCAATACGCAAAAATGAACTTATGTGAGTACTGTACTGAGCAGAAACTACCATTTGACCATATGTACGCATGTGGAATATGTATATACATATGCACACATATGCAAACATGTGCACTAGTATACTCATGAAAAATCATGCAAATCCATTGGAGGTATGCTTCGGCATGCTTCGCCTCTTTCAAGCGGCCCTTCACCAATGAGTCCACCACCGTGGACAAGTGGCTCTTGTGCTGAGTGTAGACCTGAACGCATTCAACTGGTTGGATCACCGCGACCGAAGACATGTCATTATGCTTTGGACATGGGTGGCTGTCCAGTTCGCCATGGAGTACCCCCTAGAAATGGCTAGTTTCCGTATGAACAGATGAACAATAGTCATGCCTGGTTAGTAGTTAGCTACCCCGGATTGATGGACAAACCCCCATGGCAGTGGGTCAAAACCTTTAGTCCCCTTGGTTCCCCCATCATTAACCATTGTTTTCCTTACAGTTTTGTAGGTTATTAACACTATAGCCATATATAGCTGGTATATCCGCCACTATCGTTGGTTGTCATCTCTTTTTATCAACCATTAACCAGCCAGGTTGGTATATCCACTACTACTATTGTTGCTTATTATCCCCCTATCATCAACCATTAAGGAGCGCTCACATGATAGGTATAGCGGTATAACTGCAAAGGTTACCTGGGGGATACAAGGAGCAACCCGGTCACCATGGTTGCATTGACCTAGTTTCAGGTTGACCATTGGTTAAGTGCTTGACCCGGTCGCTGGCCACATGATTCTTCGGTGCTACCAGCCCCCTGCAGCCGCTGCATCCAAGGCACGTTTTCCACACCTTTGAAGCTATTGGTGAAGGTGCTCTTAGCCTCAGACGGTGAAATGCACCAAGGGTGATGTGCTCGGCTGATCATTGGCTACAGTTGGTGGGCCCCGGTCATCAGCTAGAAGTTGGGTTAAAACTGGGGTAAGTACCGGTTGTGGTAGATACAACTATAGTTGAATGGCCTTATAAACCAAGTTGTAATGATTGTTAATGATGGTTGATGATTGGTTAATTATTGGGTGGATCACATGATGGTGGATCCACCCAATCTTGTTGGTTTGGTAGTGTGTTTTTTGCGACCGTTGGGTGAGAATTGTTTGGTTCAGACTTGTTTGACTGATTCTAAAAAGTCCGAAGAAAACAATTCTGCCCCCTGAGAAAGCCCAGTGGGATACCTAGCTGCAGGCTGCCCAGGATTCCAAGCTCACGGACCAGAACTATCCCCAACAGATAAAAACGATGCCCTGCAGTTGCTGTTCAATGCCTCTTTAATCAATTTAGTACTGGAGGGCCATGGGGGGCATCACTTTGCATCAAGTACAGGTTCACGATTTACACCAACCAGACAACCAACCAACAGCTTGGTTTTCACGCAACAGTTTCGTTTTCACAACTGCGAACGAGTGGGACAGCTTCACTGTCTCCATTGTTGGTGAATCATTGAGGTCGCAGCAATCTGCAGGAAGGACTTGTTCTGGAAGAGGTCACTACTCCGAACTTGCCTGGAGCCGAGTTCAACTGGTGGGATGACGGGGTTCTGCTCACCTGCCGTTTGCTTTAAAGTAATGGTTGTATCATATCTCAGTGTTCTGATGTGTTGATGACCCCTCCATATACGAAAGAAAAAGGCAGCTCCTGCTTGGTGATTGGAATATAAACCATGGCTATTGAATCCTCAAAGTGCTTAAGCTGGCGAGTGCTGGACAAATCACTAGTATTCAGTATTCGCATATATATGCATATATGATATCTGCCAATGGCTGGCATTTTCCAGCGGTCAAACTATCGGAAAGTACAATGAATCAGCTTTACCCCCAGTTTGTCAGGGTTGGATCGCCTTCCATCAACCATTCAGATATAGACACATCATAAACAGTTTTGAGGTGCTTCCGTTGGGATCACATTGTCAAGTCTCCTACGAATGTGGAACCCCAATCACCATCCAACCATGCCATCTAACGTGTGGGAGTCAAAGCCTTGCAAACCCCTGCTGTACCCCTTCGAATCCGGAAACCTGCGTCACAAAATGGCCAGACTCTTGAGTTCACTCCTGTTTAGTGCAATGTTGAGTGTACCTGATATTCAGTTGTTGATTTCGAGTGGGTCCATTCCAAAGCTTTGAGATGGGGAGCGCCATTGATCTTCGACCGATCCAACGGCATGCCGTTTAACTCTTGGATCATGCGATGAACAACCCGACCAAAGTGGCTACTGTGATTTATTTTGTCCATCAAAGATCGACCAGGATATGGACTATTGATTGACCTGTTTGGTAACAATTAGTTTAATCAATCACCAATTAGATTTTGTTCATTGTCAATCGTCCAGCCGCATGAATGATAAACCAGTTTGGTAACAATAAGATATGTTCCATCAACAATTCATGACAAACTATATATTTAGCCAGTCAATCAGTATAGTATATTCTGATGTAAAGGTAATCAACAGTTCTATTTTGTCCATCAATGGTGACTCAAACTGTGCTGTACAAGCGAGACAACGGGGGGATGATCGTCCACTAACTAACATGGTTCCGGATAGGTTCAACTGTGGTGATTGCTGCTTCCCCCAAGCTGTTCCCAAAAATCCTGCTTTGCAAATGAATTATAGTGGCATATGGTTGGGGATGTACCTAAGGATGATGAGCTCCCATGTACTCATTTGGGGGATGGTGGGGGGAAGCGCCCCAAGCCAGGGCTACTCATCCAGCCAAGCAGCGATCCGGCATAGCGCAAAAGCTTGTCGATGAGCCCTGACAAGCTGAGTCAGCAGTTGGAGATCGATGTTGGATCCGTTCTAATAAATCACCCAGCTGGGTTGGTGGTGCTCACCGCCCCATCATGAAATTATGCGCGTTTGTCAACCAACCAACCATGGCTGGTAATACATGTGGGAAAAAACACATGTGAATGAAACCACCAACCACCCTGCTCTTTGGTATAAATCACCAGCTATTGCCCACGGAGCACCCAGCTTTGCATCCTGCCTATCTGATCATCGCCAACCTTTTTGATACGCAGCTGATCCTGGCAAAGGGGCTGCGCAGGTGATACTCCCCAGGCTGATGCTTGAAAGGCGTTTTTGCAGCAAAACGAGACGAAACAGCACTTCAAAGACAAATGCCACATGCAAAGACACTTGCCTCAGGACTCTCATCAATGCAAGCAGTCTCGATCATGAAGCCAGCTTAATCAAGCCAACTATAGCTAAAAAAAATACCTTCCCCAATTAGAAATTTTGCCAATGGACGCGATGCGAGCAATAGTCTGTGGGCCCCGTCCAACAGGACTTTGCTACCCAACACTCTGCCTTTAGTTGCGCAATGGAGTTGTACTCCTGCTCGTACCTCGGCTGACATTCAGCATCCTTTCCCTTCCGATTGGAATTCGTTTCAAGAACCCGTCAATGCCTATCCCCGCTGCTTCCAGTCAACATGAAATAACCAACTCCACTTACAAGAACGGTAGTTCTACCTGCTGGTGGCCTATTAAAATTGACTGGTAAACCAGCTGGTTACCTACTGCAATGGTAACTGGAGCAGATCTCAAGACAACTCATCCCGCCTCAGGGCGAAGAGGAGCACTAAGCGCAGCCCCTCCTGGACACGAATGACACCCATCCCATCTGGTAAGAAGCGTCAATGAGCTGAAAACTTATGTTGACCAAGTTGGTTCATCCCGGTGGAATCTCCAAAGCCACCAACTACTCAATAGCAATGTCCAACTCTTGGTGTTGGGCATGTACCTTTGTTGATCCTATTCTTGGTTTCTGCCTACCAGGACGTAACCAGGCCCACCTACCAGTAACCAAACGTAGTACCCTCTGATAAACTAACCTGGCAATGGATTTTAAACATATTTTCTAGTGAAACCCTGGGAAACTACCAATAAATGGTTGATTTTCCATTGCCAGGTTAGTTTACCAGAGGGTACTATTCAGAGTGTAAAATCCACCCAGACCACCGCTCCACTGTGGTGATCTTGGAGTTCTTCAGCAAGTCCACCAGCGTTCGGAAGTGCTCCTGGACCCGGGCCCCAGTGTATCCAAGCACGACCCACCACGCTCAGCAGCCATGGCTGCGGGTCAGGTATGCCAGTGTTGGATGTAGACACAACATGACACAACTATGGCTAATTGGTGATGTATCAATGATGAAGTGGTGTCAAAGAAGCCACAATTTCGACTAATTATGTTTTAGGGAACCAGGCCATTAGAGGATCAATCATTTTGAGCCGAATCTAAGAGGATTGATGAGTGGAAAACCAAATCATATGCTGCAGGAATTAATTTACCAGGGAAATTCAACGAATGTTGGTGGGCCCCTCACTTTGAGAAAGACTAGAATCCATCTATGTCAATCAAATGAGGCTCCGGCAAGAGAAATGGCCATCTGCCCACTTGTCCAGGTCTTGTCATTGTTTGGCAAACCCTGCACTTGTGGGTTCATACTTTACATTCACAATTGGGAGGTCCATATTCATTCACCCCCACTTCTACCATGAAATCTAGGGGCTGATTAGCAGCTGGGTTTCCCCTTGCTATTCTTGTTACAAGGCATGGTATGTAGGTCCATGCAGCTCCCCATCGATCCGTGGCACTCCCCGAGTCCTTACAATTCTCGGTGCAAGCAATGTCTTGCTCCAGCTGGGAGGCCTTGCGACCAGGCCCTTGGCTCAGAACCAACCCAGGGGTATCCATGGGGCCATGCGCAACGAGGCAACCGCGGCAGCCCAAACCATCCCAGGTGCTACCATCATGGAACCAACGATCACATGCATCATGTAGCTCAACAATCCAGACTGGAAACATGTGTAGCCTGCAACAACCAGCCAGCCAAACAACCAACCATCCATCAATGGTACCAGTGGATCCACGAGTGTGCCCCATGCAACTGGACGAGTCAACGAGTGTTGTTGCAAGAAATCACGGCATCCAAGCGGAATGGAATCGAAACCACGAATGCTATGCAAGGTCAACATTTCGCTGCACAATTCTGCCGTCAGTAAACACACACATATCAACACAAACTGGATCAAGTTGGGCTAATGGTCAACACCATTCAACAACCATATGGTGGTTTCTCAAAATAGGGGACCCCCAAAAATGGTTGGTTTATTACTATAAATGACTATTGATGGATGATTGGGGGGTCCCCTATTTTGAGAAACAGCCATATCATGATACGGAATATGGATTCTGCTGATCCTGCAGGCGCTGATTCTGCAGGTGCTTTTTCAGCGCTGCCACCTGTCTCCAAGCCCATGATGCTGGCCCATGGTTGAGCACTGTCACCGATCCTGCGCTCGCGCCGTCTTGCGGCTTACTGCTCCAAGTGCAGCAGAGAAAGTCGCGGTTGAAGTCTTCCAGTTGTGCAAACTTGGAGGCGAAAGAACCTTGAGGACTCGATCAGCACCAGCCTCGATCTGGCAATCTTTGGGATCCTGGAGGTACCGGTGTTTGCCTCACTTTGATCACAATTCCAGTCTCTGTCTGCGAAGCCACCAACTCATTAGTGGGCAAAGCCATTCTGCTCCAGTGTTTCGAAGGTCTCCTCCAGCACTATGCAGACTCTGAACTAGCTTCAATCTTGATGCACTCCACCACCACATCCAAGTCTGAATTTGCAACGATTCCTTGGTGGCTGTACTGCTGGTGATTTTGTTTTTGAAATCATGGTCTCCAAGGCGGATCGGGGCATATTCCTTTGCAATTTTTGGGCCATTAGAAGCCGCAAGGATCTGCACAAAAAATCCGCAATGTAGTTAGTCAGGAATGTAGGATTAGGATGACCTCTGTAAAATGTTTGCTTGGACACCATCAATGACCCACACTACATTTCCAAGAAACATCCAGCCATTGGGACGAAATGCAGCCGTCCCAACAGCTGTTTCGTGGCACGTTTTATGCTGCGAGGAGATGCGCGAACTGAGCAGTGGAGTCATACCCAGCCAGACTCATTGCGACCCACCTTGGACCTCGAAAAGCCTAACTGGGTCGGTTAAGATGCGGTAGCAATTAGGCTTTTCCAGGTCCAAGGAAAAATCTTAGCCAAACTTCCGGAAATTCCAGCTGTGAACTTTGGCTGTGCCACAGTTTCTTTTTGGCAACCCGCTGTCCCAGTGAAAATCAGACTTGGCGACTTGGTGACATCCCCATGAAGTCTTGGTCAAGTAAGTGCCATCGATTTTTTGGGTACAGTAAATTTCCTATAGTTGCATGCAATTTGTAAGTGTCCTTTTGATATCCGTGGGTCAGCATCATAGTTTTGATAGTGTTTTGATTTGTGTCATTCCGTGGTCGTGTGGAAGTTGTACCACACCATCTTGTCATGTTGGGTGAATGTCAAATCTTGAAGTCTGTCTGTACCACCGGTGATATGGCTTGCTACCCTGGAGAAACCACCTTTCAAACATGAAGAGAACAGTAAGCACCCAAGCGCAATGCAAATCTACCAAAATTCAGAAAATGCTATGTTTCAGGTTCTACCATAATCCAGAAAAACCAAGTGCAATGCAAATCTACATATGATGAAGATAGATTAAGATCATGAAAAACATAGTGATCCAGATTTTTTATGATCCAGATTTTTCATAATCTACCTCTACCATAATCCAGAAACAGTGATCATAAAAAATCTGGATCACTATGTTTTTCATGATCTTCATGTATGTTCATCTCCCCGATCCAGGGTCTGCCAAGTCTCCGAAGGCCGGCAGGGCTGCATCTGCAAAGGCTTCAGCCGCTGGCACAAACAGGCGCCGCTGTTCACCTGGGCGCGGCTC
>VSDK01003906.1:166544-176956 GCA_009767595.1 Symbiodinium kawagutii | reverse complement strand
GCGACGGTTGGGTGGGTGGTGGGTGGGTGGGTGGTTGGTGGGTGGTTACCAGTCCTAGTGCGGTGAGTGATACCCACGGGGTAACTCTTGTTGCATTGCTTTTCTAACAACAAGGAATGATTATCCCACGATTCCTTGCTGTTCGGGTATCACTCAACATTGCTTGGGAATATTGGTGGTTAATTTCAAACAAGGAATTACTTTTGTAATTATTCTGCTGGACGTTGATGGATAGTTACTGCCAATTGGGTTGGTTGGTCGCTTACTCCGCTCGTTGAGGCTGTACCAAGAGCCGTCCTATTAGGCTTAGTCATTCATCAATCTATCAATCTGTCAGGTCTACCTTGATGTCACCCATCCATCTAATCTACTTAATTACAAAGCACAAATCAATGCGCAAGCTTAAGCGGACCAAACTAATCAGCATGTCATGCATGGCATAGACAGATCTGGTTTGGTTAGGCACGACGGAGTGTGGCACGGTGCCGAACTGCGTTTCAAGCTTGGATGTCAAATGCCATTCCATGTGATGGGATGCTATGGCAAGTACGGACTTTTGGGACATACGTCAAATCAAAGCCTACTACTGAGACAAAGTGACACCACTGTATGCGCAAAATTGTTCTGACCCCATGTCTCTATGTCAGTTCATCTTCTTGCCTTTGCTTGATTGCGGTCGCCTGCCAAAAAAAATGGAGCCATCTCAATCCAGTGAGTTCATCAAAAAGCGATACCAAGAACACCATTCAATTTGGGTCCCGAACAATAGAAACTGGGTGCATGCCGCGATTGGTGAGTCATACAACTATCGTCCTAAGGGGATCCCAAATCCAAACAAAGACAGCCCAAACAATCTATGGATCAAGATCGATCAACCAGATTGATTCAAAACCCATCATACTTCGGTATCGCGTGCCTCGTGAACTACTTATAAGTTACTTATTTCTACTTATTGCAACTACTTTTAATACAAATAAGGAGATAAGTAGGAAATATTCCCTTCCGAATATTCCCAGTCGTGCGAACCGGACATGGCTGGTTCGCCACGTCCCCAGCTTCACCCGTTCGCCAAGTCACGTGGCGTCATTCCAAGGCATCCAACGTCCAAACCGTAGAAGAGCTCTCCGGCACCCACCTCACAGCTCAGATGGCTAAGGAATGGTGGATTGACAATGGCCTATGAGCACCAACCGTCCCACCCCGCTAGGAATGGTGGTTGTCATCAGTGTTGATCAATCATTATATGTTGATATATCAGTGGGCTACCCCTATTTTGAGAGTCCCCCCTCTGTACATATACATGTATATATGTACGTGCTAGTCAGTCTATGGTGTTTTCTCAAATTATGGATATCCCCAAATCATCCAATACTTATCATCCATCTTTAGGAATAAATCAGCCATTTTTGGAGGGTTCCATATTTTGAGAAACCACCATATGAGTGTATGATGTGGATAAATACAGATAGAAGCGTATCATAGGGGGTACAACCACCTGTCAACAAAACTCATAGGGCTCCATGGGAAGAGCAAGAAATCATGACCCGCCATGTGAATACATCGGTTGCACCAATGGTACATCCCACATATTCAAAAAACTAATAACAACAAAGAAAATAACCAAACCATTGAACTAATCAACCTCATCAACCTCATCAATCACTATCAATCATTATCAACCACTAAGCACTATGACTAGTTTACCATCGATGTCACATCAACCACAACAACAACGACTTGCCACGAGCCCGAAGGCACTTAGCGCTACTTGAAGCTTGCGCCTGAAAGGTCACCGACTTCCCTACGTCCTGAGACAGAAGGAGCAAGGAAGGTGAAAATACACCAGCAGAAATGATGTGTATTTCATTAATGAATTAGGGTTTTAGGGTTTAGGGTTAAGGGTTTTAGGGTTTAGGGCGTCTCGCTTGCGTGGCAGCTGTCTGTCTGATGCATTGATGGCACCACCACACACCTAAAGGGTGTGAGGGTGGTGGTATCTCATTGGTGTGTATGTGCATGCTTCTTGGACATTGTGCCCTTTGATCTGAGGCTAACACTTCTCTACCCACCCCTCTCCAGATAGGAGGCAGGCCGCCCTATTTTCCACTTTTTCGGGTTTAGGGAAAGCCCTGAAATTCCCACACAGGCATCAGGATCTTGCTGTCATGCTGCCCCCTTCCTGTGAGCTGAGGCTTAACCTGTGTGAAAAAGAGGGATGCCCAAACAGAGAACCTGATGTAGACCATGATAAGCAAGCATGGTGTAAGGCTTTTGGGCTTGACCATGGTACTGACCTGAGGATTGACCATGGCTGGTATGTCTGGTTCACATGTTGGTTACCGGCAGAGGGCGTCTGGATGTTGCCGGCAGAGGGCTTGTGAACATTTGCCGGCAGAGGGTTTTGGAGCCGTAGGTTTGGGGTATTTACCTTCTACATAGAAGGTCTCAGTACTGAGAATATGATTGGCATGGCATTACGGCCATCCATTGTAACTGGATAAGCGCTAAGCAGCGCTAAGGCCTAAGAGGCCTTAGTTGACCATTCTCCATAGGCACCTCCCATTGTTCTTACCAGCTTTGGGATCATCACTGTCGGACATCTTCAGGGTGCTGGCCACCCTGTTATGGGTGGGTACGGCCGAGCAGGCCTGGGTGGGAATTTAGGGTTTAGGGTTTTAGGGTTTTAATGAATTCCAATGAAATGTAAATACTATGGTTCATTAATGATACCTTAAATCATTGTAGATACAATGGTGATTTGCATCGTATCATGATATTGATAATGAATATACAGATGATAATGTGTAATGGATGTAAATATATTTACATTTACAGAGAGAAAAACACATCATTGTTAATGTATATTTTCATGAATGTGAAAACAAATTTAAAAAATAAATAAATAGATAGATCAATGAATAAATAAATAAATAAATAGATAAATAAATAAATAAATAAATAATAAATAGATAGATAAATAAATAAATCAATAAATCAATAAATATATAAAATAGAAAATATGAAATAAAAAATATAATATATTGATACAAATGAAATCCCATGGATGTTTGTACAAAGGCCGGTTTGCTCCAAGAAATGAAGCTTGGCTAGTGGTCTGAATAAATAACTGGCTTAAGTCAAGTATATGCCATCAACAAATGGGGAATATTCAGCAACAATCATGAACAGTGTAAATATGATAGATATCTAAAAGAATCCCAACAAATACACACATGCACATCCTGTATAAGTAGCCTTACTGTGAATTGTTTCATCATCGTTGAACAAAGAGATGACCCCAATGCGGCTCAAGTGGACCAGTGGTGAGGACTCAGCTACCCATGTGCAAACCGCAAACGCAGCGGCCACAATTCATATCGCCGATTGGTGGAGTCAAACCGGTCAAATTGTGTTGCAAAGTTCCTGATTTTCTTCACTAAATCGTTGGAAACAACCATAATATAAGATCAATACATTTCAACCGCTCCTAGCTTTGCTTTTAGAATCTTTTATATAGGTGGTTGCTTCACAGAACGGATCTCACCATGTCTTGCAGACCATCCTACTGTAAGTACTTGGAGCCATTCCCGGAAGCCATACCCAGTGGTTTGCCAAGTCATAGCTATGGTCCTTGGAACTCCAGAGTCGTTTTCCGCCAGCTCCGAGGCAAACTTAGCTGCACGTTTCGCATGCACGGGAAACGTTTCCACCGAAGAAACAAACAAGAAACTCACGCAGGGTGCGAAGGTTTTTCTCTTACGACTACAGTTTGTGATTAAAAAACCTGGGGTTCTCATCCACTGTTCAGCCATGGAAAATTAAATCTGAAATTGCGGGGAACCCATTTACGAGCGCCACCAATACCGCAGTGCCACGTAGGTGAACTGACCCCTTCAACCGCAGGGGGGTGCCCGTACAGCGACAGCATCCATTGCAAATCGGATGACTCTGCACATGGATCGTCATGACATCGCCCTCCCTCGCAATCGGTTCGGGCAGGCCGACCTGGTGCAGTCGGTTTGGCACAATCTCGTTGATGGATGTGTCTAGAAACGACGCCCCCCAGCAACCAACCAACACATGGGTGTTTCTCAAAATAGAGGTACCCCGAAATCATCCATTTATAATCATTTATAGTAGTAAACCAACCTTTCTTGGGGGTTCCCTATTTTGAGAAACCATTACGTACATTTACAATCATTTACATGGTCGAGATCTGGCTTACCAGCAAATCCAAATCCAGGTTCTTTCCTACTCCAGTTTCACCAGTATCATATGCATACACAAATAAATACGTGTTTGTAGATGTTATACAGAAAAGTAGCAACGTAGAACTAATTAATTCACAGCAATACACATTTTCATAAATTTTCAAGAACATCAATGTGCGTATGTCACTGCTATCTACAAATAACGAATAGGAACATGTAAACAACCAAATCAACAAAACACACAGAATAGTCTATATCAAATATATCACACATGCAAATATTTATATTCACATACATAATTAAAATGTCATACAAACATATATATATATAAATACATCAACACACACATATATATATAGTAATATATATATATATATATATTTATATTCATGTATAAACGCCTTCCAAAAAGAGATATACCACATCAACCAGAATTTTGAACAAACCTTCCAAGGCAACGCAACGCAGAGAGACCGTGGCGACGCCTTCAGGACCTGTTTCGTTGTCCCAGAGAAGCGGATCTTGTCCTTGGATGGGTCATGTTAGATGACTATGGAACCTGTGTGCCTGTGAATACAAACATAAATAAACAAACAAACAAATACATCAAACATAGATACCATGAATGATCCACCAAGTAGCCATGTGCCACTTGCTCTCCAACCTCCGTAGTCAGCAGGCTCCAGATTCCATGCTCTGAACCGCTGCAGCGATGAGGTACTTGAGCCGATTGAGTGGCAAAAGCTGTGACTACATCTGACAATGTTACCACAACCACGAACATGCCAGTACAACCGCCGGAATTGCCACTTTTATTAACTTTTATTACTGTGAAACATGTTTTGAACAAATAAAAAAATCATACCAGTACTAGGTATCAACGGGTTCATCGAGTCATGCTTTCCACATACCTGTGGACATACCCGGCTGAGAATTTTGTGATCTGAGCAGTGTCAACATCCCAAGGCTTGTAGATAATATGATGTCATGATATCATCACTTGACTGCTTTGACTATGGCTATGTAGAAGCTTACTCAGCAGGTCTCCATCTATGGCATTACATCACCATTGACCATTGGGGACCCCTCCAAATCATGCCCTATCAATCATCTACAGTAGTCAACCAATCATCTGAAGAAACCACCGTAAATATTATATAGATTGCAGTATATATTTGATAGATACATTTCTATATGCATATAGATATTATATATAAATTAGATTGTACTAGTACATAGATATATTTATATACAGATATAGATATTAGATATAAATTAGATTGTACTAGTACATAGATATATAATGATATATATATATATATGATATATATATATGTTATATTTTATCATATCGTTATCACCAGCTGATCCGCCATTGGTTGCTCAACGGAACTTCGCCTCTAAGAGGTGATGCGCTTCGATGAGAGCAGACCTTGCTGAGCGACGTTTCCCGGGCCATGACGGGCCGGGGCCGGGGTGGACCATGGCAGGGAGTGATCACCAACGAAGTGGACATGTAGTTAGGTGGTGAGTGGGGAATAAGAACCAACATATATAAATGGGGATTTTTTTTTGGTTCATGATGATTGATCATGTACCACATGATTGATCATGTGATCTACCATTCTCATCGTCTACGACCTACGTACCTGTTCATTTCATGTGTACTGGTTGACGACTTGTGAAACGGTGCCATGCTTAGCAACTGGTCGTTTCACCCGGACAAAACATGCTTAACTGAAGGCAACTCACAGCGGATCAAATCAGGTAGCAGAACTCGACAAGCTATGCGGACTAGTTGAATTGCTACCGTCTCTACATGGGATGTCTCAGAGATTTCGTCGCTGCTGCTATCAACCACCAATCATATAGGATAGGTACAATTAGAAAACAATTCGAGAATATTCGAGGGACAATTGAGTAGCAAATCCCCTGTTATCTTTGATTGTGCATTGGGGTGTTGCGGAAATTCTGGACAATCTACGACAAACCCGCAGAGGTTGTGAATAACGTGAAGATTCTGCGATTAGCATTCTATAGCAATCACTTGTCAATGAGTCAGTCGAACCTGGTGAGCATTCCCTCTTTAATGGATCGACCATTGAACATTGACAATTTAATTGTATATCACCCACGGTGTCAGTATTTTGATGCTTGTTGTTGATACTTGACTATGATGGAGCAGCAGTTGCTAAGCATCAACACTTGATAGTTGAAATTAGGTGGCAGCAGCAATTATTACAACAGGTAGCTTGAGCTTTGAACCTCCTCCTAAAAACTGAAATATCTACGAAAACCCAATCAGTCATAAATCTGACTGGACACACACTTGCTTCTCGGGACCTAATCAACCTTACGAGCTTCTGCCAGTATCAGAGATGATTTACCATTTAGCAACCGTTGTTAGCCATCATCAACCATTAAGTAGCCATCCATTTAGTATCAATATGTATCAATCATGAATCATCAACTAAACATGATTAGCCATTAGCCATTTCGAATCACCCGCCGGCCAATGCGCCGCAGAGAATTTGTTTTTTGGAGCGCTTGAGGCCCAAACAACTCACTGACCACATTCACATGCTTGGAGACATTTCCTGAACCAGGTGACCCGACAAGGAAACCGTGGACAGTTCACATCGACCACCGATGCTCACCCACCACATGGGAAATCAATGAGTTGATGGTGCAGCCCATTCACGTTTCCGAAGAGCTTATAGGATCGAACAGTCGTGGCTGATGCTTTCTTGCACCGTGGTCAACTGGTCAGCTGCAATGATCAACACGTAGTCACCATAGTGTCACCCGTTCTGTCTCCCAGTTGATTGGTGAGTGGCAACCAGATTCGCAGCAAGTCCATCATCAGTGGTCAAATGATCAGTAGTTGGAACAGGTTGGAGCACAATCTGTTTCATTCTAAGAATAGATGGCCATGGATGTCATTTCAACCGCTTTGATTGTACAATTCGGTAAGATCCAACAGTCGTGTAGTCATAAGGAGCGTAGTAATGACTAGCTGGTTGAACCCTATAGCTGTCGGTGGATTCAAATTTCCAATAATTCTTGTGTACACAAGGTGACCAAAAAATCCTGAACGGAAATCAACAATCAATGGCCAGCTCAAATAATGATGCCTTCTGAAGATTTTGGGATTTCGGAAGTGGGTTCGGGGATACCGTATCACAATTGAGTACAGTAGTGCTGCTTGATCCTGACGATGATGGCTATCAATGAATACCATGGTTTGTGATTCCAAACGAACTGGCAATCACTTTTTTCGCAGCAAAGGAACCTTTGGCTTTTGACCGTGGCGCAGGTGACGATTGGTGGACAAGTAGTGTGACAACAACTCTTGTTTGGAATGACACCAAAGAAGCATAACACATCTGCAAGTCCGTCTTGGACTTGACCAATATCAACTTGTCCGTTTCCAAAACTGGCAATTTAGCACGATAGTTGATTGTAATTAGACTTGGATTCTAGTCAGGCCTTTGTGGCCTGATCCAATGTCCATTCCCCCACCCATTGCCTGACAACCGTCGAAATTCGGGGTACTCGTCGACGAACCGCTGCATCTCCTTGAAAGGAGTGCAGAAAAGCACCAGCAGATTTTGGAGATCTTGCGACTGTTGAAACTGAATATAAATGGGTGTTTCTGAGAATAGGGGTACTCCCAAATCATCCGATATCAATCATTTGAAGCAATAAACCAACCATTCTTGGAGCTCCCTAATTTCAGAAACCATCAAATTAAATGAAGATCAATGAAGCAATCATTGCCTCAGAAGCCCGTCATGGGTTGATACACCCATACCTAAGTCCGCTTGAAAATCCTGAACTGACCTTGTCTTTACCTCCCAAAAATCCACCAGACTAATCTACTGCTCACCAGCTTCTGAAGCATAGGTTTGACATGAAGGCGGTGAACCTTGGTCTCAGTCCATGCTGTGTCCTCAATGGATTCAATGCGGGCAGTGTTTTTGGTGTCGTTCTGGTACTTCTCGACCTTGAGCCGCGATGCAAATCATCTTCGTGACCATGGAGCATGACATGGAACCATGACGGCAGCAGGTCCCGTTTCCGAAGCAAGCGCAGCCTCTGGTGGATGAAAGCAGGATTCCCAGTGCTGATTCACTGATCCCCAACACATCGCAGCGCTGGAACAATCATGTTGACGCAGCTGATGAGCTGCAGTCTCGCTTGATTTACTTGGACATCACTAACCTTCAACAAGAAAAGTGATTTGTTGTCTACTATTGATGGCAATCTCTAGTAGTAATCTGGTTATTGCATGCTATTGCTATTGCCTATTGTTAAAGCTTGGAGATGGCCAACCTTATCGAGCAACCTTAGCCCACCTTATTGCCTACTACTGTTAGCCATCAGTTGCTTACCGTTGGCTTTCCATTTTTTAAGCAGCTAATCCACCAGCGCTTGTAAATTGCTGGCCATTCGGCTATCCTCCATGCTCAACGATTGCTTGGCAGGCTGATCAACGGATACAGGTTGATGCCACTTATAAGTTGCTTACTACACCATTTAATGATAGTCGTATCGACAAAAAGTGGAAGTATCCCTAGTTAAGTTCACCAATTTGGCTAGCATATTATCCCTTATAACCGCCTTCAAATTCAGCTAGAACTGGTAGCTACCCTACTTACAACCAAAGATAACTAACCGGCGGCATCCCTTTGTAGCGGCTGGACGCTGCTGGATGATGATCCAAGTGCCTGATGGCTGTCCTCAGGTCTAGTGGGAGCCCCCAGCAAGCCAATGTCACCAATTGGGTGATCCAAACGGATGATAATGATGCTTCACTCAACCAGTAATGGTCTACAATGATCCACTTTGCTCCTGATCCACCATTGATAATGATGCAGCCTTGAGAAAAAATCACTTGTGACGCACAAATGAAGACTTTTCACGCACCACATATTCATTTCAGTGTAAACCTGAGGCTGCCACATACCTGCGGATATTTTGTCCGAGATCTCCAAAATTGGAGAACAAGTTGTCATTGAAGAATTGGTCCTGGTGCAGCAAATGAGTTGCCAGGCATGAAGTTGCATCAATGAACACGGTTCTTGGTATGCAATATGAACCTGTATAAACATTAAGAAGTTGATCAATTGCTTCATATCCAGCCGAGTAGCATCAACCTATCAATAGTGAACTGCAACAACAACAACAACAACAACAACAACAACAACAACAACAACAACAACAACAACAACAACAACAAGAACAACAACAACAACGACAACAACAACAACAACAACGACAACAACAACAACAACGACAACAACAACAACAATAATAACAACGAAACATCGTGGTATTTCGATGCAAATAACAGTCCATGAGGGAATCAACCTACAAATGTGACAAAGATCTGGCCATAAAAACTATGGTCACCCTCCAAATGCTAAACTTTGCTTATTTTGGCTGCTAAACGGCTGCCTGAAGGTGCGCTGGCTCCCCAAACATATTCGTTGCAATGGTTCCATATTGTTCAAACTAGTGGTGCAAAGGAGTTTACGGTGTCTATCAAAGGGGTTCTCAGACTATCATGATTCCACTATTATGTAATCGTCTTAAAATCATGGTTTGCACCATAGTGAACATCTAATGATGAAATATAACCATTGTTAATAACCAACCTGTTTGGTGATATGATCCAATCAATATTCAAACCAATCCCCAAGGTTGATGGTTCTATCACTATACAAGTTGCCCGCTTGGCTCATCCCAACCTGCTGCAATGGTACAGTGGGTAAACCATCAGTCCATCAGCAAACCACATTGCGGGTGAATGCTCAATGAATGGTAAGTGACTTCTTGGATCATCAAAGCAGTACATGTTTCCCCCTCGAAGAAATAAGAGCAACACAATACAGGGATTGTCAAGTCTGGAAAAGGGTGATGTAACTGTAACATTCAAATGACTTGGCTGGTTGACAGCAATCATAATGACCATATATATATATATATATATACCCTCGGGGCCCCAGGTTCTGCGATGAGGTTAACAGGTCGTGTGGGTTGGGGTGGGGTGGGGTGGGGTGGGGTGGGGCATGTTAACGTTCGCTGGAGGTCTACGTTGAGGCTGGTGAGACGTTGATGCTACGTTGAGGTTGACGTTGATGCTACGTTGAGGTTGACGTTGATGCTACGTTGATGCTACGTTGAATGCTACGTTGA